>OX383906.1:11232500-11832500 GCA_947532125.1 Saturnia pavonia
ATCTATGTTAAAAAAAATTGTCTACCTTATATGTTTGCGTGCTTATTATGCATTAACTTACCGTCGGGAGATAATCGGGTTTTCATAATTATATATCATTACACTATTCTTTGTCGGAGCTACAATAATAACGATAAACAGTGTACTTGAAAAAATAAGTAAAAACAAAGTGGAGCCATGGGCAAAGTAAATCTTCGAACAGTTCTACGAAATTAATCATGTATATAAACTTTGTGTATTTATAACTATCTGTGCACGCTGCTCCGCACGCGTTTACTACAGAATTATTGTTTACGAAGATATTGGGTTTTTTTTTTCTAATAAAGACTAAGTGTCTAAAGAGTAAAACATTTTTTTATCTAAACCGATCCAGTAGTTTTTGCGTGATGTGCGCAAAACCTCTATCATTTTATTCATACAGATAATGGACTGACAGCTTCGGATTTTTACGAACCGTGGCAAAAACTTGACAACGGCGCTCGTTTCTTTCAGCATTTGACATCTCTGAAGGGAATTCTCCTGATAGAGGCACCATCACACTCACTACGAACGCGTTCAAAAATCAAATAAACAATAATTGATAGTACGACGCGCCCTTGATGCTAAGCGCTTTAGTGAAAGAAGTTTTTATTTTTCTAACATATGAATTTGATACTTCCTTAAATTTCCCATTTTTTGTCTATTTATTACGTGCACACTATATATTAATAATTATTTTGTTTGTTTATACACCGATGAAATAATTAAAAATTAATTTTAGGTTATAACGACACAATACCGAGGTCTTATATTACGTAAGCGGTTGAATATTCGATTGTTTTCATGAAATAACTCTATGATTAAATTGTCTGTCTGTGTTACCCGTCTGACATTTCGTGATGAGTAATATCAGTATTTCATTTTCATCGTTACATTATTACGTTTAATGTCTTTATAGCCTAGTCCATACATGCTTGGATATTGTAGAACCGTGAAAGGAGTTATTAAATTTCGCCTTGATATTACCTAAGTAATTATTTGTCATTTTTAATCGTTAAATATATCGATTATTCGTTGTATTTATTCGTCGTGGTGGTCGAGTGGTTTAGCTGACGGTTATCAATTCAATGTCCGCAGGTTCGAGGCCTGGCATAAATCAACGAATCTTTTTGGATTCACATACCTACCTACGTTTACTCATTTAAATTGGTAACAATATTGGCTGACGGTGAAGGAAGGAGTTTTTGACTTGATCTTGAACTGCGATGTTGTGGTTTTTATTTTAGTTCATTAACTTTTGTTTTTTGTCCCTGTATTGTATTATATAGTTTTGTTATTGTGCATACGTGAAGTGGATTATAAATATAAATTGGAAATATGCATTTTGAGTTGCCACAAAAACTCCCTTATGGATAGTTCTAAAAAGGGATCAACCATCTTGTTTGAACTCATTTTAAAGATTAGAAAAGACTACGAAGGCTTGGCTCAAAAGACTTGTATCCAGTAGCAATACTAATTAAAAAAAACGATGAAGAAAACACTTTGTGAAGAAACCTGATCGCTTTAAAAATGTTCTTGAAGTACCACTGTATGCGTGAGAAAAATAGTGAACTGTTAATTTCTCGGTGTTCGAACTCAGCAATACGTCTTTGGATGCCGTGGTGATTAAGCCCGTGCCTTCCCAGATGCAACAGGTAGTTCTAGAGATTAGCGTTGAAACTAAAAAAAATCTCCGAGTTGAATAATATTAAGACAAATAGATATTATATTTATGTTATACCTTATTTATGTTATAAATTTATATATTTCGGAAAGTCAGAATATAAATCTTGCGTTTTCAATAATTAATAAATAAACCTCCACAATTCAAAAACCAATTTATATAAATGATCTATTGCTGTTTCATAATTATTTCATTTCATTTAAATGTCGTGTGCATTCATCATCTTCATCGTCTTAGGTGGTATACAAAGCTGTATACAATCCGTTAGATTGTCTGCCGGACGATAAATAACATTCTGGGAGTTGTTGAGAGAGACTAATTAAGTTCTTGTGAGTCCGACGTCGCGTGGGCGACTGATATCCCATCAGAACAATGCAATTGACTGTTGTCAAACGAAATTCTACCGTATTCATTTACGTTACGATATACCGCCTCGTCAATATTGCTCGAATACATTTAATTATGCAAATTCAAAATATTTAGTTTGTTTGATACTGATTTCATTTCAATAATTGATAATGCTAATGAAGAGTCAAGCGTGTGATATGTTGTAATATTTTTTAGTATGGTAACTGTGGTTTTTGTTAAAATGCAATTATTGTGATTTTCAATTATTCTGTATATATAAGACTATAAGACTTGTTTAAATATCTCTATATGTTACTTCTTAATGGTGTTTTTGTGGGAACGCCATATCACTCTTAATTGTTCTTTAAAATGTATGATTCAGACATCATTTTAAAGCTTAAAGCTTATGTGCTATTGACGAAATAAAAAAATATATATATTTTTAAATTTTAAACTAACATGTAGGAAGCCCCATCTATTAATATTTTTTTTAACTAATATGACATAACAGGACGTTCCTATAATTATGTAATAGGGTTTGCAGGTGGCTGCGTCTGAAATTATTAGATAACTATTTTGAACATTGTATTTTAAACACTGTAATTTCATTCCTTATTATCAATGACAAAAAAGGTGTTATACCTTGTGTTAATCATACGTTTTACGTTAACGTAATTTTTGATATTGGTTGTTATATTATATATCTGATATAGACTGATCAAAATCGGATCCGTTATTTGGATCATAATAGACAAAATTTTTGTAAATATTTAATTATAATGTCACCTTTAAAATCTAATATTCATTATTTGATTTATTGGCCTTAATACAGTCATCGGTCTATTCACGGTTTATGGGTACTGATTGTATTTTTTTATTTTTTACAAGTTTTTTTTTAACTTGCTTTGTTTTATTCTACGTTACTTTTAATTACAATTCCAGAAAAGTCTGATATAGATGATAGTTTTTGTTAAAAAATGCTTAGCGCGAGGGCGAGCTTTCCGACAATAGAAATACTATGGGATAATTTTGCGAGACATTTGCGAGATAATAAAATTTTATGCGTTGCAATTATGCTTTGCAATAAATGCAGTTGGTTCCTTAATTTCATCATTTTATTCTTTAGGGGATGTATACAAAGGAATTTTACGTATTTCCTTATTTATCGAAAATCCGTTTTGGTATAGGAATTTCCCTTATTGTCAATATTCTGCAGTCAGGTTTTCCTTCTAGGAGTAAACCGTACTTTCTTTAGAATACGTCACGTTTTATTATAAAGACGACTGAGGACGGTTACTACATTCGGTGAATACAAAACAAATACTGAATATCTTATTACGTCAATATTTTTAAATGAGTTTAATATCACTTCATATTACTGATTTACCGGACAATGTGCTCAAGGATCATGTCAAGCAGGTTTTACTTTCAAAATGTTGTTATAGGGTGGATCATTATCTGAATGATAGTGATGTCTGGAAGTGACTACCTCTCTGTGCATCCACAAAATTATTAACTGTAAATATTATTTAAATAGTTGGAAAAAAATATTAAAATAGATAATCCCGATCGAGTTTCTTGCCAGTTCTTCCCGATGACTGGGATATTTTCCGAACTGCTAGTAGTGTTCGACGTTCATAAATCCTTCTTAGGGCCTTAATTAAATAAAGAATTTTTGATTTTGATCAATCATAAGTATTGTGCTAATATAAGTTTCTCTTACTTTGAAATGATTGAACAATTAAAACAATCTTTAAATAAAACAACAATAACATTATGATTAAAAAGCTATTGTGTTGCTTTTTCTAACAAAACTTTCTGGAATTTTTATTTCTACCGCTCCACATTTTTATATCTTCTTCTTATTGATAGCTTTATAGCAAGGTTTCTCTAAGTCGGGCAGCATACCACTAGGGGTTCGCCAGATGATAGTAAGGGTTTGCCAAAAATTTATGTACGTTATGGTGACTGATGGACTACCAATCTCATACGTGTGAAACACTTGATAGTTCGCGTTCGACTAAATATTAACCTGATGCTTGTTGATTAAACTAAATTAAATAAAAACGTTATTTTCTCTATGGCGAGATTTTTTAAAGGGGTTCTTAGTCGTCTGGGCAATATAATGGGGTATCTGGGGCTATAAGTATAAGAAACCCTCCTTATGGAAAATACTTGCTAACTGACAGCTAAAACAGAGTGTAATGTTAAAAGTTTAATACAAATAATGTGAAAATATATTGACTAAATTCAATAACTTCTTTACAATGTGTTACATTTATTCGACGATTTGTGAAACGCCGTATTGGTTATTCCGCGTATTACAAGTATTTTGTATTCAGTTGAACAGTTGCTATTACCTTCTGTGTATATTTGTTTGTATGTTTGATAATACGAAATAAGACCACAGAGTAGACTAGCGCAGATTTTAGACTTTCTCCTTACAAAACAAAGTTGTTACAGTTCGCAGCTAACCCACGTTATAAATGTAATCTTATATAATCGATTTATTCAATTTGAAATATGTTTGCATATATTACAAAACTCAAATGTTTAGGATTCCGAAATCAACAAGGAACCCTTATATTAGTACCTCCCCGTGTATGATTTTTTTCTCGCTTATCCATCCCATGGCGTGGGGTGTCGTTGGTTAGGTCGTTCAAAGATATTGCGGGTGTGTGAAGACCATTTTTTGATTCAGGGAGTCAAGTGTCCCCTTTCCTTCCAGATGAATAGTTGTTTTTGGGGTTTGTGAAAAATTCACGGTAATAGTATATATAACGAAGTTAAAAGGAAAACTATCACAGCTAAGTTGGCTTTACAAGTTAACGAGTAATAGCTGTTATAAAATGTACTTAGAGAAGTAATTTCGTACAAATTCCATTGAAAATTACTTAAAGCCTCTTTCTAAGTCTGCATATTGTGACGGGCAACTATGGAAACCTTTTTTTATTAGTACCTATACACTTTGAAAGACGGCTAGGACTTCAAGTACATTCTATAAACTAGCATTCATAGGTCATGCAATGTAATTATATTTGATATATTACAAAACGTTCAAACTTGTATGATTAATTCCAAAAGTTGTATTTGTATTACTTACAAAAAGGATATATTACAGTGTTTACTGAAATTATTAATTATACATATTTAAAAAAGCAGTACCTACAGCAGTTTCACATTTGTTCACTAATAAATTCCTGATTGACCTAGACTTCATTCTATCTACCCTGCATCCATATTTTATATCCTTATATATTATTAATTTCTTTACGATTTATGTATTATTCCAGAGATATTTTTAAAGCACGTGTTTCCGATTTAAGAGTCGTTTGTATTCACTATTGTATTCATGTAACAAGGACCGCACTATAACAATAGTCTCCTTGTTTTATTATAATATAATGATTTATTGTTTATCGCTTGAAGGCGCCGTTCGAACTCATATTATAAATTATATTACCCGCTACCGATGGACGCAGATTATAAACCATTATAATAAATTGAACGATAATAAATTATAGAAATGCATTGTCTCCAATCTGATAAACAAAGGGTAAGATCATGTTATATCATTAAAGCACAGAGGAATTTCTTTGGAAATTTTTCTCTACTTGGGGCAGTCCGACTGGTAGAATACTACAGAAGTACCTACAGAAGATCACAGCTAAATGACCTAGTGTTGTGTTCCTGCGGCGAGTAGGGTTTCCAGAGCTCCTTGGGGAAGGGTGCGTTCAAAGAGAGGTAGGGCACAGATAAATTTATTTGGAGATTTCTCTCTACTTCAGGCAGTCCGACTGGTGGAATACCTCCATCGTACAGAAGATCGCAACCAAATAACCTGGTACACCAGTTCTTGTGGTGAGGAGGGTTTCCAGAGCCCCTTGGGTACAAGGTCGGCAATGCGCTTGAGACATTTACGGTATTACAACGTCCATAGGCTCCAGTAGCCGCTTACCATCAGGCAGGCCGTATGCTTGTTTACCACCTTCGTATTATAAAAAAAGCTAAATATACCGTCGATGGAGAAGTTTTTTATATTTTTGTTGATGGTATGCACAGTATAATTCAAAAACGATGACCAACGAGAGATCTACGATACATTATCGGTTGTCGTTGTTCGAAAGCTTGAAAGTAACTTGATATACACTGGCAGCTTCCGAGATGTGATAATTCTAGATAGGGTCATTTCGACAAGCTTATTACCATGTACAATGGTAGCGACCTAATCAAGTACAGATCACTACGACTCTGCAAAAATGTTATAATTCATGTACTTACTCAGTCAAGGCCAAGCCCGGTGAAGCTGTTAAAGCCTCTTATGGGAGTTTTTGGCGGGATCTCAAACTGTCTCAAAATGTAGTGGTTTTTATTTTTTAGTCATAAATTTGTGTTAATATTGTGTAATACAGGCAGCGTTTTGCATAATAAAGCTTCAGACCACTAAATACACATACACATGTTCCTTCCCTCTTCCCAGGGGGCAGAAACATGTATATATGTATAGTTAGTTTAGATCGAATTACGGATAGGGAATTAGTCAGATCGCGACTTAATTGCATACGCGCAACAGTCCGAGCCGAGGTTCGGCCACTTTGGCACCCTCGGATGTTGTTGCTTAGCTTTCGTGGCTGAGTGCCCTAAGCGCTCGCCCCAAGCCCGGTAAAGCTGTAAAAGCCGTAAAGGCTCCAGGGCCCCTCAGGCTAACAGTGTAGTCAGTTCGAAAAAAAAAAAATAAAAAAAATAATAAAGCTTGGTTATTGTACACAAGTGTAGTGGATTGGAAATAATAACATGGATCATAAATTCTGAGATGCCACTAAAACACCATAGTAAGTTTTAAAAAAGGAGCCACCATCTTGTTAGGAACCTATATAGTTATAAGACTGAAAACTACATATATACACTCGATAATGGCAGTAATGGTCTTCAATAAAGAAGACCGGTTGCCAAGTTAGGAAAAAGAAGGACTCGCATGGCTATTTATTATAATAATTCGTTCAGTAAAAAAAATGTGTTCAGGTTAGCGGTTATGTTTTATTGCTATTTAATAATATAATGCAATTAAGCATAGGAAATCACGGGCGGTTGCTAGTGTAATATAGAATATCGTATTTTTAATTTAAAAAAATTGCGTCACGTTAATTTTTAATTTTGTATATAACTTTTTAGAGAGATATTACCAGATAGACAAGGCTAGATATTAAATTTTTTTTTCTAAAATTCTTTCAACAACTCATTCTATGAAAATTAAAACAATAGCCTTGTGAAAAGAGTAATTAAGGAAACAATGGGTATAAAAAAGCAAAGGCAATATGACTTCACAAAACTAACAATTTATGCATGACCCCTAATGGGCGGCGCCGTGCCGCTCCCGCGCTTCGCCGTGCCGTGCCGCGACGGCAAGCTTGTTTGCGATGCTTTCTAGGAAATTTTATTCGGTAATAGCCCATTTAGGCTTCCGTTTCTTGCCTTGGTACTATATTGAGAATATATAAAGGGCTTTGAAAGGCTCATGTTACCTTAATTACAACTGTTTTTGTTTTGCTCTTATTTTTCTTTGTGGCGGAAAACGAGAAATGAAATAGTAATAATGTTTTTATATTTTACTATAAAAGAAGTTTGTAACATGTAAACTTTTATAATTAGATGGAGCTTTGTTATGAAACTGTTTAGTAGATTATAATTATTATTTTTTGTCTTATTGAGTTATAATAACAAGTCGTTTATAATAAGCTGAAAAATACCAAAGAAAACGCTTTGTATTTATTTAATGATTGATTGCTCACATTGTTTAGTCATTGACTAAAAATGACGAACGCTGCGGGTTTTATTATGATTAGGATCAACTTAAATATAGTTTATCTATTTTTCTTGAGTATTTGAAAGGCGATATGTATTCACACGAAGAAAAAGATTTATTATCAATCTATATCAGACGTGCTGAATTACCCGCATATATTTTTTGATCGGCTCGTCGGTGGAGCGAATGAAATCGTACCTTTCACACAGATAACCCCACGCCAGCTTAGACCCCAATCACAACTAGTTGTTGCCTGTTTCTATTGTTTTGTGTATTTGTCACTTTAGTGAATGAAATAACTAAGTTTTAGGTAATGAGTTAATATTTAATCAGCAGAGGATCATAAAACGGTAGCGATATGGAAGCCTCATAATTAGAATATGTATTACTGAAAATAAAAATATGTGAAAATTAATATAGTATCTGTTTTGACAATAAATACATTTTAATCACCCAACCCAACTAAAAATAACATTTTTCACACGAAATTCTACCTAGCGCAGGAATGGAACCAACAACTTAGTCATGTTTAGAGTTCCCTAGTCAACAAGGAACTCTTATAGATTTGCCATGTCCGTCCGCGGCTTAATTCAGGGATTCTTAGTACCAGAAAGTTTTAATTTGGTATGAGTATATATATTAATCATGACGTCAAAGTAGTATAATAAAAACATGTTTTTTTTTCTGTACGTAACTACTCTTGTACTAAGTCATTGGAAAGGTCGTTTAAAAATATTGCGGGTGTGTGAAAATCATTTTTTGATATAGGGATGCGTTTGCTAAGTATTATGCTTTAAATTCCTAATTTTTCTTAGATTTTAGCCAGTTATAGGCTTATTTTAAGAAATTTGAAAAAAAAAAACACTGCCGTAGCATAAATATCGAAATTAAAAGGAAAATTAATAGTCGGTGACGGGCAATTACGGAACCTTACACTTCTAACCCGACACGCATGTGGCCGGTTTTTTATTTACTGATTTCAGTCATAATAATTAACATGATATGCAGTTTATTCTTTAGTAAATTATCAACGGTTATACAGAATTACTTTTATGTATCTGTTAGTACATTCATAGCAATTAGCGGCTACATAAGCTTACAAATTTGTATGTTATTTTGAAATGCAAACATTGTCCACAAAAGTTTATACGACTTAAGTTGAACGGTTCATTGGGCTTTACGGCATTGCTTTGTTTACTGACGTTGGATGGATAGATCAAACACGATAGACTGTTAGATGGGGGTTGTTAATAAATGTTTCTATGGTATATTTGAATCTCAGTGTTACGCTCGAATACACATCGAAAGACGTAATTTCGAAAGGTACAATGAGCGCGAGTTATCTGTGAAGGAAAATGTGATACAAACAGGATATTAAGATATTTTCCAATGCTCAAATATCTAGCTATTTATCCTTAAGTTGAAAATGTATCATCAAACAACTATTGGTGTGTTCCGGATTTTCAATAGAGACCCTGTTAACTTCAGGTGTGAAAATCTTTTGATGTGACACTCTTCGCACTTTAGTTTTATTGTACAATGGTATTGCTTTTTACATCGTATGACATATCTATTTATAGAATCTCATACATATCGATATATTATATCTACTACCTACGTACTAGATTTCGCGATCCGAATACTCACTCTGTTCGACTGAACTGTACTGCAATCAGCACACCTTACTTCAGTGTGGCTTCGACATTTATGCAGTGTATTACGCATACGGAGCTAATAATACGATAATTGGGATAATTTGAATCAAAGCTTGAACCTGGATATAACTATCAAAACTGTAGTCAAGTAACTAAAATGATTTATTTGTTCAAGTGAATAAATAAGTAATTATATCGTAATATCACAATAGAAAAAATATTATTAATTTAAATGCCAAGCCATCTTGGTCTATTTACGCTTTGTTCGCGAGAAATCTATACTCTATATGCGACCTTGTCGCTGCATGTTTTAATAGTTTATCTAGACGACATAATATTTTAGCGCTGCAGCGAACTCTAGTTTTAACTCTTACCAGTATTTGAATAAATGGTTTTCATGGCCGTTCTTGTCTGTCGGTAGAATATATGTTAAAGATCATACATATATTAAATCTATATATATACATACAGAGAGAACTAATAATTCGTTGGGATGACTAATTAATGAATCCTTTGTACCATGCGTTAGATACTCGTATATAAATTATTTCTATCGCAAGCGAAGCAGAAGATGTATAAGCATCATGCACTGGTAGACGAGGTATTCCAACAGTCCTTAATGTACAAAAACTATTATAATTGGCTGCAGGGATTAAAATTAAATAATATTCTATAATTAACGTAGTTCATAATATTGTGTATTTTTAATTTAAAATTATAGTCTACTTGAATTGTTTTTGTAAAGCTATCATATAATATAATTTATTTATTGTAATACGAATATAGCTGTTACCTGCATTTTATTCATAAATATTATAAAACTTCCCTATAGCCAGTTCGTTCTTTATAAACCATTCAGAATAAGTGTAAGTGATGCGTGAAGCTTAATAAAGGCTTATTGTTCTACACGACTTCCGTAATCTCTAGAGGCGTGTCTCATTGTCTTAAAGTGCTATTTCATCGTACAAACCAGATTAATTAGTTTGGGAACTCAATAGTGGCCGTGTGACCGTGTCATTGAGCTCACTGAAAATAAAAGAAAAATTTAACTTGAATAAAATCATTAACGGTTCGATTTTATGCCGATAAAAAGAATAAACGATTTATTTATTTGAGGATCGTCATTAACAAAAAATCAATGAAATTCAAGAGCTATTTATTTATAATTTTAGAATGATCGTCCTATTTGCAGAAACCACAGTAAGTATAAATTTAAAGTCAAATCATTTCCCACTCCTATAATTTGTGATTAAAGAGACTACTTGATGACTTAAATAGGACTGGTAAATCCTTGCTTGTAAGTTCACGAGTTAACAAAAATAATAATTATATGCTTACATTTTACACTTTTCTTTATTAGACAAAAGTAGCTAGAGTTTCTGCAACTAATCGAAACCACACATCTTAATCCTAAACCTAATCTAATATATATTATAAATCTGAAAATATGTTTGTTTGAATATTTGTATATAAATCACGCTCAAACGGCTAAACGGATTCTAATGAAGTTTAGCATAAAAGTCGATTATGCCGTGAAATAGGACATAGTTATTTTTTTAGCTCCAAGCGAAGTGGGCGTCAACAGCTAGTAGTTTATAAATTACAAACAACTTCCAACACAAATATACAAAATATACATACAAACAAAAATATACATAGGCCTTCTTAAAAATTCATGTGGGTTGATTCTCTTTGCAACAACACTTGCTTTTCGAGAATAATGCTGACACTAAACTATACTTACAGAGTCAACCTAAAAGACATTATTGACAGGTTAACTTAGAAATGAAATGACGGTTCGAGTCCAAGTAATAAAAAATTGTAGGTCTTTGTTAACTAAAGTATAATATTATAACGCTTCACATATTGTTTTTTTTTTTGCTGTTTGAAGGCGCTAATATTTGAAACTACCAGTCACCTATTTATTGAGGAAGATAATAAGACTATATAAATTGAAAGGTTTTATAACTTAATGTATAATTTTAAAGAGTTAAGTAGTAACCATGAATGTCAAGTAAGCTGGCAAGCCGGTAGGTAAGTACGGGAAGTGGGAACACGTCGGCGCGGCGGCATGGCGCGGGAGAGTGGTCGAATAAATTTAACACGTGCGAAACCGTGGGGCGCAGCTTGTTCTGAAATAACTTTAATACAAGTGATACTTCAGCTCGTAATAGTAAAGTGATTACAACGTAGCAATTTCGCAGACTATAATCTAGAATAGTCGTGAAGTTTCAACATACTCCAAGTCATAGATGATTGCCCAAGAAAATATTTCATTCAAGCTCTAACTTCTAAATTAGTTATTAAATTACTTTTGTGATTCTCTGATATTATAAGAAATGTAATAAAACTACTTTCATATTGAAAATTATTCTCTACGATTTTTTAAAGAATGATGATTCAGCGGGAATTTATTCGGTCGGGTTTAACGGTCGGTTCGATTCCCTACAATGACTTTTCCCTACAATAATTTTCTAATGCTACGTTTGGCTAATTATCGCGCTAATGCATCGCGCTCTAATATCTAAAGTTTTCTGTTTCTATACATCTATACATCATTTCTCTTAATCCTTCATGAAAATTAATGATTTGGAATCGCATGTTTCCCACAATCGACGATTTTTTTTTAATATATATTAAAGTGAAACTATTATTCTTTCGCCCAGATTTTTTCGTTCATCTATTGCATGTCGCATTACACTACATTGTTGCAAATAAAATTGAATTTTATGCCGGGTAGTTAAGGATTATAATAGTAAATTCGGAACATAGCATGTCGCATTACATTACAGTGACGCAAATAAAATTGAATTTTATGCCGTGCAGTCAAGGATTATAATCGTAAATTCGGAATATTTTATATGGTAATGTGTGTTATTAAAGAATGTACATAAATCACATGTCTTCAATTTTTTATTTTATTTTACTTGCATCGTGGTTTCATAATACCACAGAATAATATATATTTTTTAGATTTCCTTTTAAAGCAAGTAACAACTTCAACTCATATGTAGAAGACGCCTTCTAATAACAACCTGTTTAACTAACATGACGACTGTTAAATTGTTTACATTCTATAATGTGCTAAATATTCGCACATGTCGGCTAATAAGTAGCTTTTAATACTGCTCTTACGCTCTGATGTTTAAATAAAATCATCATGTCGCAAATAAGTAGCCGAAGGCGTGTCTTCTTTTATTTAAACTAGGCAAAATGAAACAGCGGTTTCGAACATTAGCGTAAGACATCCGATGAGAAAGGTAATATATTTTATCCTCGTAATATGTAAGATGGAATGTAGGCACTAGGATGGAATAATTTTAACGGCATTAGGCAGTTGGTGGGAAGGCGTGCAGCGTGGCTCAGGAATTTCAGTTATTTATTTTGCTACGTCGTAGCCTGGAGTCAACTATATAACTTGATGTTATAATTTAGCTCAAACGAATAGCATAAAATTACCATGCTTATGAATATGTTATTAATAGAAATTCATCTATAACGACAGGAGCCGTGGTGGTTTAGACCGTCGGAAAATCGATTCGAAGTTCGCAGGCAGGTTTGAACCAACATTTTTTTTGGAATTTGCGTATATTTTACTAATTTGAATTTGGTAACACTATCGGTGAATTAAAACACGGCGAGGAAACCAGAACGCCTGAGAAAGTTTCTTGTAGTATCACTGTATGTGTGAAAATACAGAACAGTGGATTTATCAACTTTTGTAATCGCTAATACGTCATGGTGAAGCCCGTACCTTCCCTCAAGCCGACAGTGAGCTACTTACAGGCATCGTATTAGTTTTAATAACAACAGCTGATACCGTGAATTGTTCTCTTTTTAAAAATCATTCCTCGAAATAGTCCCGGGGTAGGTAATAACCGAACCGTGTAACATGACTTTCAAAATAATATTTTAATATAATTCTTACCTTAACACGCGTCTTCTCTTTTATGAATATTTATGATTATATTATAATTATGTATTTGTGCGTGCCGCCTTCATACAATATTCAAAGTTGCAGAGACAGTGTTAAATTATGTTGTCAGTTTGTATAGTTTGAAACATATCCATATGCATATCAACTTAGTAGTATTATATAAAATGACTCGCTGTGCCCGCGGTTTCACTCGCGTGAACTACTAAAACGATTTTTATTTCATTGTGCGGAACCCTAATTGTTTTTCTTAAATAATAGTAGCCTAAGTTATTCCTTATAACATCAGCTATCTGCCAGTGAAAGTCCCGTCATATTCGGTCCAACCGTTTTGGAGATTACAAACAATAATTGCAAACATTGTAAAAATGGGTTTTTCGTTATGGGTACCGTGTATATTTTCATATGCATTTAGTAAAAACCTGTTATTTTGACATTACAAACAGACACTTCAACTTTATTATATTTAATATAGATGATGTTTGTGTGTAGCGTGTAGAATAACCGGATCAGAATAAATATTCGTAAATAATTTGTAAATAACATTTGCAGTTTTGATTGGATATGATTCATAGTTTTAGGTCAAAATGAATCGATGTATTAGGCAACACTTCTCAGCTAGCTTTAAATATTGATTTTTGTGAACTAAGTCGGAAGAAATATCGCACCCTAACTGCTTTATCCGCGTGCGCTGGCGTAATGGTTAGTGATACGTAAATATAATGTTCTACAAAAATATTGCTCCTTAGTACATAAAAAAGTCTATGCCTATCTCTTATACATAAGCCACAATAAGGTATGTTGTGTCAAAGTTTTATTGAAAATTGAAAAGCGATTTTGAGCATTATTATTAGGCATAGCATATTAATTCATACGACTGAAAGTTACTTCATCAGTAAGACAACTTTATGCAGATAAACTTTGCCATTTATAGCATGTTATTTGGACGAATAGTTTAGGAGATAATTTAAAATTAAAATAATTTTACACTCGGCTCGGATCTATGACTATAGGTGTATTGGCACGAACGAGCAGCGTGACGTGTGATGCATAATCCTGGCCGCCCGATAAAATATTATCTATACTGAAGTATTATAAATCATCAATCAGCGATTTTTTTAAAATTATACGCGGGTTAAACCACAGGGCACAACTAGTTAAAAATTAATATGTTTCACAAATTTGTAAATTTCGCTGTGTGTTCTGGGACGGACTTTCTCAAGCGAGACAGCTACCTACCATTATGATTTTTTTTTTTCAATTGAAATAATATATTGAATAAAGAGATAAAGCTCACTGATAAGGAGGTTTCTATAGAATCTCAACTTTACTTATAGAATATTTTCTCAACCACAAAGGTGAAATTTATTACATAGAAAATTATATTTTCAATGAGTTTTGCTCGAAAGGAAATTGTAAGTAAAAGAGATTACCCAAACGTGAATAAGCGGGACTTTTCTCATTATGCTTGACTAAGAATAGGCGCGTCGAAAGGGAAGACGAGCCAAATTAAGGAAATTAACTTTTTATAATGAAAACGCGTTCCACTTGGCCATTGCAAATGACGTGGCCATTAGTTCTGTATTATGTAATTAAGAACAAATACAAGTTTCAGCTTTTGTTTGACTGTATGAATTAAAAGCATAGTTCTTGGAATACATACAGGTGTAAAACTTATAGAATCAGTAAATTGTCAACGAATTAATTATTCGAAAGAGTTTTATATTACACTAGCTGCGCCCGCGGCTTCCCTCGCGTGTAATACAGAAATGTAGTTTATTATTACGTTTATTATATTATATTTATATATAAATAAAGTATAAGTTTACGTAGGTATGTTAATTATGCACACCGTCGGTAGAGCGCACGCGCCAATCGTGCTGCCACATTCCCAATTGCCACTTACGAAGGTCGAATCTGGTTATTTTAAAGACAAAAATGCTCTTTGTGGGTGACCCTTAGATGATAGACATATGGTATGACTGACTTTTTTGTATATCTTTTTAAGATCTAAATTTATGTAATACATTAATTTGATTTATCTATTATGGTTTACTCAGCGTAAGCCATTTAAGCGCCCCGAAAGCGTCTTTTCTCCGAATTAATTTCACCATTATCGTCACTGCTTACTTCGTAAGTTGTCGTCGTTCTTGAGTTCTTCATCAAAATTTATTATTCAAACAACATTTTAAAGCGTATGTACCCCGCTATTGACGTAATATACATCAATAGTTAAATATTAATGTTAGCGTAAAAAAAAGATGATACTTGTTAATTAGGAGTGTTATCTGTTGATTTTAATGAAAATATATTCAAGAGCCATCTATTAACAATCTGTTTAACTAACATGACAGATGTTAGACTGTTTATATTCTATAATGTGCGATATTAGTTATATAAATAATAGTAGTGTAGATTGTATTATATATACCTATATATAAGGTAGGTATTTACGTATAAAGGTAGGGTACCTACTTGCATTTATCCTTTGTTTGCAATGGCTTTAACGATGTATTGCTTTTTATCTTTTTTTTATGAATAAGTGTACTACCTACTCGGTAAAGGTGAACGGATTTACCCGTAGGTTTATTATTCGTTTATTTCAAAAGAATGCTGTTTATTGTGATAATTGAGCGTGGCATTCATGATGCAGTCAGGATATAATTTTAAAATGAAATGTGTATGAGGTTTAAACATGTACTTACTTATAATTTTTGTTTATGAAAGTATACAATAAATGACGTGGTCCAACAATATTTTACTTCAAAGAAGATCGCAGTTCTGATTGATGTCAATGTTAGTCAATCCTATTTACTACTCTGAGAACTGAGTCGAACATCCCGTGTGCTAGTGTATGCTAATTTAAATAGTAGCGTAGTGGGTTGTCTGTTAATACTTTTGTGTAATCTCTTCTACCTCGAAGTACGTTACATACTCGGCTATGATGATAAGCTCGTCACAGTGAACTCTCCTTTAGTTTATCGCGTTTCGGAATCAGCCAGTTTATATCCAAATGCCGAAAGGACTGTCGATGGTCGCCGGTGTTTTTAAAATGTACTGTATTCGTTCATCAGGGAAAGTGGCGTCAATTTGCTATGGTACTATTAAAAAAGTATATAACTCAAAAATGCATAGATTTGTTTCCGCACAGATTTGTTTAAATAAAGAGATTTGATTTAATCTGTATGTTATCCTAAATTGTCAATAACTACATCTTATTGTAATACTGTTGTTAATTTCAATGTGTACTATTATTCTTAAAAGGTAACGTTTCTATGTATGTTTAATTATTATAATGCTAATTATGCATATAGCTATTATATTCTACAAGCTATATTATCCCTGAGTGATATAGGCTACTTTTTATGCTTATTGAATTGTATATATTGTAAGTATTTGTTCCCGCGGCTTCGCTCATGTGCATTACAAAATGCCGTCGGTCGAGCGCACGCACTTGTGAAGACAAAATGCTTATTGTGGGTAATCTTTAGAAGATAGATATATGCTATTTGTGACCTTTTTGTAGGTCTGTTTAAGATCTACAATTATGTAGAACATTAATTTAATTTGTCTCGTTTGGTTTACTCAGCGTAAGCCATTTAATCGCCCCAAATGCGTCTTTTTTCCGAAATGATTCACCATTATCGTCACTGCTTATTTCGTATGTTACTTTGTATAACAAAATATATCCTGTAACCTGACCAGATAACATAACTATGGATTTAAAAAAAGACCATGTAAGTGGTTGTCGCGTAAAAAGAACATAAACGGATAAACAGAGAGACGTTGAGTTTTATAATATGCACCTATAGATAAATACGAACAGAATCGCGGGCGGTCGCTAGTCTCTTATAAATAAATACGCTTGCAGCTATCACAGCTTTCACGTATAAATATATCCTATAATGATAGTATATCATATTCATAGAACCTAAGCAATAAATATTAAATACATCGAAACGCCTTGTACAAACGGGTTTTCAAGGTTTCCTTATAAAATGGTTTGTTAATATGAACGTCATTTAGACATAAACTTGGAGATAAAACCTCGATGATAGTCAATAAAGACGGCATTTTATTATGTGGCATCTCGTTATTTCACACTAAAGATTATAGACAGTCATCCTCGACTACCGATACGGTAAGCTACTAATTTAACTGATTTAATGTAGAATTAAAGTGAGGGCGAACTCAGCTAACTGAAGGGCTCAATAAAGATGTACGAGATTTTACATTGGTTAACAGATTCGTAGATCTATGTCTTTAAAATCTAAACGGTTGGTAACATTACCACCATTATTTGCATACGCGCAACAGTCCGAGCCGAGGTTCGGCCACTTTGGCACCCTCGGATGTTGTTGCTTAGCTTTCGTGGCTGAGTGCCTTAAGCGCTCGTTCCCAAGCCCGGTGAAGCTGTAAAAGCCGTAAAGGCTGCAGGGTCCCCTAAGGCTAACAGGATAGTCAGTTCAAAAAAAAATAAGGTATTTTCGTGGTACGTCATTTCTTCCTTCGTTCAAAAATCACTTTGAAGTTTAATTATTGACATCTGCTGATGGCATTTCTAATGAAAATAATATATTCAAGTAACATGTACGAGGAGGCATTTATTAACAAAGTGCTTATCTAATATGACAGGTGTTAAATTGTTACATTCTTTAAAATGCGAGATATGCGCTCGACGTCTGCCTAGTATTATTTGTAATGAAACATATTTTTGAAGAATGGGTAATTAAAATTTATTAATTTATGCTCTAACCAATAAAAAAAGCTTTGATAATTAAATGCCAAAGCGATAATTTAAACAGAGGTAACGTATTAATTATTAATGAAAAAAAAAAACGTTTTGTTTTAAACTTTAACAATTAGCAACGCAAAGAAATCTTGCAATTTGAAATCGATAAACATTTTATACATCTAGTTAAGGTATTAAGGTAACCCTGCCGATAAAATATGTATAATTAGAATTATTAATTGCCTTCAGACGGTTCTGAATATTGGCATCATATCTGGTTACTTAAAAGGACATTGATTTTAATACTCAAGAACTTGTTTTTTCTTAGTTGGTTTGAACGCATTAATCTCTGTAACTACTAGTCAGATTTGAAAAACTCTATCTGGATTTTAAAGCCCATGTTGAAGGAAGGTTGTATGCTATATAACTTCACGCTACGATTTTAAAGAGCGAACCACGAACGTCAATGAATCTGGAAAACTGTAGGTAAGTATGGGAACTGAAAACAACTATAGACACGACGGGTGAAACCGTGAGGCACAGATAGTATGTATGACGTACATAAATATATCAGTAGTCAGTTTCTATAGGCGATAACATCTTGGAATAAACGTGTTAAACTGAGCACTGCAGGTTTTCCGCGCAATTTGTATTCTGTTACTGAATTAGGGAGATTTTTTCATATAAAATTTCACGATCCACTTTGCGTGTATTTATGATTTCATAAGCTGAACGCTCGGGGAAGTGTCTGTAAACAGTCTTTTATAACTCGCCGAACGAGACGTGGGGTTTAGATGAAACGATGTGATGTCATGTGATGCTCGAGTTGGGGGACTTAAGATAATGTTTATTTAAGATATCGGTAAAAATATTTGATGTATGTGAGGCTCGGAACGCATTTTATTATAAACTAGAAGCGCCCGCGGGTCGGCTCGCGCGATCTACTAAAATAAAATTAGCGTAAGTTATTCCTTATAACATTGGCTATCTTACAGTGAAAGTCTCGTCAAAATCGGCCCAACCGTTTCGGAGATTACCTGGAACAAACAGACGGACAAAAATTTTAGAAAAGTTTTTTTTTTGTTATTGGTACCGTGTATACTTTCATATGCATTTAGTAAAAACCTGTTATTTTGACATTACAAACAGACATTAATTTTATTATATGTATAGAATATATGAAAAGACTTTATGAATTACTTAAAGACATTTCTCAAATTCTGCTATTGCGTGTAATATTCCGATTTATATACAGTGTTTCATTGAAGTATAGGTACTTCTTTTGACTAGTTTAATGGAAACAAAAATTAAGAGCTGCGCGCGCACCATGTTAAGGATGTACGACATGATGAAGTCAGCGATCAACGATAATAATGAGAATTAATTTCACTGACTTTTATTTGATTGACTAAGTTACTTTACGGAAATCCATCGTAAATAATTTATCCCAAATTTCTTAGCTAATTCCGGCTACAATTGATTAACAGTAGTTTCGTCTTCCTACAAGATAAAATGTTTGAATAGTAAATACATTTCATAATAAATAAATGTGTAAATGAATGTCTTAAACAAATTATGATAACAATACAAAAATAATAAATAATAATGATTTAAGAATAATTACTATAAGAATACTTACAAATACCAAATTTTATAAATAATAAAAAAGCTTAATATACATAAAAATAATATTAAAAAAAATAATTCAATTTATAGAAATATGCTGCAGGTGAGGCGTTATACGAACACAATCGAAGACACCTGTTTCGCCTCTCAACGAGGCATCCTCAGAATGATATTGTTGCTTAGCTTTCGTGGCTGAGTGCCCTAAGCGCTCGCCCCCAAGCCCGGTAAAGCTGTAAAAGCCGTAAAGGCTCCAGGGCCCCTAAGGCTAACAGTATAGTCAGTTCGAAAAAAAAAAAAAAAAAAGAATGATGTTGACTCCTCGAAGCTAGTGGGCGAGTGAGTCCGAGTGAAACTACTGTTAATCAATTGTAGGCGGAAGTCACTAAGAAATTTCGGTTATATTATTAACTTTTATTTTTTATTGTGTTTTTTTTTTTTTAATTATATGAATGCTCTTGGTATCGCCTTTTGATAAGTTAAGTTAAGATGAGGCCGACGATGGATCGCGCATACGTATCAATTGCCTGTTCACTCTTCGCTTGAAGTTATAGGTGGGTGGGAAGATAGATGCCGGGAGTGAGTTCCACTCCTTTGCCGTTCGCATAATGAAAGACGATGCAAAACGCTTAAGCATAACATTTAAGAGTTATAGGTTTAAGCCATGTGTGCTGATTTTTTAAAATAATAGCTTGGTAACATACAGTTTTTGATCTTAAGTACAATCCACGAACAACGATGACGTCAGTGACAAATTTCATTGGCAGTCGTCGATGTTTTATCGACCTGCAGAAATGCCTCTTCAAGTCTTTTTTGAAGGCCCAATATCATATGAGGAAGAAAGACGTTGGATGGTAGACCATTCCACATCTGCACGGTACGGCAAGCTAAAGATTTGCGAACTTCTTTGTTCGTGTTGTGATAGGCGTTACCGTGTTGCTGTGGCTCCGTAGGCAAATCCACGTAGTTCTCTAGTGAAAGGGAGATGATAGGATAAGGCCAAACAACTCTTCAGAACCTTTACCATGATACAGACGATAAAACGCGCTTAGCGAGAAAATTTCTCTATATTAATAGCTAAGTACCTAATTCCGTGGCTTTTAAATACCTTTAAATTATATTCAAAATTTCATTTTGATGTCAGATGGGACTCTTTGTATCTAACAATATTTTATGCTTTAATATATTCCCAATAACAATTCGTTAAACAAATCCGATGATATTTATTAGATAAAGTTACAAATAAATCAATAATAGACGCACTTAGTTATAGTTTATTGTCAAAGCAATACTGAAATAAAGCATTCCCTGTCATTATTGATCATAACAACAAACGGACTGGCTAAGCTTTCAGTCTCATAAATTATAATTTGTAACGGTACGTATTTAGACCCCAAGGGATGAACTACCTAATCCTATGCGCATAGGATTTAGAGCAAATTATGAAGGTAGTAACGAACGTATTTCCTTGTATAATTTTTATGGTAAATAGGCGTTTTACTAAAAACCAAATATGTAAGTTAAAAGATTACAGGGAATATTTTATTTCGAATTCTAATTATTATTTCGAAAATTAGGATTATGTGAGTTTCTAAAAGAGATACCTCATCATTTTAACCGAAAGACGTCCCTTGGTGAACATAGGTATCTTCCAAGGATCGCCACAATGACTGGTCCTTATAGATAATTACATAATGAAACATAATTATGTATAATTTTGGCACGTATATTGAACGCCAGGACTGTGATGCGAAAGACTGCTTCTATAACATGCAATTATGTTGATATAAAGATAGAACTAGCTTTTCCTGCGACTTCGTCTGTGTGTTTTTCATACTACGTCCTCCAGGACCCAGGTTAGCTCTATGCCTAATTTTATTGTGATCAATTTAGAATTTCAGTCGTGAAATGGTAACAAATAGACAAACTAAGTTACTTTCGCATTTTTAATATTATAACAAAGATTACGTTATAATTATAAAAACTATATTGTTGTTTGTGTATGCGTGATTAATGATGTGTATAATTGATTTAAATGTACTAAAAATAATTTTATATTTATATATTTCATATATATAAGTTGAAATAATTTATTTGCTTTAAAATTATGTATCTGATTATCAAAAACACAGATATAAAACAAATATACTTACGTGGCCAAAGTCCGTGTTCATTCATTATTTCTTTTATTACAAAAAAGCCGCTTCCTTTTCTGAACGCTTCAAAGCGGCAAAGATGTCAAATTCCACAGAAATAGGCCATGTCAACTCGGGAGTTAAGAGTCCCAATGCCCCGCAGCGGTGACGATTACGTAACCAAAGCCTTGCCCATCATAGGGTTGTCGAACTGAAATTATGAGCATTGATTTTAGGACAGTTATCTATCTTTTTTATACTATTTACTAGCTGTGCCCGCGGCTCCACTCGCGTGGTCTACTAATAGATAATAGTAGCCTAAGTTGTTCCTTATAACATTAGCCAGTGAAAGTCCCGTCAAAATCGGTCCAACCGTATCGTAGATTACCCGGAAAAAAACAGAGAGTCTTACAAAAATTTAAAGTGTGTTTTTTTGTTATGGGTACCGTGTATATATATTGTGTTGTTCGTATGCATTTAGTAAGAAGCTGTTTTTTTATCATTACCAATAGACACCTCAATTTTATTATATGTATAGATATTATTTATAATTTTATTATATGTTTAGCGTTTGGCCACAATCTCACCTGATATTAAGTGATGATATGGCCCAAGATGGCCAGAAGACACTTAAAAGCGCATGACGATTTCAAATTGTGCAGAGATTCGAACTCACGCCGATCGACGCGGTGTCCGTACACGCTATCACTGAGTCATCATATCAAATCTTCAATGTAAAATCTCATTATTATCATTTCGGGATTTTAGAGAGATGTAGTATCAGTTCCATGTTACTTCCTTTCTCAACGTTTTGGTAAATTGGTAATGACAAATCGCATTATAAATTAAATTATAATCTTTGTTGATTTAAACATTTCGTAACTGTCATTCTACGAGATGTTACTACCAAAAACGCCTATGTAAACACCACTGACATTTTTTAGTGTCTAGCTGAAATAATAAAAATGTAGTCTATATTGTATGATATATTTCTTTAACTATAGCATCCACCTATTTTGTGATTTGTGTTAAATTTTATGCCGTATTTAATTGTTTTTTTTTGTGTTGTCCTTAATACACCCATACTACCCCTGTTTTTCACTCTGAAACATATCCATCCAAAGGTGCCTGGAAGAGATTGCTTTTAGCAATAAGGCCGCCCTTTGTACCTATAATATAATTTTAATGGTCTACGGTTAACGGTTACATAACGGTGTACAGTAAAGATTAAATAAATATTTTGATCCGATGACAGCCTTACGCGGGACGCGACGGCACGGAATGAAAGCGCTATGACGACCCTCGTCATCTGAAGGAGTGCGACGCGACTGTTCTACATTTGACGCGATCCGACCTCAACGCACCCTGCCGGCCGGCATGAGGACATTACAAGCAATCCACAAAATCGTAGTGACAAATTTATTATGCTAAAAAGAACATTAAAAAAATTAGAATGGTCATTAGATGTTTCCAGGATCGTGCTGTATGAATAGGAATCAGAATATAATCTTCAATATAGTTTCAATCCCTGTACTTTCACTAAAGTGATATAGTTATTAACTGTAAGCGTTATTTACACCGAAAAAAAAAGATAAGCCCGTTTCTTGTCCGGCTCTTTGGATGACGGATGTTTTTCGAAACTGCGATAGTAGTCTAGACAACAAGTTCAAAATGGTGTCGAGATAAAGCTCGTAAAAATATGAGTGATGGCTCATTCCATTCGGAATTACATTCAGAAAAATGTATTTCGAGGATGTATTACTACATAAAAATACTGCATAAAAAAGATGAAAAAAACGGAAATTAGTTTTTCATTAATAACTCAAAAACTATTTATATTTAAGAAATTTTGAAAAAGAGCCTTATAGAGGAGGAAATATCCAATAAAAAAGTCCTGACTCCCGGACCTCCAACTCTGTTATTTATAATTTTTATTAAACGCCAAAAATGGGGCTACGCGCGTCCTTTACGATATTGGGTGCATTGTCGCTGAAAACAGTATAACACATAAAATATTTTTTATAGTAATAAATATCAATTAAAAAAATGCCATTATCTACTGAACACTTGAAAGAACAAAACCCCGTTGGAAAAAAATTATTTTTTTTAAGTTATATAAATTGTTAACTAACTAATTTCTTTCCAATCCCCGTTTTCACATATGATCGCAAGATCGCGTGATTAAAACTCATAAAAGTTTATTATATTGTTTATTCTTATTTTTTAAACTTAACACAAAATGAAATATCCAAAAAATGTTGTCTGTCTTGCTGTTTATGTTCTTTTCATCCGATTTACATGGGGTTTTTCTAAATTCATAACTAAGTTATCTGGTCAGGTTATCTATACAAATAGTAAAATTGAAGTATCTGTTTGTAATGCTCAAATAGACCGTTTTTGATGGGACTTTCACTGGTAGATAACTGATGTTACAAGGAGTAACTTAGGCTAATTTCATTTTTGATTCTGTAATCCACGCGAGCGGAGCCGCGGGTACAGCTAGTAATATATAATATCACTATAGACAGGGTTTTTTCCTATCGAATAGTTTTTTTTCGAATAGAAATGTTTTGTTAAATATAATTAACTAGATGAGCCACGCGGTTTCACCCGCGTATAATTTAAGAGAAATCGCTGATTGATGCTTTATAATACTTCAGTATAGACAATATTTTTATCGGGTAACCAGGGTTATGCGTCACAACTCACACGGCTCATTCGCGCCACTACACCTATTAATAGACCCGAGCCGAGTGTTGAATTATTTTAATTTTACATTATCTCCCAAACTATTCGTCTAAATAACATGCTTTAAAGGGCAAAGTTTATCTACATAAAATTGACTTGATGATGAAGTAATTTTCGTTCGTAAGGATCAATATACCATGCCTAATAATAATGCGCATAAATCACTTTTCAATTTTCAATAACAATTTGTCACAAAATACCTTATTGTGGCTTATGTATTAGAGATAGGAATATGGTATCACGGACTTTTTTTAGATGTACTAAGGAGCAATAATTTTGTTGAAAGTTGTATTTACGTATCACTAACCATTACGCCAGTGCACGCGGATAAATCTATTCGGCTGCGTTGTTTCTTCCAACATACTTAACAAAAATCAATATTTAAGGCTAGCTGAGAAGTGTAGCCTAATTCTAGATAGCCTTTACTGTTCCACGTGAATTTGGCAATCATATACAAAAATATTTTTTGTAATCCGACTGGTAGTTACAGAGATAAGCGTGTTTAAGCAAACAAAAATCACTTCCTCTTTATTATAGTATAGATAGATATAGATTTTAGTGTTTGTTTTAATAATGTATATCGTCCGTCTAGATCCCTGGATGTATAAATGCAGCTTATTCAAGTTAAGTCATGTATACAGTCATGTATACCTATCAATGTTACTAAAACATTTTGTTAAATAATACAAGTCAACCACTTGATAAAGGGTAAAGCGTACCCGGCTGCGGCCTGAGCATAAGATATGCATTTATTATTGTTTGATAAAGCGAAACAGCGCAATGTTTTGATTTATTGCGCATTGCTGTGTAAGATATCAAGACAGAACTAACCTAAGGCAACATTTCTCAGCTCTATCGTATGTTATGCTTTACCTTTGAGATATCAGTTAAAGGGTCTGTTTTCCATTAGAAAATGTTTTTCAAAGTTCAAACAACTTCACATGGAGAAGTTTGCCATCTATGATAATAATGTGAATTTATTTTAGAGACATTTGTTTTAATAATTTTACGTTGTATAAACAAAAATAACTTTACTTTTGATTTTTGGTATATAATTTTTGTTTTAATACGCCAAAAAAGTATAATTTCTCGTAAGTGTAACTTTATTTTTGCAATATAAGCTCGGTGTCAATTTCCCCTTATAATTAATGTGTTTTAAAAATTAATTAACAGTCTATTATTAAAATTTATCACAAGTTTAATGAACTACAAATAAGTAAAGGAGTAGATGTTTAATAATGTGTATCTATAATATCTATACTACTATTATAAAACGGAAAGTTTGTATGTTACTAGAAAGGAAATCTCTGGAACTAGAATTCCGATTCTAAAACCTCTTTCAGTCATAAAAAGCTATACGTTCGTCCTGATTCATATAGGTCTTGTTTTTTTTTTTAAAATATATGTTGTAATTAACGTGTACGAAATTGCAAGCAGTTGCTAGTACATAATGAAATCGTGAATTTTCCGTATTAGAACGTAGTTTTTATGTGTTTGATTAAAGAAGGCGGAAATTCATAGTAAATAGTCTGTTTGATATTATTTTGATACTTTCGTTAGTTCATTTATATAGTTTTCAGATTAGTATATAACTCAACCCAAGGAAGATGTAAGGTTGTGAGCTTCGATTGGATAATCTACTTCTTGAGTAATCCCGTTCGAAGGATCATGAATGTGAGCCTTTGCACGAGTAATCCGGCTATCGAAGGATCATATAAGCAAGCAGTAAACATTAGGTACAATCTATACATATTATAAAACTATAAAGTTCTAATTTATACTAATATAATAAAGAAGAATAGTTTTTTTGTAGAAACTACCAGTCGGATTGGAAAAAAATATTTTTGTATATGATAGCCAGAGTCATAAGTAATAGTTTAGGCTATTATGCATTATGCTATGCCTCCCAGCCAGCCTTAAAGATTCATTTTTGTTAATTAAGTCGGAAGAATCAGCGTACCCGCTTTATCCGCCTGCGGTGGCGTAATGGTTAGTGATAAGTAAATACAATGTTCTACAAAAATATTTTTCCTTAGGACACCTAAAAAAGTCCGTGATACCATATGCCTATCTTTTATACATAAGCCACAATAAGGTATTTAATGACAAAGTTTTATTGGAAAATTAAAAGTGATTTATTAGCCTTATTATTAGGCATGGCATATTAATCCTTACGAACGGAAATTGCTTCATCATCAAGACAATTTTATGAAGATAAATTTTGTCCTGTATAGCATGATATTTGGACGAATAGTTTGGGAGACAATGTAAAATTAAAATAATTCTACACTCGGCTCGGTTCTGACTATAGGTGTAGTGGCGCGAACGAGCTGTGTGAACTGTACCGCTTAACCCTCGCCGCCCGATAAAAATATTGTCTATACTGAAGTATTACAAACGAATTCTTTTAAATTATACGCGGATGAAACCGCGTGGCACAGCTAGTTCATAATAAATATAGCTTTTAGTTAATATTAATTTCATGAAGTTAAATGACAAAACAGCTAACAAAAAATATTCTTTCCCGTGATAGTTATAGGAAGACTTTTAACGGTGAACTCAATTTGAAATTTGAAACCCTCGGTACACAACGGGCTTACTTGCCGCATCGTAAGGCACGAATTAATGTGTATTCGAATGGGACTACAACGATTTAACACGACCCTATTTGCATAAGCCAACAACACGTTTTATAAATAAGACAATGTATATTGTAAATATTAAATAATTATGCATCGACACAAAGTACATTTTTTTAATGTAAAAAATTACGCACCATACAACGGAATTTGCGGCAAAATAGGTACTCTCACCTAAGTACCTGTTTTACTGCATACTCCATTGTATAGCGTATTTTTTTAATTTACAAAAATCTATAAGATTTCCACCAATGAGTTTCACATTATGGGAAAAAAATAAGCTGAATGATCGAACCTCCTTGGAAGCGCTTTTGATCAGTACATTTGTCTCACTTTACCACTAAAGAAAAAATTAGACGAAAGTCATAGTTCTAATTTTCACCACGCGCACGTAAATGCACGCCATTTGCATAGTAGAAATGTCAAGGATTGTTGCGACTTTCCGACTGATATTTATAACATAATACTTGTGAAATTAATGTCAGTGAGTCAGTTAAGCTTTCAAAGCAGCAAATTTCACTGAATTTTAATAATTGATAAATTTTTACTAGTATTTTCCAAGATTAATGGACCTATCTCTATAATTCCTTATTTGCAATTAAAAATAATTTAATGAAAAAGTTTGTTTCATTACCTATTGTACTATTTTCTCGAAAATATCTTGAAAAACGATGTATGAAACGTGTGCGGAAGGTAGTTTCAATAAACTCGTGACTATCGTAAGCCCTCGACTTGGTCTCGGGCTTATATTCGTCTCCTCGTTTTTAAAAACCAACTTACCGCACTAGTATTATATATAACTACAATAAATGAACTTTCAAAGATCACACACAGCATTATTAATCAAATCGTTATTTTGATATGGTTACGTTAAAATTGAAACAAGGTATTATGTTCAAGTATGCCAGAGTAACACCGCTGTGCTTCACTCCTAACATCTCACCACAATACTCATGATAATCTTAGTGAACAGTGAGCCACTATTAAACTTAATTGTTCGCGACATCTAAAACATTTGTTTTTATCAATACAGTGTTTGAAATATTGTAATATCTGAGGACTTATTTATTCTAAATGGCTTTATAATAGATACGTATTTATCTTTTTTTTTTAATTTCACTGATCATCCACATTTGTAAGTGATTTTATTTCAGTTGTTAATTCTAATAATTATTGTTTTTGACATTGAGAAATTCATGCTGCATTGTCTTCCATATTAAAATATTCCAAATTAAACTGGTTTTCCTTGGTTCATATATAAGGTTACGTTCTCCTAAGCTAACGCTATCCATCATTGCTTTAAAGCTATATATATATATAATCTTTTAAACCGTATTATGTAGGCTTTCAAATCGTGCTATGTCATTTTCTAATGCTCATCTGGCTAGCTATCACTCCCAAGTTGAACACCCATCACTAAGCACCTATAATAGGTGTGTTCAAACAGTTGCATTTGGGAACCAGTCCCTAATAAAATCTGCTTTCTAAGCTTACCCACATATCCTACTGTATATTAAGCATGTCGTAGCCGATTGTATACATTTAAGCAGTGTGTAATTGATAACGTGCTCGCTCGTACGGGATCGGTCTTTGTAGTAATTTCACAAAGGCCTTTTGGATAAATGTTTGCATTTTAATTAGCTTTAACAACAATAGCTATTTCGCGAATCAATGTTTCATTAAAATGATTGTCTTTTAAAATGTATCAGTCTTGATGTATGTTTCTGAATGCTGGCCGCTGGGCAACGAAAGAGACGGATGAAAGAATTATATGCGGTAAAGACGCGAATGTTAAGATGGATGTGTGTTGTAACTAGAATGGATAAGATCAAGAATGAATATATCATAGAAAGTCTTAAAATAGCACGAGTTGCAGAGAAGTTATGGGGTTATAGGTTAGCATAGTATGGACATGTCATGAGGAGGGATGTGAATGTCATATAGCTAGGAGAATGTTAAGTATAAAGAGGGACAGATAAAGGAGTAGAGTAAGATCGAAGAAGGAATATATAGATAATGTGAGGAATGATATGCGTATTGTTTTTATATTCGTTGGTAGTTAAATGCCGTTATATTTCACGTTAACAATGTAATTGTACTGTAAAATAAATTTAAACAAACTGCAAAATCGCTCTTCAAATGGTTCTTTTTTTTCGATCTGACTACATTGTTAGCCATGAGGACCCTGAAGCCTCAAACTGCTTTTATAGTTTCACCGGGCTTGGGGGCGACCGCTTCTGGTACTCAGCCGCGAATTATCGTGGCTCGCGATAGGGCTTGCTTACATAACCAAATAAGACGATCGCGAAATCACTAGAAGGTACTTAATTGAACTTGTAAACATGTTGTAAATGACTTACATCATCATTTTTAAAAGAAGGGCAACTTTCAATTTTTAGACCCTTGTTTGTTGACGCAGTCCGGGCGATAAGGCTTTGTATGTGTGAATAAATGTAGTGCTTCCTGGAACCTATGACTCGATGTTTAGACGATTCCTGGGATGTCAAGAATGGTACTCTTTTCTATTTTTACTTAGATCGTAACAGTATAAAATGTCTAAATAATGAGATGACAGTTGTTAGAGTACAAAAGAAAAACATGTTGTGATGACCCTACTTAAAAGAGATAAGAGCCACCTTGTTTTTAAAAAATTGAAACTAGTATACATATTAGTGTTAATTAGAAACAAAATTTTTGACATTTTGATTATTATTCGGATTACTGTACAATAATATTTAAATTTGTAAAGTATATAACGCGTGTTCAAAGTGCAAATTGATAGCTTAACTATACAATATATTATTTACTGGACATTGACATTGGTTTTTATTTAATACTAACTTGTCCCACGATTTTGTTTCCTTTGTTTATTAAAAAAAAACTCACGCGCCACCAATTGTAAAATGGTATCCGTGGTACGCATGGGTGATAAATAAAGAAACGTTCATTTTTATGTATATGTAGATAGTTAATAAAGCCGTAGAATAAATAATCTTTTGAGGTTTATAATGCTAGATAATGTAATTTGCTACTGTTGGTTATACTAATAATAAATTTCTGAAGAATTTAAAGAAAATGTAATAGTAATGATTAACATTACTCCCTAAAACCGAATTTTGAGACACGGCGTTGCATAATAAAGAACAAATAATTTTAATAGTTATGCCACCGGATAATTGTTAGAATCGTTAGCTTATCATCAATCTAATGATATTGTAAACTGTCGATAGATTGTAAACAGACACTAAAATTTGTAATCTGACGCTTATATTTTCGTGGGTTTATAAATTAACTATGTTGCGCACTGGATTGGTCAGGTTAGGTTGAAACTGCGATCATAACGCACGAGCCGAGTGAGCGCTGCGAGCGGGGTCGCGTCAGCTCCCGGCGAGGACCAGAAACAAATTACCCGTTGAAAATTCACATTTTGCAAGTCTTAGTGTTCGTTCACCATCTACCGATAGTTTAAAATCTTACTAGATTTATACTAAACTAACGGTTTATACAATTATCCGATGAACGTCTAACGTCTTATGACAAATGATCATCTCCTAATAAAGCCATGAAAAGACACAATAAATTTATGAGTTTAATTGTTTTACTGTAAAACGTTTACGAGATTAATTAGCACAGTTTAATCATACAGTTTACGATGGCGCTAATGTATGATGAGGCTTTGGTTAATTGGGCATTAGTAGAAGCGTTGTGTACTCTGAGTAAACTTCGTACTTGTTCGTTGTTGTTGTATATCATCATGACTGTTCAATTAAAGCAATTTCATTGTTCCATTAACTCATTACCGCGAAATTTTGTGATATATTATCAATATTTTGTCTCGCTATTATAAAACTACAAATTTTTTTATTGGGTTACGAAAGTTTTATATTCTCTAATTAGCTGTGCCCCGCGGTTTCACCCGCGTATAATTTAAAAGAAATCGCTGTTTGATGATTTATAATACTTCAGTATAGACAATATTTTTATCGGGTAGCCAGGGTTATGCCTCACACGGCTCGTTCTCGCCACTACACCTATATTCATAGACCCGAGCCGAGTGTTGAATTATTTTAATTTTACATTATCTCTCAAACTGTTCGTCCAAATGTAATGCTATAAAGGGTAAAGTTTATCCACATAAAATTGTCTTGATTACGAAGTAACTTATGTACTTAAGGATTAATATGCCATGCCTAATAATAATGCTTGTAAAAAACTTTCAAATTTTTACTAAAATTTTGTCACAGAATACCTTATTGTAGCTTATTATAAGAGATAGACATATGATATCGCTGACTTTTTTTTAGATATACTAAGGAGCAATATTGATTATAACAATCATTAACATTACATCACTAACCATTACGCCAGCGAACACGGATAAAGCAGTTTGGGTGCGCTATGTCTTCCGACTTACTTAACAAAAATCAATATGTGTTTTTTTAATAGGTTTAGCGTTTAGCCGCAGTTTCACTTAACGTTAAGTGTCGATGTGACCTAAGATGGTAATATGTATATCACATTATATAAAATATATAACAAAATCAGGAAAAAAGTTTTATTTACAGATAGAACAACAGATTTTAACTAATATGTTTTGTATTAAAAATGAAAACACAGGTAATTTAAATTTGAATAAAATATAAATAACTGTTATAAATTTTATATTGGCATTCATTTTAGAGCTCTTTGCGATTTATTACTACGTCCAACCATAACTCTCATAGCACTGACATGCAGACCGGTCTCAATAAAATGATGTCATACAAAGTTTAGTGTGCATCCTGGAATCGTTCTTAGAATTTTCTTAAGGATTTCATTAATTTACTAAAGACAAATTATTTATCTATCTTCTTGTTATCTGATGAAGGTCATTTTTTGAATTTACACTTTTTTTTGGCGCGTTCTAATCAAATAAAAGTTAGTAAAATTAATTCGAATTATTATTATTGTTGGCTGACATCATCATGTTGTTGGCCTTATCATTATGAGATTTTAAAGAGATGTACTTAGAATCCACTCTATACTACATCCTTCCTCGAAATTTAGGTAAATATACTTCTACCTGTTTCGATCTATGGTCATTATTCCACGTTAATTAAACAAAGTAAAGAGTATTTTATGGATCGGAAGAGCATGACACGTTTAGAATTTATAGTTGCGTGACCGAGAACAATTTCACAGACAAACCAGATACTTCTTTATTCGGCTTTATAGAAATACATTCCTTCGTGAATAAATGAGTAATAAAATCAAAAGCAACATGTTAGGTCTGATCGATAATTTGTTAATTTAAAAAAGTAATAAAAATCAATTGTATCCATAAACATTTATGTTGAAGGTTTGGATGAAGCTAACAGTAAAATATTCGTCATGGATTTAATTGTTTTTATTAGGTTTTCTATTTGAATTACCAAATTATCGGTCAGACCTACTGAAGTATGCACAACGTGTTAGTTTGTCTTAGCGCGAGGAAAGGCTAGCGGGCCAATTTATTTTAAATAAATTTACTGGAAACTATTTGGTTAGAAAAGTACCAGCAAATGATACGATACGGACAAACGGATAATTTAGTCTGTCCACGAACCAGCACTTGATGTGAACAGCTATTGTATGATGCATACACAAAGGCGGTCTAAATATTTTATTTAAATGTGTTATTGTGCGTATTATGCGTAGTTATTTATCTACAATTCAGGTCTTTTTGCTTGTTTTAGAATCTGACAATTGACATTCATTTATTACCATGCTTTGGTATTGCTCACGGCTTCCTTACGTGATCTTTGAAATGAAACGACTTGCGCGCCTCCTATTGTAAAATCATCGCACTAATTCAGAATCCTTCACAGGCGTGCATATAACAGTCACAACATAACCGGACAGACAGACAGAGAGACATTGTGGTTTATAATATGTATAGAAGAAGAAGATACGTGAAAACTTTGAACCCCTTTTAAGCATATATATATATATATATATATATATGTATAATATTATATTTAAGAAATACATAAAATAAAATAAAACATTATTGTTTAAGTTCATACTGTTAATATTAAACACAATAGTTTGTAGTTTGTTTACTTTCATTCTGAAAATGTACTTAATGCAAATAATAATCTGTGATCAAACAGTCGCAAAGAGTACAAATTGTCGTCAAAAATTTGTAAGAATTTTGACAACAAATAATTACTGATAGATTGATTCAATAGTGTTTGAGTTTCGAGCTGTGTGATGTGTGTGAATTTTGTGTGATTTAATGTTGATAGACGTAAGTAGTCTTTGACAAAGTAAACCTCAATAACGTTTAAACTAAGAATTAATGAATTACTGTCGAATTTCGACCACTGGGCGACCATATAGATAAATCAATGTCAGTTGTCAGATTCTGAGAACAGAATTATAGTTCATCAAGTATGAGTCTAACGCGATCGTCTTATAGAAGGAAATGTGAGTCATAGGTAAAGAGGTCCGAGATGTCACTGATTTGGTACAACTCATAAGTCTGTGTAGATATTATTCAATTGCTTCGCTATTTGTCACTTACAGTTCTAATTTAGTCGCATTTAATCCAACCAAATTTGTTGATTGTCTTGTTTGGTTAGCACTTTCCAATGAATTTCTTTCCTATTCAACAAAAATTATTAGATTTAGATTTGTTACGACAAAGTAGTAAATGTCCGTGGTTAAAACATTATAGGCGTTACATTGTATGCAATATTGAACTAACCTTCAGATGTAAAAGCTATTTCTGGATTACGAACCTATTCCTACAAAACTATTTCTGTTTTAAACTGTAGGTGTGCGTGAACTATAATTACAAAAAAAAAAAAACTGGCCAAGTGTGCGTCGGGTCAAGCACAGTGTAGGGTTCCGTAGATGCCTGTCACAATATGCAGATTTAAAATGTTTTTTTTTTTATGAAGATGTTAACTGAATTCAGGGCTTAACAGCTAATAACGTCTAAAAACGGGCCTAAACAAGAAGATAGCTTGCTGTGATAGTTTTGCATTTAAATTCGTCTACTGCCGTGAATTTTTTCACATATCCAAAAACAACTATTTAGTTGGACTTGACTCTAACTAAAAAGAGCTTTAAAGATTAATATTTTTCAAAACGATAGCTGAATCGAACAAAATGCATTTCACACACCCGCAATATTTTTGAACAACCTATCCAACACCAAAGGACAGACGAGAAAAACAAATTCATCCCAACTTTACATGTAGGAGAGGTACCCTAAATTTTTTATTTTTGTCTGCGTGATTAATATGTATAGTCATGCCAAATTACAGCGTTCTAGTCTTCTATCTTTGAGTTAAGTCGCGGAGAGACAGACGAACGGATATAGCAAAAGTATAAGACAGCCTTGTTGACTACGGAACCCCAAAAAAAAGAAATGCAATATCACTCCCAATTTATTATATTTAATTTCATTATGATCTTACTTAAGCATGAGGATGGTCGAATGTTATCTAAACATTTTTGTTGAACTTGAATAGATCGATATATCGATGTTATGGAAAAAATATCGAAGTTTCTATATTTGTCTGAAGGTAGGTATTTGTTTTGAAGGTAGCTATATAATAACAAGACAAAAACTTTAAATGTAGTATCTAAAATAAAGTTGTCTACGTGGTCGTCTACCAAAAAAAATCGATGTTTTCATTTCGATATTTATCGGACATTGATATTTTATTGATATCGCTCATTCATCCTTACAGTTACGTCTATACATACAAAGACGTTTAAAATATACACCTCATATCTCTTCTTTCGACGATAATAATAATGACTATTTCAAATACCATGAACAAACCTTAGAAAAAAATTCTTGAAATAAATTGTAGGTTCATGAAAAATATTAATATAAATATAAGCAGATTTGTATTACGTTCATTAGGGAGCGTTCAAGTATTACGTAACGCAGTTTTTGGAGATTTTTGACCCCCCCTCCCCCATGTAACGCGCCGTAACATTTTTCTTTACCCCCACCCCCTATTAAAACGTTATGTAGCCACCATCAAGTGACAATTTTTACCAGAAAGTCACAATTATGTCACACAAAGGTCACAAAAGTCACAAAAACCGTCTGTAGGATTAAAACAATGTTACGTAACGCTAGTTCAAATCCCCCTCCCGCCCCTGTAACGCATCGTAACGTTTCAGAAGACCCCCTCCCCCCTAATTCGTTACGCAATACTTGAACGCTCCCTTAAGCTGTTAAATACGGAATGAAAAAAAAACATTGAACCTTGCAATGCTTCAACATTCACAAATCACCTGGTAAATAAATATTTATAAATTTGTCTAGATGAAATAAACTAAAAATCTATTTTATTGCTTGTTTAGATTAGTAAACGAATGCGTAATTTTTAGAATAACTCAACACAACAAGGTCAAAGAAACGTAACTTTTTAATCGAAATAACGCAATGACCGTAATCCGTAATGTAGGAATTTGAACCAAGGTAATTACAACGTAATAAGATCAAGTACAATCGCAGAAACAAATGCAATTGGTGTTAGTAATTTTCATACGTAAAGAGATTTTTTCTAACGAATTTTTCACATTTTAATTATTTTAAGCCATTTAAATTTTTTAATCAAAATAACGTATTACGGTAATGTAGGAACTCAGACCAAGGCAATTACTTAATAAGATCAACTAAAGTTGCGGAAACAAATGTTAGTAAGTTTCTTATTTGGCGAGATTATTTTTAAGAAATATATTTTTATAATTTTAAGCTAGGTATTTATCTACTATATCTTTAGAAGTCTAGAATATACAGATAATCCTTTGATATAAATTAAATGTATAATAAAGAACATGTAATAAGTTTTTGGTATTCAATTTCCATATATTTTTGTAGATGTGAATTTCTCCGAACATTGTTTATTTGAATTAATTAGTGAAGTACAAATATATCTAATATCAATTTTAGGGCTTAAAAGTTCGGTTGATTTAAATTAAGTTATGCAATCCAATATTATAGTATCAAATAAGCCATGATACCACACTATATCATTGCCATTGTCAAATGCCGTAAACAATAAAATTTATTTGGCCTGAATTAATTTTATACCAATAAATATGTTTAGGAAATTAAAAATACAAATAATTTGGTAAGAGTTATCAAATAATTATATTCCACGAATTGACAGTGTGTTTAAAAATTCATGTTAATTATTTTATAAAATTTGGGTATATTGATAAAAAGCCTAAAAACAAAACAAATGTGAAAATATAATTATTTATTTATTCATTCCGAAATTTTCTTCGGTTACGACTTACGTGGTTGCCGGGAATTTACTCCCGCGCGGCGGCGTTCCAGCTTATATCAACGTCGAACCTTTAAAAACCCTTTTCAAATATCCTAAATCAGCAGGATTCGAACTATCGAATCACACTCGTGCGTAATACTTATGAGTGGTCGTCTCACACCACTAGGCCAATCCGACGACGATCACAATCATGAAAATCAGGACTTTTTTAACCGTGCATAATGTAATTGTATTCTATCTCATTCTCTCGTAGGCTAAATCCTATAGATGTATATGGTTGTCTCTTTTTACTGTTGCTTTTTCGTTTCAACGAGTTTAAAAATTACAACGGCGCTAAAGAAGTTTGCACTTCAAAAATTGCTTTTCGCCCAGCTTTTTTTTCCTACAACATGGAGTCCTTCAAACTTAACGTAACATTTGAGCTGGCCGGCATGACAGCGGCGACTGTCGATGGATTATAGATCTCTCGGTGGTCGCCGGTGTTGTTGGATTGCACTGTGCTTACCATCATATATGGTGCCGTCACTTTTTTGTGCTATAACAAAGCTTTCTTAGTCTATTTGATTAGGTACCTATTCAATCCGTCCGGGATGATCACGCAATAAAAAAATATTTTTTCTCGAAATTCGGCATATATGCCGCATAAGATCGCGGACGGTTTAAATTAGTAGTTAGCTAGGTATATCTCTGATAATATTATAGCTAATTTATTTTACAATAGTAATAAACCTATTAATTGAAATATTTATGACGTTAGAAATACCGATTCCGTATAGCGGTCACGTACAATCGTAAACTTAACCAAATGCCGATGAGTGATTTAACACGTTCCTAGTAAGTATTTGCAATTTTAATTTTATTTACGAGTCTATAATTTAAAAGTGTTGTACGTGAGAGTCAAAATCACGTCATCGTGGACGTAAATGTATAAATAAACGAGTCTCACAGTATTAGGCTGGCCATAAATGCTAAAAACAGTATTTGGTACAGATATGGAACCAAATCATAGATAATTGAAAAACATTATTAATGCACTTTAATGAAAAAATTTCACGTAAATTGTACGTATGATGAAAATTTATGCAATAAAGAAAATGGTTTTGAAACCAACATTTATAATTTAATTTCTTGATACTGTTTTTTATGGTGATACTAAATTTCTTTTCATATTTTTTTCTAGAAATGAAACAATTTCCCGAGAATAAAATTAAAAAAAAAACTTTTAAATTGACATTGTAATATTAAAAACAAATCATTAAGTATCATCCGTGCCTAACCGCTTTAGGTTACAATGACCGCTTGAAGTTTCAATTATAGCAATATGACTGTTCCACTCATTTTTATGCACGTAGGTACAAGGATGGCGTATCCTACCGTCACAGTGTTTTTTTATTTTTCATACCACTTGGTTGGCAAAAAAACTACGGCCCGCCTGATGGTAAGCGGTTCCCGTAGACTATGGACGCTTGTAACACCATAGGTGTTGCTGAACTTAGACTTCCCTTCTTAAAGGAGCTCTGAAAACCTTACCTACTCACCACGCGAACACAACATAAGGTTATTTGGCTGCGATCTTTTGTACGCAGCCTCAAGTAGGGAAACATCTCCAAAGACATTTCTCTGTCCTATCTTAGTTGGAATGTAATGGTCAGTTTATTACGTTTATTGTGAAGATCTTCTCTTCTTCTATTCTTAATAATAATAATATCACCTGTAAGTGTGCCAGTACTGGGTAGTGATGCCTCTTTCCGAGAGAAGGCACGGGTTAATCTTCATGTCTTTATGTATACCCGTAATGCCCACAACGTATTGGCGATTTTAAAAGTTGAGAAATCCACGGTTTTTTTTTCCCATGTACAACATTTCTCAAGCGTAAAGGATTCATCTCGATTTTTTCCTTCAGCGTCAGAAGATAGCGTTACCATTTAAAATTATTAAATGTACGGGAATTCCGATAAGTTCGTTGGTACGTGCCGGAGCTTAAACCTGCAGACATCGAATCGATATTTTCTATCCTTAAAAGTGTAAGTTGAGTTCAAAAAGTTTCACCAGTCTGTTCTCTTTTCATATGATTTTTCTAATTATCTGTACGGTTAACATTGGAAACTTGATAATGTGGTACAAAACTCGTGTGTGGCCATCAAACGGAGTGTGCGAGCGACGACTAACACAATTAGAGCTAATGGAGCTAGTTGTTTGTTCTCACAAGGTAGTACGTTGTTGAAGTGCCACGTTTTAAAGGTTAAAACGAATTTCTTTGGTTATTTTCCAATACGACTATATGAAAGTGTTTTAACTAGTTTGTTATATATATCAAATTGTGTACTGTCAGTGGTTTCATGTGTTTTTTTTTAATTATAGTTCGGCAAACTGACGGTTCTTTGTCTGATGGTTATCACAGTCAATACAAAAAGAAGGGCGACGACCGAGAGATCGAAATCTATCGCTGATCGCCGTTCTCATGCCGGCCTGGAAGCCTTTCGGTTATTATACACAGGTTGACAAACCAAAATTGAGTCACTGTGACGGGTTTGTGCGTGGTGCTTGCGACCCATTTGGGTACAGTTTGAATCTATTCATATTATAAAATAAAGTCCCCCGCCGCGTCTGTCTGTCTGTCTGAACGCGATATACTCATAAACTACCGAACGGAATTTCATACGTTTTTCATCAATGGACGGAGTGATTCATGAGGAACGTTTAGATGTATAAATCATTACAGTTTTGTGTAAGTTAGCTGAAATATGACTATGATTGTTGAAAATGTCGGAAAAAATCATGCCGACTGAGAGCTTTACAGGCGTGCGCCGCGTAAACCAATAGAATTATATGTATTAATTACTCTGATACTCGTGCGAAGCCGAGGCGGGGTGCTAGTACTGGATATACATCGGCGGCTATAGCGGGCTTTACACCTGGTGTATGGTGGTCTAGATACAGCTGGACACAATTGTAGTTTCTTATCATCCAGCTTTAATAGGCTACGACTGCTTCTACATACTTCGAGACCTTTTTTATCTTTTCTTATATTCCTCGAAATGAACGCAAAGTTTCTATTTCGCAGTGAAGTTGTTAAAGCAAATTGCGTAATGTTTGTACTCTTACAGAAGCACATTGAAGCACACAGTGTTCGTGCCTGAACCAACACACCGGTATTATCTGTTTGCGTCTAACTGGCTCCCTTGTAAAACAAACACGCAAACAATCGGCCCTCAATTTATTTGTTTATAAATTAAGAGTTCTTGGAATGTCGTTTTCGAAATGATTTTGTTTGAGTCCTAATATTTAGTAACTAGCTTTGTACCCCGGGTTCACTTGCTTTGAATTTATTCGACTAACTCTCCCCCGTCAACACACTTGTGTAGCCCAATCTCCGTACTAGCGTACAGGTTTCCAGATTGCTTGAAGTTCATGGTTACTGTCTCGCTTTTTAGGGTCGTAGCGTGAAATTATATAGTCTATAACTTCTGTCCTCGATGGTAAGTTCAGTACAATCCAAATACAACAGCGACCACCGAGAGATCGAAATCCATCGGCGGTCCTCTGTTTCATAATGTTGGATGTCTGTTGGATAATGGCACTATGTAAAGCAAACATTTTTACCGTACAATCCATATCACCACTGGTACTCGTACTGGATCTATGTTTTATGGCATTTTATATAAATAAGAAGAAACAAGAACTGAAAGTCTTAAAATTGTTCAGTTACACTGCCGTGATCAGACATCCAGATTCCGTATAATTTGCAAAGGTATAATCAGTTCGAGCTGCAGTTATCTTTCTTGCGTTTTATTCGGTCGTTCAGGTAGAACGAGACAGCAATAGTTTTCTGTTAAAAGGTATTCTTCAAATATCATGCCGACCGCGTTTCCTCTTAACATTTTCAAATTGCAGGAACTGTAGAAAATATTATTATTATTTGTGTTATTATTCGTATTTAATGATTTGAAATGAATTATAATTAGAAACGATAATGACAAAGTGATAGCGTGTTCGGACACTCCGTCGATCGACGTAGGTTCTAATGCTGCAATGAAAATAAGTTTTACATTAAATCGTGATAAATTCATACTATGGTTGTAGCGCATCTTATAATGATCGCCTGGTTAGGTTTACCTTTAAATGGAAAATATGCCGCTAATTACCTGTTGATAATTTCCGGCAGCTGCACTAGAGAACCGACATTATCTTGAGGCTTATTGTGTTACTATCTTCGGTTCCATCTTCATGTAACATCAGGTCAGAATTTGGTCAAAAACTTATGTAGGTATAACTCAACTAAATCAAAACAGGTTTAAAATATTAATAGTTGTAATTTATATCGAATTATATTTACGAAATAAACAGGTCTAACTAAATTATATTTGTATTTGTAATTCTCACTTGTTATCTAACATTTATCTATATTACTCGAGTCCTTATCTCGATCGAGAAACAACTTACAATTGCACTATAATCCGTCCGTTTTATCAGTTCGTTGTGTAATATTCTTAGTCACTAAGATAATCGTCTCAAGAGGAAATAAGTTATTTGTTTGCCTTTTTTAATTATATCTCATAGTTAATGCTTAGAGACGTGGTTGTTCAGCAGAAAATGGCATCGCTTAAAACCCTTAATAGCGAAAAATTTCTGCGTGTGGCTTTTTGATTGACATCAGTGTATATGTTATAGGCAATGCATGATATAAAGATAATTATTATATACTTTACATAGGCATTCTATAATCCTAACCTAAACGAACATCGTCGGTATTTTGTAATAATGACACTCTTATTATTTTTCTAGAATAACATTTGTACAGGATGTACCTATATGTCATACGTAATGTACAGATGCCTTGAATTCTATAGAATGCCAAATGAAAATCCGGCAAAGTATGAGATCATGGCACTCGCTGGACGCGGGAGCCGCTAGTACTTGTCCGCAAGTCCAACTTAACCTAACCGAGCATCGGTATTTTGTAATAATGGCACTCTTATTAATTTTTCAGTATAACATTTGTAATGTTTGGCGATCGCCATGAGCTCATACTTTGCCGGTTCCTCATTTGGCATTCTGGAATCTGTTCATTGCGTATAACATAGGTATACATCCTGTAATGTAAAAAGTTCTGCCTTAGGATTGGGCAGCATGATACCCGCTGTACATAGATTTACACGACGTCTGTTAACAGTTGTTCTTGTACAGTTTTCATAATTTACCTAACATTACAGCAACATTACCGAGACAACGTAAAGAATGAAAACAATAATCTAATCAGTTACATGAACGTGAAAGCCAATTAGATTACTTTCTTAGTAAGAAGCGATTAACCTTATTCAGAGAGTAATATAGCGTAATAATTCAATTTGCAGACGGATAATTGCAATAGGCTTAGCAGATGCTCAAGTGAAGGGTCTGGTAAAAATTAATCATTGCGTCCCTAGAGATATCTGCTTCGACCGCGATCAAAGAAAATATCCAGTTTTATAAAGGAAACGAGAATAGACGAATAATTATGTTAATGTTATATAAGTATGTAAATGTTAATATAAAATAAACATGATATCATAATCTCTAATTTATTGCGATAATTTTTTGAAGTACCGGTCAGATGAAAAAAAATCTAAGCCTAGTTTTTAAGAAAGGTTTTAAGCTATAAAACATTACACTAAGACCCTTAGGAACGGATCAAGCAGTCGTGCAAGCTGTAGTAGACAAGTACGGAAATTGAGAACAATGATAGGCCGGGTGCGTTGGCGACGAGGTACAGTTGACATATAAAATTGGTGAAACTATAAGACACATCTAGTAATTAATCATTTATTAGTGAATAAAATATTAATGAATAAGAATTCCAAGAAGCTATAATGAAGCATGTTTCTTTAATGACAAGTTTCGATACTGTTAGAGAAACAGATGTAGGTATAGGTTATGTTTTTGGTTTTAATATGATATTTATGTAAGTCTATTAAACAGTTGTTTTGTATAGTTAATCATGGAAAACATATTGGTTACCAAAAAAGGTACTTAGTATAAAATTGTCGATATAGTTTGTTAAAATACAGTAGATAAACCTACTTACACACTATAATACTTATAGACATATTATAGGGAAAGTGTTTCTTTGAAGAGGTGTGGAAAGTTGATTCTTAAGGATATTGTCAAAAACTAGCTGTGCCAGCGGCTCTGCTCGCGTGGACTACTAAAAACCTTTTTTATTTTTTGTACGGAACCCTAATTCATTTTCTAAAATAAAAGTAGCTTAAGTTATTCCTTATAATATCAGCTATATGCCAGTCCAGTCAAAATTGGTCCAACCGTTTCGGAGATTACCCGACCAAACAGACAGACAGACAGAAAAAAGAAAAAAGTGAGTCTTTGTTAGAGGTACCGTGGATACTTTCATATAGATTTAGTAAAAATGTGTTATTTTGACATTACAAACAGACACTTCAATTTTATTATATATATAGGTAGATATTTTTTGTCGGTTATAGCATTTCAAAAGACCTTAAAAACATAATATAAAAGAATTGCATAATAATTTGAAACAAAGAAAATATATACGTGTTAATGACGAAATATTATTTATTTTACCCGACGCACTTTAGCTTCATTAAATTTGAAGCGATACGCCATTACGAGGGTCATTAGTAACCCGCAATATAAACAGCTCAATGAAACGGCAAAGCAATTTATCCCGCTGAAGGGTTGAATTGAAAAGAAATACCATTTGCCCTAGACGTGTTGACCGTGCAAACACCTGACGGGAAATGAAATGAAACGAACGAGAGCGTCGCGACCGAGTGTCACCGCTAGACCGTTGTTGACAGACTTTTAACATGGTCTTGGAACTTAGTAAATTATTATTTCTATAACTAAAGGTTTAAAATATATTCTATCAAGTACATGCGTTTAAAATAACAATAACTAGCTGGCCCGTACGAATATGCGTAGGTACATTATAGAATGTAAACAAGTCTCAATTTGACTAACGATTTATCAAAACAAGCTTTTATTGTTATAATGGGCTATAATATTTAAATGCTCATTCAAAATTTTGTTTCTGTGCTGCTGACCATTGAGGAGTTCTCTCGTAGAAAGCCAACCCTGGATGTAGCAGTCTGTAGATGATGTAGCACCATATGTGCAATATAAAGAGAAAATTTCAAAATTTCTTGTCCAAAATTTTGACCGTTAAGGGGTTCTTTCGTCTGGAGACAATCCTGGGTGTGGAATCAGGTCATGTTTAACATAAAAATCAGAAAATCAAAACATCAGAACTAAATCTACGTGCGAAAATTCTACTCTGTAGAATAAAAGGAAGTGGGAATCGTTAAAACTAAATAAAACCTTGTAAAAATCTAACATTTTACATGTTATTTAAATATATTGTTACTAGATGGCGCATTCGTAATGAAAAAGCTGTCTTAATATAGGTACTTTTAACGAAAACGTTAATTTAAACTATTTTTATTAATTAGTTATAATTATTATAATTAAGAGTATTTGAAACATCTTTACAATGATGTTTGAATCATTAAGTTTATACATTTATTTAAACAAAAATTATAACATGCGTTTATGTTCTTCAGCCTATATACCGTCATCAGACCACATTTAGATTATAAGGTAATGACTCAATAATTATACTTAGGGCTATGGACAGTGCTACGCTCAGAGTTTCTCTGCGTGGTCGATTTAGAATCGAGGAGATCCTCAGAAGAAGTAAAGTCACCGACATAGCTCTCAGAATTGCTAGACTTAAGTGGCATTGGGCGGGACCCATCGCTTGTAGAACGGATGGCTCGAGTGGCGTCACGTACCGTAAGACGCAGCGTGGGCAGACCCGTCACAAAGTGGACTGACGATATAGTGAAGGTTGCGGGAACCAGCTGGATGCGAACAGCGTGGGACGGTCGTTTTGGCGATCTTCGAGGGAGGCTTGTGTCCAGCAGTGGACGTCTTTTGGCTGAATATATTGATGCTGCGTATAAGCGACTGATAAAGCTAGACGTAGGTAAAGTTTGAAATTGACTAGAGCTCTTCATCAATTACGTAATTTTGGCAATCTTTGACCGCAGTGCCCCATGTAAGGGTATATAAGATTTTTCGAAACCCCTTCCTCTTCTTACATAAAATTCTATCTCGTTTTTAGAATAATAATATGTTGTTAGAAAAGGATCAGTTATACTAAAACTCACAGTTAGACGTTAATCAAATATTTTTATTTTTTAACATATAATTTAGGTTATACTGTTTTATTTGTATCAGATATATGTTACCATTATGTTATTATTAGACAACTATGTAGGCTTTAGAATATGTAGTTTTTAAATTTGTAAAATGAGATTTAAAACGAAGTCTACATTATAGAACGAAGAAATCCATTCGGCATCCGAAATGGAACTAGATTACTAATATTAAATTTCGACTTACAAATTATTACGTAAGAATGAGTTTTACACCTCTCCCCAAAGATAGACCCTTACGTAATTAATGAATGGCCCTCTACTGACTACTTCGGAGTTATATGGCTGTTGGGTGATAGAACACGACAGCTGTGTTGGGCTGAATCGTGACTACCATACATCAGTCGTAACACCTGCTATAGTGCAACGTTCCGGAGTTAGCCAGTGTGTTGGTATAAATTATGCGGGGTTGCTGAGATCTGTACTGGATTGAGTCACGATTAGCCCTACACAGTAGCTCTCTTTTGGTTTTTTCGCAATTCGGGATCACCCAGTGTATATCAACTGAGAAGTTTGCAGTGATGCCCAGCGATGGATTTTCGATGAAAAAAAGAACAAGCGTCACGAGCTATTGAAGTAAAACTTCAATGGTCACAATTATCCCGGCGACCACCATCGTCCCAACGATCACCACCATCCTGACGGTCACCACCATCCCGACGGTCGAATTATATTTAACCAATGCTTACAACCTTTATATAAATGTATTAATGACGCCATATTGCCATAACGGACTTCCGTTGCATTGTCGTCCAGTTACCTCCTAGTTTCGCCTAAAGAAGTTTTACTTAAAATTTTTTTTAGGTCATAGAATAATCGATGTCATAATCCCTTCTGTGATTTAATTAAACGATTTTTTTAATACTATCTTGGCAAAATGGTTGTACAACTTTCCGTCCGTCTTTGACACAAATAGCACCGGCAGTCGTCGATGTCACACCGGCCTTATATTCAAATTCAATTGATATTCATTACACAGGAAATGTGTTCTCTAATAGGCTTTTTAAAACGTTTTTACATCGACAGAAATTACCGCAAGTTTCAATAATAATTATTCTAGCCGTTTCCTTTGTTTTAATTAAAACAGATTTCATTAAAATTTACCGTTGAATCGGGTTTATTTAATAAATTAAAGCTTCAAAATTACAACTCGAAATCGGTAGTGAAAGGAAATGTGTTAGGGCACTAGTGATTTAATAATGAGCTATGAAACGCTTCAACATTAATTATGTACTATTTGTTTTACTTGCCAGTAATTACAATGAGAATTTAAAATAAAACAAAGGCTACATTAGTTTGTATAGGTATATAATAATACTAGCTGTAGCCCACGGTTTCACCCGTATAGAATGTATTCCACCAACTCTTCACCGATATCGTCGCACCCGTGTACCCTATCGTTGTCCTCTTACCGTACTTGCTAACAACTTGCCATATTGCTTGACGTACATGCTTACTGCTCATGTTCTTAAGAGTCGTATTGTGAACTTATAGAACCACTAAATAAGGTCTGAAAAGTATTTTTTTAATCTGACTGGTAGTTATTTTTTTATCGTTATAGGTTTGGCGTAGTGGTCACAATGTCAACTGATGTTAAGTGAAGTGTGGCTCAAGAAGATAACACGCTAAACCTAGTGGAAGACTGGCTCTCAAGTGCAGCTGCTGGAACACACTTACTGATGCATGTGGGTGGTGGTGGTCGGCATGGTTTTTTCCGACATTTTTAACAATCATAGTCATATTTCAACCAATTTACATAAAATCGTAATGAATTATACACATAAACCTTCCTCATGAATCACTCCGTTCATTGATGAAAACCGTATGAAAATCCGTTTGATAGTTTTTAAGTTTATCGCGTTCACATAGACGCGGCGGAAGACTTTATTTTATAAAATATGAAATTGTTTCTTAAATTGTAATTATAAGAAAAAGATTATACAAGTATGAATAGACATCGTCTAAATTAAAATCTACCTTTGTATATTTATTTAGTATTTTTCCTGTTCCCTCACAGGAAAATTCAAAACGCAATTAACTCTAAACATTAATATATTTTTTTCTCGAACAAGAACCAATTAGGTAGGTATTTAGTCATTTTGTTTGAAATTGTAGTTTTTGGGATAATACATTTAGGCCCCTGCTCTAAGCACTTAGGCTGTCAACGGTTGAATTAATTTGAAAGGTATTAATTAATTATATAACAGAGCCTATTTAAGGTCAATTTAATATCAAATGTTTCATATTTTGTTAACAAATATGACTCAAGAATATAAATGCATTGTTTTAAACATATAAATAAGAATTGGTTCAATTCTGTATCTCAGAAATATAATAAACATGTCAGTTAGAAATATGTAGTTTGTTCTGACTGCTTTGTAATAGCTTAGTAACTGTACATTAAGTCTAATTATTTATTTCTAACAAAAACATACAATATTAACACTTATATAGTCAAAGTACATAACTTGTATAACATAAGTTGGATTAAATACGGTTGCATAAAATATTTTAAAACATACCTATTTAAAAACACACCTGAAGTGTTAAAAATTAAATTATATTCCAAATACATGTTTATGTTTTAAGCACCTTTTGATTTTAATATATACTAGGTATACTTATAGTATTTCGTCTTCTATCTATAACTATAGATATTATTAAAAAAACACAACGTCTCTCTGCCTGTCTGTCCGTTTATGTTCTTTTCACGCGAAACCAACTTGTTCGATTTTTTTTTTTTTTTTTGTTTTAATTCATAGCATCTTATAAGGCCAGGTTATAGGATATAAATTGTAAAATAAAGTAACCTTTCCTTCTAGTTAAGTTTATGTCTAAATGACGTTCATATCAACTAACCATTATATAAGGAAACATTAAAAACCAGTTTGTACAAGTCGATTCGATGTATTTAATTTTTATTGCTTAGTTATCTATGAATATGCAATACTATCATTATATGATGTATTTATAAATGAAAGCTGTGAAAGCTGCGAGCGTATTTATTTATAAGAGACTAGCGACCGCCTGCGACTTCGTTCGCGTTTATCTATAGGCACATATTATAAAACGCCTCTCTGTTTATCCGTCTATGTTCTTTTTACGCGAAGACCACTTATCCGATTTACATAGACTTTTTTAACTCTTAACTATGTTATCTGGCCAGGTTTAGGATATATTTTTTATACAAAGTAACATACGAAGTAAGCAGTAACGATAATGGTCAATCAATTCGAAAAAAAGCAAATGGGGTGCTTAAATGGCTTACGCTGAGTAAACCATTCGATATATATCAAATCAATGTTCTACGTAATTGTAGATCTTAAAAATACCTAAAAAAAGTCTACAATAGTATATGTCTATATTCTAGGGATCTTTTCTTTTCTTTTTTATCGATAATAGGTTTATAGCGTTGTAGCTACAATCTCACCTGATCGGAAGTGACAATATGGTGGGAGGACTGAGTCTCAAGTGCAGCTGCCGGAATACACCTATTGGTGCTTGGCGACAGATTTGCAACTGGAGGGTGGTAGCTAGCCAGGTGGGCATTACCTTACCGTCATGCTAGTTTCATCACGATGTTTCTCCCACAATAAGCTAAGTAAGTATTCTGTTAAACTAAGCAATAAAAGTCAATGATAATGAGTAGGTACGACATTATTTTTATTATTTTAGTAATTTTACGAAGATGTACAGTAGTCATTGTGGGGCTTTAATAAATGGTCCGGTACTTCATAATTCAATGCCAGGTTTAAAAGTGCTTGAAGAGAACGATCAAGACTCACGAGGGATGCGGCTTGGAGTCTATTCAAACCTTTTGATGTGGTCATGAGTTACTAGACATTGGGTTTTTGTTCAATGGCCGTGGGGATATAAGCAATCTATGTTGCAATCAAAATGTTATTGAATTCTACTCTCGGTGCAGCATCGCCTTGAGGTAGGTTAAAGTTTATATTTAGTGTTTTGTTACAATAACGGTTTAATAAAATTCATGGATGTTTTTAGTTCGTAGTGGACGTAATAATTAGCTCATATGAGTGACGTTTCCTACGGTCTAATTGTTTTCATGTAAAGGAAGAGATGCAGTCCACTTGGGGCTATGTATGATCATAAAGCTATTTATGATCATCTATAACCAGCTTTAGAAGTCTTACAACTGCAGTCCTTTGAAGGTCATGAGTATTTATTTCGTTGTTGGAACATGGCAACTATATATTCTTACTAATCGACAATATTAGTTGAAGGGATCTTAGATTAGATTTATAATTTAATATATATAACAAATAGTACAAAGATAGTAGAAGAATCAGGAATCACCAGCAGATTTTAATTGCCGATTTCCTCAGAATCAGAAAGTTTTATTTATTCACACTTCAATATAAAAATCATCAAAATTATCTTGAAGCTGATCAAAATCCTTCGTCATATAGAATAACTTATTTAGTTATTACATATTTAAGTAATCATCATGATCATCATTCCGTAATCTTGATCGATCATACGTCTGCCAGTTAATACATTTTCAAAAGCGTATCTGTAAACACAACAACAATAATTCGCGGCATTACAAAATGTGATTATGTTTAATTAGTGCTGACATGATTTAGTGTCTATTGTGTCTATACTTTATACAATTATGAGATATCATTACAAAATTACGGAATATAATATAAACGCAACAGCCCAAGCTGAGGTTCGGCCTCGGACGGATGGCGCCGAGCTACGTCCGTAGCCTTTAAAGGCTAACTTGAAATTGCTTCAGTCCGCGTGCGACTACTGCCGTTCTTAGTGTTTTAATTCTATATTCTAGGGCAAACATATATAAAGCATGCTGCAAAATTTACAATACATATAATCGGTGTACAAAATATTAAGTAAAGGTTCAGATATTTTTTTGACATTGTGGCTTTGCTTTTGTTTCTATATTCAATCAAATTACAGTTGTATTAGACATACGCTACACATATTTATACTAAAATACATCGTTGAAATCTTGCTTTCTATTAGGGCTATCATCCGTCAGGATTTTCCCTGATTTGTTTAGTTTGAAAAGAGTCCGGATGAAACTCGGACACTTATTATGTCCGGGGAAAATATTTAAATGGTTAGCAAAAAAAAAGAACAAAGTTGAACAAAATTGTTGGCGGGTTTTCAAGTTATTGTCCAGCCTTAACAACTTAGGTGATGGCAGCTTTACTAACAAGTTCCAACTAAAGTATTCTATAAAATAAAATCACTGATACATAATCACCAATTGGACACTTCGAATTCTTGAGATTTATTATGATATTTATAAAAATAAATATGTCATGTTGTTATTAACAAACAATTACAACAAACAATCTTTGGATCGCAGCTCAAGCGAGAAACCTTAAATAAGTGACACATCTTAAGGGCCTGCGTTTATTTATTTACTGAGGCTGGTTTTGACGTGAAGAGCTTATAAATAAGACTCGTTAGGACTGCTCTCTTTCCTTATACTTTCGCTATCAACATAATAATATTATTATGGGAACTCTACATATAAGCGTATTTCTTAATTTATCTTTTCCTTGTAATAAAGAAGATTTTTAAAGATTACAATTTTAACATAAGTCCGTTTTTAATAGAAATACTATGATGGAAAACATTAATTATTACACGACTATTTCAGAAGGTAACGTTTTTTCATTATGCCATATTACATATACGTCGTAGTTGGATTATTTAATTAGCTATTTTAAATAACATCAATCTTTTTACAAAACAGCTCCTATAAGTAATACAACTGTACAACGTCCAGGCGGATTATCATTGTACAGTGATTAACAAAAACTGCTACCCATGTTTAGACGTTTTGCATAATGGCTTACCGTCAGTCACAAAAGAGGTAGCGAGGAACAACCGAAGGGAGCGGCGACGTATTGGGTTTCTTGCGTTAACCAAATTTTACAATCCGTTTCATTTCACGCTGATTTACAAAACTGCTAATCACTAAGTCGCTGCATAGATTAATGCAAAATGGTCATGCAATTCTGTGTTGTAATGTTGAGTAATTATGAAAAACGTCGTTCAGCGTCGTAAGCGTCGTTCAGCTGTATTACATAATAACGTAGCTGTTTTGTAAAACGTTTAGCGGTTATCTAAGACAGCTAATTAAGCAATCCATCTGCGACTGTATATACTATGTATGTTTCTCTATCTCATTGGCATACTTTTTAGCCTAAACAAGGTCGTAGACTTTAATAAGGTGTTTATTAGATTCTTCTTATTTGTGGGAGCCACGTAGGGTACATATAATATTTAAGCATAATGTGTGCGAGTTAAAAAGAGGTGAAAATAAAATTCAAAGAGTTATTGCAGTTATTTTTTTTATAATTACTCATTTTGTCTATATTAAGTAATACCTGGTCTTTTTAGTAAGCTGTACTTACTTGATAATGTTGTAGAGTTTAACTGCTCAAATATACATGAATAACCTATAATTATCAATAGGTATAATTACGTAACATTATTACATTATTGTAATAACATAAATCAATTGTCAAATATTATCATCCAATTTCATTCTTAAAATGTATAGAAGATTCATAAAAAAAAATGACGATGAAAAATAAAAATTATAAAACATATCTCTTATTATTCAATTAGTCATTAGCATGCGAGAGTTAATCATTCCTTTTTTTTGCTATTATCATTGTGTAGCATGAAGTCATGTTAAAAATGGTAGAATTAGTAGAATTTCACTATCTAATGAAATTTCTTCAGCATACATAATTTTAAAGCCAATATTTCAACACTATTAATAATTTTAGAGTAATTATCCCATGATAACATTCAACTGTGTATATTCATTGTACGATGATGTCGCATTATCTGTATGGCATTGCCGATCACATGACTCACAGAAAAATAATAATTTCGAAGCATAAATTTAATAAATAAGCAATAATTTTATTCCAGATTTGTATTGTTTTAGGCTCTTTATCATTAGACCGATATTATAAAATAAGTAAATTATTTTTTTAAACACACTGTCAACTCGCGGATTGACTATCACAAATATCAGTAAAAAAAGAGACGAAAATAATTACTGTATAATAAATGCGTCCGGAGCCCTAGAGTACCGTTAGTTTTGTACATATTTCTTTTTACTGTTAAGCTTATGACATTAAGTCAATTTAACATTTTGGATTAGATACTATTTCCGTAAAGAATATATTTATATCAAGCGTTAAAATAGGGTTATTAATGTGTTATAATTGGTAATTTAATCAGTTTCCAAGATAAGTTATATGTTAAAACTAAATAATGTTTATTAAGTTTTATTAAGTGCATGTAATTTTGATACAGAATTTAATTAGTGGATCAAATAAAGAATATAAATTGTCCTCGTGACAGATTTATAAACTATTACTTTTAAAGATAATAAGCCTATCAGTATGGAACGAAAAAAATTAAAATAAAGATGATATAGAAATTGAAGCAATGATGGCTCAGTGGTAGCGTGTACGCCTTCGCGTCGATTGACGTGAGTTCGAATCCCTTCAATGAGCCTGAGCTTTCGGTGAAGGAAATCATCGTGAGGAAATCATAGCATGTTGGTACGGCTTAATTAAATTATTATTAATAACGTCACATTTGGTCATGTTTATTTTGTTGTATGAATTAGTAGCGGTCCGCTCCGGCTTCGCACAGGTAGAAAAATATAAATATAAAATTAAATGTTAATAATATTATTTAAAGACGGATTTTCATATATATTTCCAAAAATCCTTCCTTAGTGCTCACCTTCAGTGTAAATGGAACCCGCATGCAAATTTTCACGGTTCTAGCCCCGGAAGTTTAGGCTGTACGTTGATTGATCAGTCAGTCGATCAATCGATCAATCAGTCAGCCTGTTAGTTTCTTACTTTGTATGTATATAGATTGTAATTGTAAAAATGTCAACGTTATTGAAATATATTTGAAATATATATAATTAAGAATTTGCGTCATAATTTGTAAAATGACATATTAAGAAAAATAAAATAATAATCCATTCATCGACAAAAATCAATAGGAGATTAGGAGGCGAGTGAATTTTTGCATGATTTGATTTACGAACTTACGTTTACCAAATTAGGTTACTTGTAAACGGACAACGGATTTTTTATTTATTGGATATTAAATAACAATTCGTTTACGAAAATAAATATAATTTTACGATTAGCAACAGTCCGTGACCTCGTTCACGCTTATTACAGTATAAAATATAATAGGAATAAAAACAGCACATATCACTCAAGAAACTACATAAGTTTCTTATTAGTGAAAGAATTTTTCCAGGTATTACTTTATGCAAACTATATTTTACCTATTTATAATAGAATTATACTTAGATATTTTTATCCAGTTTGATATTGGTTCTTTCAGCTGTTCCAATCAATAATAAACAAGTTTCAAGTTGCTTTACTATACATTAATTGTGCAGTAATAAAACGCGCTCGTACGTGTGTAGGTGTATCTTATCTTCGACTGTCACAAACGAGCTACCGTCTCTCCGTCGCGCGTAGACGCGTCTCTCGGCGCATCGGCATCTCGCTCGTCATGGCGACAAGATAAGCCCCGCACGCTATTAAATATACGCTTTATGAGACGCTTGTGAGCCCTGCCACAGTCCACGACACGTAAACGACACGATTTTGACAGCTTAAATTAAATCTGTACTAATATTATAAAGCTCAAGGGGTTTTTTTTTTGAAGGCGTTAATCTCTGGACCTACTAGTATTCATTCATCGTAAGAAGGCTTGCACGACGCATGTCAAATGTTTATTTTAGAGATGTAGCATAATTCAAATTGTAAGTTGATTAGACGATTATCGATTCTTTTTTAGAGCTAAATACTATCGAAAATACGATTATGCTTTAAATCAATAGAGGGATGTGTAACCTGTGAATTAAAAAACAAAAATAAACTATAACAATAATTGAGATAATTTGGTACATTTGAATTATTGAATGCCTGATTCCAAAGAACAATATTAATTCTTCCAGTCAATATTCTTCGTTGCGTGCATCTGCAGTAAAAATGTAGGAATTATAACTATAATATCAACTATGTGTCAGTGAAAGTCCCGTTAAAATCGGTCCAACCGTTTCGGAGATTACCCGGAACAAACAGACAGATAGACAAAAATTTCAAAAATGTTTTTTTTTTAGGCATCGTGCCTACTTTGATATTCATTATGACATTACAAACAGACACTTCAATTTTATTATGTGTATAGATTACGTCATCAAAAACAAAGTACCTAGTATCGATATATTAATAGATTGATTTTGGATGTAATTGGTGTACTGTTATATTTTCGGTTAGTTGGAAGTTCTCGTATTACGTCATACATGAACATGTTTTGATACGGATATATTAAACGGAAGTTGGCATTTGAACGACTACAAGTCACGCTTCTGACGCATTTTGCTCGTGAAATGTGTGTAGCTTGATAAGAACCGCGTTTATTAAATATTTACAAATACACTATGTGACCATACTTGCGTTTCTTATTTTAAATCCGTTCACACGTGACGATACGTATACGACAAGTTATAAAATTGAGATAACAAGTCAGGTTACATTGACTTGTGCAATGTTCGTTTTTTTTCCGTTCTCAAAAATGTATTTTTCTATTATTATTTCGGGTTAAAGTTATTGATTCTACAACCAGTCTAAGTATATGTGTGATAAAAAAATGTATGTACTTTTGTAAACACGTAGAAATTTTACTTCTTTGACATAAAGAATGTCATTTTCATAACACACCAAATATAATTCCAAAATATTTATCCCGGTTGCTATAAAAACATGATGAAGTTAGCTGTCAATGATAATAATTAATAATGTAAATTAAACTAAATAAACACTATGTTACCTAATCGACATTTAGAAAAAAAAACATTATCATTAAAAAGAAAGTACTTTATTCAATTTAGGCCCTAAGAAAGCACTTATGAAAGTCAAACACTAATACTATCGGTTCGGAAAACATCCCAGTCATTGAGAAGAACCGGCAAGAAACTCGTTCGAGCTTATCTTTTTTTTTCAACTGTATAAATAATATTTACAGTTAATAATCATATTATCATATTTATAATTTAGTGAATGCACAGAGAGGGAGTCACTTCCAGACATCACTATCATTCACATGATCCACCTTTTGACAGTAAAACCAGCTTGACATGGTCCTTGAACTCATTGTATGGTAAATCAGTAATATGCGTCGGAATCTTATTATAGAACCTAAAAACAAAAAAACTTTTATTAGTCTTGCACGGTACGACTAATTTATGTCTATTTCTAGTATTAAAACTGTGCTGATCTTTGACAGAATCTAGTTTGTCCAAGCTTTTTCCAGTATACATTAAATTATCAAAAATATATTGGGAGGTTAAAGTTAAGATAATAAATTCCTGGAACTTGTTCTTTAGTGACTCGCAAGGTCTCATGTTGTCCCAATGTCTCATGTTGTCATGTCTTGCCCCAAATTGACCGCTTTTGTAATATGAATGTGGTGTCTACCTCAGATGCTGAACCTCACAGCAAAATACCGTATGACATTATGCTATGGAAGCTTTTGTTGATATGTTTTATAATATAAGCTTTAAGGAGTTTAAATATTGGCGCTTGATAAATAACCTGATATTTAATCTTTCCACAATCTTAAACAACAGAAAAGGAAGCTCACAAAGGAAAGTAAACTTTACATAAAATAAAGTTGCTATGGTTTATATTTTTTAAATTGTTGTAAGATTAATTTTTCTTATATTTTCTCTTGCTCATATTTATCACAACTACATAATTGAAGCTCATCTGGAAAAGTGTCTATTTTCATTATTCCACTATTCCATTTATGTCTTCCTGATTACGTGGCTCTATTTCAACGGTCCCCAGGCGGAGAATTCACTAACACAGAAATAAATTTGCGATAAAATAAAAGTTTCTTAATTTTGTGGCTGAATTTGGTTTAAAACTTCATGCTATTTGTATATTGAAGATATAATTGTTTATTATTAATTTAAAATGCTGTTAAATGTTTTCCTTTTGTTTTTCTTAGAATAAATTAAACTCAAGTAAACAATGATAAGGTAGTATGGATCTTATGGAAAACAAAATATGAATACAAAAAAAAAAACTATAAATTCATTAAAACTCATTTTATTTTTATTTAATCTTACTGTATTTTGTTTAATATTGTTGAAATGTTATATTTTGAGTTTTTAATGTTGTCAATTAAGATTATTGTCGAAGAAAACAGGAATCGTGTCCTACACCAGTCTACCCACTATAACTGTGATGAAGTGAAATATTATAGAAACATATCTTTATCATTAATTTATTTTCTTTGTAATATACCTGCTGAGTTCAATAATAAATAGTATCTGACTGTTTGTAATACTGCTTGCTATGATATGTACAAATATATTAACAAGTATGACACGATCTCAATAGTGACGCCTATAGTCCTTAGATGTGCATCGACCTTAACTCATTCCAACTGGTTTTATGCGACTAAATATCAAACATGTCGAATTCAATGACGTTAGAGCAAAAAATATGTTAGCAATAAAATAACAAAATACACACGAAATAAATTTATTTCATATAAAGTTGCCTGTCTTAAACAATATACGATGAAGTGAACTTAAAGTTTCAAAAGCATTTTTATTTAATTAATGTTAATGTAATTCTAAAGACGCAATACACTGAATTTAATTTAATGACATTATTTATTTTAAAATTTTAAACAAAGTCCTGAAATTCTTAGTTTTAAATCAATAGGGAAATAAATCTTTTGAAAGTTAGCTTACATTAAAACATAGTTCAGATTAGTTTGTTAGATAGCAGACTGGCAGCAATCTCAATCACAGATATATATGTAAATTTATACATTATAAGTATTGAGATAAAAACTATTTTGAAGTGAAACTCAAAAATAGAACTCTATCGTATGACTAAGGGAAAACTGAATGCATTTGGTGACGTCAGAGTAACGAAAGCGTAACAACAGTTACACAGTATCCTCTTTGATACAAGTATTATGTATAAATATTATCTTTAAATAAATTTAATTATAAAAACATAGGCATTTATTATATTACTTTCGATTTTTCAATCGATATTTTGTTTTTATTAAGATATTCACATGATTTAATAAAGAGGTGTTGTACACGCTTCTACTTATTAAAGAAAAAAAATTATTACTAATATTACGTATGGTCTAAAATGTTTCGTGTTCAAATTTTTGAACTGTTAAAGCAAATTACAAAATAATGTCCACATTACATAGGTAACCTACTCGTAATGTAAAAAAATTAGCTTTGTTAGTTCACAGTTGGCGTGTTCAGTCACAATTCATAGCTGTTGTTGGAAAAATTTCTCCTACAAATTCAAAAGCTCGACATAATAATGCAAATTACACGAAGGACAATGGAACTGCGGGACCTTGGTCGGCATGTAGGAATAAATAACTAATAAACCTCGATAAGGCAGCAGTTACTGCGCAAGCCACTTTAAGAGATTGCTGTCTACCTTACAAGTTTGTTTTACAGAAGGTTCAAATCTTATTTTATAAATATGTATGACTAGAGTCCCTTTTATTTTATGGTTCGGTGAAATGACGTCACTGTCTCTGATGATAAGCTCAGTACAGTCCAAATACAACGGCGATCACCGAGAAATCGGCGGCAATCCATCGGAGATCGCCGCTGTCATGCAAGCCTGCATAAATATCTCTTCATGTTCATGGTCACGACACGATTTTTTAAGGTATATCATGATGCACGAGACCAAATTGTTGGTAGATCATTTTTTTTTTCAACGGCGACCACCGAGAGTTCAAAATGCATCGGCTGTCGCTGCTGTCATGCCAGTCTGTATAAATATCTCTTCACGTTACGCTTGATGGACCCTATGTCATAAGAAGGAGGGAACACATTGGCCTAATTTCATGAACCTAGAAGTAATCATGGTCTTTGTTTTTTATGTCTCGTGCTTTATTTCTATTGTTTAAGATATACACTATATGTAAAATTAAAAAAAATAATGTATTATTTTATATTTACAGGTCGCTCAAATAGTACGCTAATTTAAACATTAAAAAAATCGTGAGCGACCTCTATAAAATGAAATATAAACTTAAACATTTCAGAATACTTATAATGTCAACAGTAGACAATACATAATTACATGACGAGATTTTTTTTTGTTACTTTTTAATTTGAATTAAACAAGAAATTGAGCAACTTTTGATATGAAAAGTCTAGTTCATTTTTGGATGATGATTCTTAAAACATGTTTAAATAACATATTTTCATGTGAGAAGTAAAAAAAATCCTTATAGGTTAGTATTTGCCTACAGTTTGAATTATTGAGACGATTTTGACGAATGTGACAACACGTTAAGCTTAGAAAATGGGTTTGTTCATAAGTGCAGTTATTGAAACTCGCCTAAACAGTTGCTTGCGTAGAGACTTTTAACTTGATTTCATAAAAAATTGTTATTTTACCAATACGTACATAACACACAAACTTATACAAGTTTTTTCTCACTATACTTTACATAACGACAGTGGTAAGGCTAATTGACTAACGTGTAAAATTTGTAATACATGTTAGTCAAATTAGCCTTTCCACTATCGATATATATCTATGCTAATATTATAAATCTCAAGAGATTCTTCTTGTTGTTTCTTTGTTTGTAAGCGCTAATCTTTGGAACTAAAAGTCAGATTTGAAAACATCTTTGAAGACTTCGCGCTACGACTCCAAGGATCGGAAAATGAATCATGAACGTGAAACAATATGGCAAGATATGAGCTGGTGGAGATTTGGTTGAATAAATTTAACACGGCTGAAACCGAGGGGTACAACTAGTTATATTATATTATGGTGACATCTTTTAATTAAATTTATTATAACAATGATGGATAAACATTATAATTAATTTGGTTGTAACAAATATTTAATTAAATAGATAGTGTAGGTACATGCTTTGTTTAAATAAAACGAGCCTTCTGTATCAATTTGTATCTACAATCCACACTCTCTTAATATAGGATCGAGGGTATATGAACATTCTGTACAGAAAAAATGCTGGTGTTTAGTGCCGAAATAAATATTGTTGAGTACGTAAGCCGTCTACTGCAGAGCGGAGATATATCTGCGTTAAGCGGAGATAATGTGCGAGGGCAAACGAGTAACAACGTGACCGGAGAAGATACAATTTGTAAATATAACATGTATTTAATTTCATATTGAAATAATAAAAAAACTATTTATATAATACCTAAATTGAACCTTACTCTGTTCGGTGAACACAGTCTGATAAAGTTATAAAAAAATTAAGTTTAAATCGTCATCTTCATTAGCCTTTAGAAGTCCGTCACTGTCGGACATAGGCCTCTCCCAAGGTCATCCAAAGTCAAATCGTAATCGTCAAATGCATGATTTTTTATTTTCATTATAAAAAGGATAGTCAAAAGATTAAATAAATGTTATAAATAGCTTGAAAATAAAATACAAACAAACTTATTGATATAGAAATACATCACTATGCATTTATGGGTTGAAAAATTTGAGTTTCAAATATGTTTTATACCTTTCATCAATTTTTCTAAGATTATTTATTTCGGCTATATCAATATGAACATGTAATTGCGAAATTAGTTTACATACTTTTTTCCATTATGTTTTATTTTGGTCAATAGCTATTCAAAAGGTTTTTAATTCACCAAATCGGTTCAATTTTTATATATGAATAATTGTTTTTAAAGTTCTGAGTCTATATTTTATATATTATAAATACTTTAATTATAACATAGCGTTAATTAAAATTTATTAATTATCCATAAAAAGTATTCTATGCCCCATAATGTAATCGATGATTATGCCAAATGTAATTTTAAATCAGTTCAGCAGTTTAAGCGTGATTGAAGGACAAATAAACATACTTTGGAATTTATTTATTCAGGATTAGGATTTTGGGCGATTCGTAGCTGGCAGTCATTTTTAGCTGGCTAAACTAGTTTTGATAACTTTTACGTGATCATTTATTACTGGCATATACTAAGCTGACTCTATAAGAAATTAGAATATATATTTAAAAAAAAACACGATTTAACGCTGTGTGGACTTTGTTATACAAATATTTTATTTGCTCACTCACAAATTCCGATAAAACGATTAGATACCAAACGAATTGGAGTTTCATCGTTAATATTGTAACATTTCAACTACGTCATTTATAAAATTGGATTTACATGACTTGGGGTTTTTATGCGTTTTTCTATGAACCAGGTTTATTGAACTTAAGAGTAGAAACGAATGATTTTAATAAATCTCTTTTTATATGAATTATTTCCCCTATGCCTTCATTAAAATGAATGATTGAAACATCATTTTAAAGTTTATATTCCCCGCTATTTACGAAAACTAGACAAATACTTTAAAATTGTTGTTATATCTATTATCAACCTGTTTAACTAATCTGACTACATTCTATAAATATGCGAAATATTCGCATGGGTCACTGAGTGAAATTAAGACGAATTGTTTATATAAGTTAATAAGTATTTATGTAAGTTAATAAGTATTTAATATTTATTTCGACAGTTACAGAAAACATTTTTTGTTATACAATAACTACGATATTGAATAGGTATAGTATTTTCCGGAAACATTAAATGAATTACAATTATTTTTACGTGTTTTAATATTTAAGCCCCATGCGCTCAAGTACGCATAATTTCTCTCACTGGCAAAAAAATGGAAATAGCAAAGAATTTATAAGGATAGTTTTTGCTAATATATGGATAGAGACGTCGCGTAACGTCGCCAACTCTGGCATAACTCATTTTATTTATTGGATATATTATCAGTCACTATGACGTCTTTCATTTGACTTCACTGCGATGATAAAAGGCAAATGCACATGAACACGTTCATATTTTTAACAAAGATATTTTATTGATCCAGATGTCCTATCGTTATACGACCGCCTTCGAACATCAATGTTATATCGATATATCGAAATATCTATCAATGTTTTCCATACATCGATTGTTTTTTTAACAAACTAGAATGTGGCATACTCTGAATTAAAGGTCGGCCATTTGCTTTTTTAAATATTTTTTTACGGCTTGACGCTTATGTAGCTTGGGATCCATTCAGGCATTGGGATGGAAGCGCGACTGTAACTCTTTTGACAGTTGACACTTCCGTCGTTATTATACGAAAGTCGATTCAATGAAGGAAGGAACTAAATCAAAGACAAAAATAGTACAATAGATATTCAACGTAGGTTTCAATTGCAACTCGTTACAAGGAATTTCTAGCAGGTGGATACCATTGATTTCGCATAAGCGCTACTTTACGAGTAGTAATCGAAATGAAAAGACAAAGTCGTCATCGCCATCTATGAAAAAAGAAATAAATCCTCCTTGATGCGGGCTTTGTTTTACCGGTTCGATTACTACTCACAAAGTGGCACTTATGCGAAAGCAATGGTATCCTAGCAGGTTTGCCTCTTAGATGCATCGATTAAAAAACATGGATGTTAACTTGATGTTGACGAATTAACGATATATCGGATTGATTCGATGTATCGATACTTTATATCGAGTGTTTTTAATACATCGATATATATCGTCCATTATTACCGACTTGAAGACATTCTCTCTGGAGCCGTCGGATAGTGAATAAATAGCTCAATTAATAAGTCGATCACAATAAACACTGTTCCTAAGTACCCTCACATTTATTGTTTGTGTTTCTTTTACTATAAATTATCATTTCTCTTTATTAATTTGTACCCAACTATGCAAAGGTATTTTTTTTATATCATTAATGTTTATAAATAATAACGACAGTTTAACAGTTACTCACTAATGACGTAAATGATATTGTATAAATTGTCATTTTTGAAATTCTTCTTTTTATTTAGTGATAATAAGTTTAGATACAATTCTGCCAATGTCATGTTGATAAAGTATTTTTCTAATCTTTATAATTGATACAACGTTGTAACAAGATCTACTAACAGTACTAACTACTAACAAGATCTAGAAACTAAAATCTATTTAATTATAATATAATAAATAATATTTGTAATCACTGCCATTTAATTCTAAATATTTTAAGTAGGTATAGTTTCATCTATAGCAACTAATAGATGCATAAATTATTTCATTTTTAGTTTGTACGCTTTGCATTTTTTCAAGCTTACAAGCGGTATTGCGGCAAAATATATTATTGCAAATACAAAAATAAAATAAAATGCAAACACAAAAGTATAAATCTAGATAAAATTATAAATACATATATATAGTACTAAATGAATAAAACTGAATAATACATAAAAATTGCAAATGTTATTAACAAACTACGATAGAAAAAAAAAACAATTGATATTTAATACTATAAAAATATATATTTTATGTGTTATACAGTTTTCCAGCGTCAGTACACCCAATGCCTTAATGGAAGCGCGTATCCCCATTTACGGTGTTAAATAAAAAATATAAGTAATGGAAATAGAGTTCCGGGAGTCGGCACTTTTAATTGGAAGTTTCCTCCTATCGCTCATATTTTTAGGTGCATTATGTCGAATTAACGCCATTTTGAACTTGTTGACTAGACTATATCGCCGGATAGTTGTACGAACCATTAGTTTCTAATAGTCAATCGAGTAAGATTAAAAATTGTTGATAGATTGTGAAGGGACACTAAAGGCTGTTGAAATCTTAATGTTTAAGTGTATCATGATTTTGTTAAATAATTAATTATTAAATAATTAATAAACATGTCCTTAAAAATTCCAAATTATCAGTTTCCGTACACAATAATATCGACAGTTTATATTTTATAATCTAGCTAGATCTGGTCAACGTCTCGTTCAATTATCCGGTGACATGTAAACAACATAAGATAGATGATTTGTATACGCACAGAAGTTTCCAGGATTTAACGATCATTGGCTACAAATCACTTATACCAATAGTTTATTCAGGCCGTCTCTAGTGTGAATAGAATCGAATGCGTAACGAAGCCTGTCACAATCTATTTATGACCTAAAAGTATCTTTAAATATATTAAACGTGAAACATCCTCAAGTTTCATGAAGAATGTTTGCCCTTGGCTGTTCTACTTATATACCGGTATACTATACGTGACTTGCGTGTTTGAGATACCCTCACAAATAATCTGCCCACGTGATGTGGAAGAAAGACGCGTCTTTTTGTTTTAAAATGGTTGCTGCTTGTAAGAAATCCATGATTTTGTCGGTGCGAAACCAATGTCTCGAAGAATTTTAGTTGAATGATGAAATGGATGATAAGTATTTTTTATGCTTATGATAATTATGTCTTATCTGTAATCAGATTCTAATTATGCGATGTCGATACACGTTTCTAGCTAATTGATATGTTTTTATCAATTATTTATGTTAATAATTTAATATTGTTTGAAATACATTCGACCAATGTAAAATTTATACATATATGCAATGATATTTTTAAGCATATTTTTTATATACAAAAGGATAACTATCTGACTGACTGGCATATCAACGCACAGCCTAAACTATTGGGGCTAGGACCGTGAAAATTTGCACTTCCTTTTACACTGTAGGTAAGCAGTAAGAATTTTTGGAAATTCAACCGTTAAGGTGGTGAAAAAGTGTGTGAAAGTGTGTATGAAAATCCGTAATTTTTGAAGATAGTTCTATGAGAATTGGCATTTAGTTAGAAAGTAAAAAAAGACTGAGCCACAGCGAAGCTATTATAAATTAAGTTAACTAACCCTCTATGTGTTCTAATTTTGTTTAAAGACATTTCATTATCTTCACAGACTCACGAATGTTATGATAGATGGTAACAAGTTCGTAACGGAATGTGCAAACACCCGAAACTCTATGTTAAAAAGTAAATATTTGACGACTACCCGTTCGAGTTGAGGAAGTGAGTGCGACAGCACGCGCCGGAATATTTTCATAAGGAGACCTTATAAAACAAATTGTTTTAACATTTTTCTCAAGCAGTAAAGTTGTGGGTGCGGACCCGGTTCTCCAACATTTTGTTTTCTACTCCCGCACAGAAAGTTTCTTCAGTTCTGTATTTTTTTGTTTATTTTGTTTTGCTTCACTACTCAAGTTTGGAATAAATTGGAAAATAGGGTTTCATGTCAGTTGCATTGCATCGTAGAATGGTTATATTTAACAAGGGAGATGTTTTTTCTTTCTTTCTTTTAGTAGCACGGCAAAGTAAAGTTTCTTATAGTAAGCACAGTACAATCCAAAAACAACAGCGATCACTGACAGATCAACAATCCACAGCCAGTCGCCTTTGTAAATAAAAATTCGGTATGCACCAGCTGATTACGAAACGCGACACACATAAGCATAATAATCATAATAACGGTCTTTTCACCATGTGCATGCTAGTCAGGGACGCAGGCGGGCTGTATAGCCCTACCACCCCGATACATCATTTCCTCGTTCGTTACACATCAGGGTGCACTACGTACAGATAAGGTTAGTTTTGGGATAGCAGATAGCCGTATTGGGTCGTATTTAAGTTATATTCTTTACTAGTTGATCCTCACTCTTTCATTTATGTGAAAAAGTCAAAAAAGATGTTCACCATTTCCAAGGTGCCTCTTCTACAGCTTGCCAAATTGCTCTACGTTCATGGCTTCTTCTCCGCTTTTTAAGATTGTAGCTGGTAGTTCCAGAGATTGGCGAGTTAAAATCCTTTCAGCACTACAATTGTAGTATAGAGTTTCAAATCAATTTTTATGCAATGATTTATATCTATCTTATATATTCGCCTTGAGAAACTAGACGCATTATTTTAAAAAGTATTTACTACGTGCAGAAATTACGGCCGGTATTATTTATTTTTGTTATTTGTGAGACCGTAACAAATCTTAGACCATGGAGCTCCAATACTAGGGTTTTATAACCGGTTTAAAAAAAGGAGGTTCTCATTTCGTTTTTTTTTTTTATGGATGTTCAGCTATAACTACTTTGTTTATCAACCGATTTGGATTATTATTTTTTCGTTGTAACGCGGATCCCCTCAAGGGTGATCCCGTTTTAACTTCACACACGAGGGAACTCTTCGAAATGATACACTCGGTTTTCTTTCTTGTTAAAAATGGTCGTGTTTAAAATTTCAAATGAATTAAGTCGCAAATAAAATTGTCTATTTAGGTTATGCGTAAATATGGCCTTACGTTTTACTGGTATTTTAGTTTGAAGATTTCAAGTGTGTATCGGAAAGAGGATAGAATCAGATGTCATAAGATCCCAAGATCACCCCAACGCGATGGCGCGGGCGGTGTCATCGCTGTCATCGGTTCTCATTACGTATCGAGTCACGTCTCTAACGAGACGTATGACAGGGACACGTGTTGTGGGTTTGATATTGAACTTTTCATCTGCCATGCACTTTCGGTGTTATCAGGAATCTCTTTTATAAGCTGTTTTAAATTTTTACCTATGCCATTGTTATATCACAGGCTGTTTTCTCTTATAGTAAAACTCTTATGGAAATTTTGATTATTTTGTTAGCATTGATGGCTCAGTAATAGCGTGTACGGAAACTACAATGAGCCTGAGCTGTCGGTGAAAGAAAACATAGTAATGAAACCATAGCATGGTCTAATGTCCGCCTAGCTACCACCCTCAAGTTGAAATTCTGTCGCAAAGCACCTATATGTGTATTTTGGCAGCTGCACTTAATAGCTAGTCCTACGTGTCACCATCTCGGGCAACATCATCGCATATCAGGTGAGATAGTGGCTTTAGCGCTAAATACAACTTATAGATAATATAAAAATAAATAAATTACATATTTTGACGTCAACGGAACATAAACACAATTATTTGATAGATAACCTATTTTATTCAAATGGGTTAAAGGTCACAATTGAGTAATTCTGTCATATCCCGTCATATTATGTTTTTATCAAAACTGCCTTGATATTGAGACAATTGGCTATATCGAGAATATTTTCGAAATGAGGTTTTATAACGTTTGTTACATCTATAATCAATAAACCATCGTATGTTTCATATTATATAAACTGAATAAAAATTAGATTAATTTAGGAAGGCAAATGTTTGACCAAATTTTACATGCTAGCTTATTCTCCAGACATTTTTCTGCCTTTTCCAATAGGTACTAATAACTCGACCACAGAGTCACCTCCTTATCAGGTTCATGGATAGCATAAAAACCATGAAAAAACGATTTTGGAGTTTATCAATTTAATTTCGACTGGTGGAACACTTCCACCCTACAGCGATGATGGCTCAGTGGTAAGATGTACGACTTCGTGTCGATTGACGTGAGTTCGAATCCCTGCAATGAGCCTGAGCTTTCAGTGAAGGAAAAAACATCGTGAGGAAACCGTAGCATGGTGGTAGGGCTTTTTTTAATGCTCTCCTGTCTAGTTACCACCCTCAAGTTGAAAATCTGTCGCCAAGCACCAATAAGTGTGTGTTCCGGCTGCTGCATTTGAGAGTCAGTCTTCCACTAGGTTTAGCGTGTTATCATCTTGGGCCACATCGTCACTCTTAACATCCGGTGAGATTATGGCCACTACGCCAAAACATATAACGATAAAAAAAATAGATATATTTTATTACTGTGTAATAAACGATAGTTGTATAAGAAACAATAAAATTAAACGTACAATTACTAAAAGTAAACAGTTTAAAAAAGTAACTAACAAAATTGTTAAGCTGAAAAAATCCTAAGCTGTAATATTTGTGTTCATTGAAAAGAATTGAATATTCAATTATAGTTACGTTTTTTGACGGCCGCGGTGTTGATTCATAAATATTTTCCCGACCGCAGCGGCTCAAGGCCCGAGGGTAAAACGGATGATTAAACGAAACCAAAGTGATTTAAAGTGACTATAAAATAGTCTATAAAAACATTAATTTACCTGCTTCTAGGGATGAGCGATATTACAAAAACCATCGATGTCAATATTGAGAAGTAAGCATCGTTGTCCGATAAATATCGAAATTACATATCTCTAGCGCCGACGACCTTCTTTATTTTTTGCGTGTAACGAGTACTAGTTCCAGTTATAAGCGGTAAATGACAGATTAAATCCCACTAGATGGTGCTAGCGTAAGTAAAGATTATGACATGAATTTAGCAGTAGTAGACGGTGTGAAGTGTGCCGAGTCGAAAAAAATAATATTTTGGTAACTAGAGTATATAGAGTATAACCTAAAATCTGCTGTGAGATAACGTGAAGAGTGATTTAATTGTTCTGAGCTTTTAATAATAAGTAATCTTTTTTAATTTTACTTCTATATCTTACTTTAATAACTTTTGGCGTATTACTTTTCTGTCCTACTCTAATACCTTTCGGTTTTTTCTTTAAACTTTACCCAATTGCTACAACAGCGCCACCCTAATTTAACGGCTTTTGACGGACACTTTTTTATACACAGATACGGATCTGTATACATCTCTACCCTCCATAGTAGGGACTCTTAGAGTTCCATTTACGACAAAAAACGTGGAAAATTCGACGTCCGATGCTCTTTTTTCATAACATACCGATATTTTAAAGAAACTTTTAGAGAAATGTTTTCAAGCTTAACATCGACGTTTTGAAAACACTTATTAATATCGAACATCCCTACCTGTTTCTCTTTCACTATATTATTGTGACTATATTATTTTTTAATTGGTAACATCACCGTTCCCCGTTTTCATATCAAACATTGCGTCACCAACCGCAGTCTTTCTTTTATAAGCTTTATGAATATGCCAAAGTTCAAATGCTCGAGTTGAATTCTGATTAGGTTTACAGACGGTTCTACCAATTTATCATTGTTTGAATGACAGACGTAATTAACTTGTCCTTACCTTTACATTGGCGTTTATGTGGCGTGACCCAATTTATGAGATAACGTCACGTCTCGAATAAAGCTCTGGTGATGACATCCAATATTTTATTATATGTGTCTTATTTGTATTCAACTCAGATATTTCATAATTCTGATTATAAAGCTGAAAAATTCAAATAAGTATTTGCTATGTTAACGTAAATGAGTCTGCGGTGGAAAGGTTACTTCACTATCGTGCATTTAATAAACTTTACATTTTACTCAATCCAATCCAAACTAAACGGCGACCACCAAGAGATCGAAATCCATCAGCGGTCGCCGCTGTCATGCCGGCCTGCTTAAATATATCTTCACGTTACGAAATACTTACAAAATGTCTTCGATAGCATATGTCTATCTCCTATCCTCCCACCCAGAATAAGCATTTTTGTCTTTGAAATAACAGGCGGGCGACCACCGTGGGTGGCGGGTGGGAGCGGGGCCAGCTAGTCCACACGATCGGAGCTACGGGCACAGCTACAAAAAATAATCTTTTAATTATTATAATCTTAAAAAAACTTAACACTGTGTTCCTGACATTATACACAGTAGGTACATAAAATATACATTTATTTCTTATTGCGTATATATGTATTAGTGTTTTCTTTTATTTGAATTTTATCCACATCCAGATAATCCACAATAAATTTATGTTTTGTTTACATGATTTAAACTTTAAATTGTTGTTATGAAACGCAGCTTAAATGTTGTGAGAGCAATTACGTATTGGGGTACGGATTTGACAATGTGCTACGAACTAAGTTTGTAAATAAGCATACGGCCCACCTGATAGTAAGCGGTTACCGTAGCCTATGGAAGCTTGTAACACAAGAGGTATCACTAGCCCGTTGTTGACCTTGAACCCTCCTTCCTCAAGTGGCGGAAAACCTAGTCACCGCAGGAACACAACACAAGTGTATTTGGCTGGGATTTTCTGTAGGGAGGTGTGTCACTAGCTGGGCTGCCCTAAGTAGAAATATCCAAAGAGGTTTCTCTGTGCCGTATATCTGTTAATAGTGCACTTTTTATTTCACAGGAGGAAGTAAAAGGACTGCCGGTTGTACCGAAATGCTGTCCAAGCGGCCAGAATGTGAGCATTTCTGTCGAGGACGGGAAAACGAAGTCGACTTGTTCGCGATCCTCTCTCTCGTTCCAGCCTGTCTTCTTCAAAGCGAATTCTACCCACATATACAGTTACGATAGTAACGTATACGAAACTATTGTGGGTAATCCTTGTGTTTATGAAAGGTATGTATAAAATCGCATGTGAGCTATCCTCAATAGCTTTTGATATTTCCAAACATATTGAACTATACATTATTACATTTAATAAATAAAGATTAGTTCTACTATATTTCATAACAAGTATTTTTGAAGTGAAAACTTCTTTAGCACCGTTGTGATTTGAAACTCGATGAAACGAAATAGCGACAGTAAAAAGAGACAACCATATACATCTATAGGATTTAGCCTACGAGATAATGAGATAGAATAAATTTACATTATATGCGGTTAATGCCAGTCTTGATTTTCATGTTTGTCATCGTCGTCGGACTGGCCTAGTGATGTAAGACGACCAGACTTCATACGCAGTACGCACGAGTGGTCGATAGTTCGAATCCCGCTGATTCAGTATATTTAAAAAGGTTTTTTTAAAGAACTTTTTTTAAGGTATCTCTTCTGACACGTGTGAACTGCTGCAAACATTTCTCTTTTGTTTGAACGCTTCTTATCTCTGGATATACTGGTCAGATTTGAAAAATTCTTTATGTATTTTATAAACTGTTTATTGTGGAAGCTTACAGGCTATATAACTTCACGCTAAGACCCTAAGTATTAGTATTGAGAACAACGATAGGCTAGGTAATTCGATCTAACTAACTATACGTATATATTATTTCTTTACCCTAGGAGAAGGAAGGAAATAGTCTATAGTAACTAGCCAAAAAAGGAAAAAGAACGTCCTTTACAGCACCTATGTACTTGAGTGGTAACTATTAAGGCTTACTACCACCGTGATGGTTGGCCTGTCATTGATACGTTTGTCATAATAATTATCCTATCAGCAGCTGATATATGAAAATATTATGGAACGCTCTCAATAATTTAAGTTTTTTTTTATATAACTAAGTTGTCATACAAGTGTACGGCCCGCCTGATGGTAAGCGGTTACCGTAGCCTTAGGATGCTTGCAGCACCAGAGGTATTACTAGCGCGTTGCCGATCTAGAACCCCCCTTGCCTAAGGAGCTCTGAAAACCATACTCACCGTAGGAACACAAGAAAAGGTTATTTGGCTGCGATATTTTGTAGGGTGGAGGTGTTTCACTGGTAGGACTGCCCCAACTAAAGAGAAATCTTGAAAGACATTTCTCTGAGCCCTACCTCTCTTATAACTCTATTAAATTGATGTTAATTTTACTCGAGTCGATTTAACTTTGAAGAGTATATGTGGCTTAATAAATATTTTTTAATATAATTTAATATTTTTTATAACATGGCAAACATTATTAAATCATGGGCAGGTACTCGTAGTTGGATAGTGATTCTTTTGTTCTCTTGTAGTGCGTCACCACTTTGATATAACATTTTGTAATACCATATAGATAGCACTAATTAAATAGGAAATGTAGTCTTCTTTACTTTTGTACTGGATCAGAACAGTTAATGATAAAAATAGCTAGGTTTTGACATTTAGCTCTATTCGATTCAGCGCTATAGCGGTTTATTGAAAAGATTTTATTCCGATGAATGGAAGGTATAGAAAAAAGTATTAATTCAGATTATCGTTAATTATCTGTGATAATGCAATCGCTATGCATTTAAATATTTGTATTATAACTGTGATAAGCAGAACTCAACGATTCCGGCATTCCAGTCGGTTTTGCATTCTTTAGTTATCATATCAATGAGTAAGTCATACGTTTATACCTACACGTAATCGGCATTTTTTTGCCGCTTATTGAAGTATGTCAGTTATATCGAAGCTTGTCTGTATACTGTTGTTAGTTATTATTATTTCAATTTGATTTTCTGTGTCCATCTATATCTTCTATACATATTATATAAATCAACGTCTGTTTGTATGTCTGTCCGTTTATGTTCCTTTCACGCAAAAACCACTTATCCGATTTACATGCTTTTTATTTTAATTCATAGCTATGTTATCTGGCAGAGTTATAGGATATATTTTGTAAATTAACATACGAAATGAGCAGTGAAGATAATGGTGTATCAATTCGGAAAAAAGACGCATATGGGGCTATTAAACAGCTTAGGCTGAGTAAACTATACGAGATATATCAAATTAATTGTATCTGATCTTAAAAATACCTACCAAAGAGTCAGCGATAGCATATATTCATCTTTTAATGATCACCCACAATAAGAAGTTTTGTCTTCCGTCTTTTGAGCAGGGGCAAACACGATTCGCGCGTGCGCTCAACAGACGGCATTCTGTAATCCACACGAGCGGAGCCGTGGGCACAGCTAGTTCATATTTATTATCTGAGAACCTGTTATTTTAATTTGATTAAAATAATATTTATTTGTACAGCGTACAATTAATTTTACACATTAAAAAGAATTCAGTTAAATGAATTTGTGCATTAATAGCGAAATTTATCTTGTTGTTGGCAAGCAAGATAAACATTTGGATTTATTTTTGTGTTGCTACACCAAAAACTATTAATTTTAACATGCTTGCATAAATACACGTAAGTTTTGAAATTGAAATATGAATAAATTGATCGAAAAAGTAAGAAAATAAAATATCATTTTTTTAATGAAATTATTTATATAATAAAGCTTTTTTTTGCGAACTGACTATACAGTTAGCTGTAGGGGCCCTGGAACCTTTACGGCTTTTACAGCTTTACCGGGCTTGGAAAATAAAGCGTTCAGTATAATGTATGAGAAGGAAGCGCAGAGTCGAAAACAGTCGAGCATACGCTACGCTTGCCGAATGGCACGCAGCGACGTCCCATCAGAACGCTTTTACTCCAGTTCAAACGTGCCATTAGATGTCTCACATAAAATATACTTTCAGGTACAAACTAGAACCAGACAAATATAACGTCGACGAATTCTATCTTTTGGTCAATGGTTCCATATTCGTTCCATACATGAACCCGCCACTGCTCGGTACGAGAAATTATTGTATGGAAACATTTTGGAGCGAATCTAATCCAGCCGGAGTCACTTTACCAATGGTTTGTTTTACTTCACCATTGGAGGAGACTAAAACATCTAGTATACTTATAGTATATGCTACAGGTTAGTATTTTTATCTTTTACTATAATTTCTTTATCTACTTATCTTATTTTTTTATGTTTTACAATATGTTTACTGTAGTACAGGAGTGTCCAATATGTTGTCTAGTGATATTGTTATCAATAGTAAACAGGCTTATTGGATTTTATCTATTAGTATTTTATGAATTTGAAAGTAAAACGGGCAGAACATAATAATATGAGGGGTATAAAACACGAAAAACGTTTTTGTCCCCTTTTGTGAAATTTTAACTCAAGAAATGTTGGGATTAATAATCATTCTTAAATAATATAATATGAACTTATTTCTCTCAACAGTATTTTTCTTTATGGGACCAGTCACTGATAATGACTTTATTAATAAAATGTCAATGAAATATATATTTCTTGTTTGGGTTTCCTGCGTATTATAAACAGCGGCGTTTTTACTTTTATACCCCTCATTATAATAAATATGTAAATACTGACTAAACTGACTAATACGTTATTTAATTTATAAAAACGATAATATTAAAAAAATGTGAATTAATAAAAGAACAATACCTAATTAAACATAGAGGAGTTTTGGCGGGATCTTAACCTATCATATAGTTGTTTCTATGTTAATTCATAAACCTGTGTGATTTGATCCTGTATTTTGTAATTTATTTGCCATAGTTTGTTTTGTTTATGTAATGGCGAACTGAGATAAAATAATTACAAAGAATATGAATTTTAGTTTCCAAGAAATACTAGAGCATTGTTGAAACTTTGGAGATTAGTAAAATATTCTGTCCACACGACATTGGCAGAATTGTATATAAGCATACGTTGACATTGTATAATATGCATCAAAAAAATGTTTAAATAGTTTAAGCCTTAAGAAGGCACTTATGAACGTTGAAACTCGATCGGGTTTAACGTTATTTTCATTTCTTTTTTTTATCTGTACAAATAATGTTTACAGTTAATAATTATTAATTACGTGGATGTACAAAGAGGTCATTTGCAGAGATCATTATCATTCACATAATGATCTACAATATAATAACATTTTGACAGTAAAACTCGATTGAAATAGTCCTTGAACTTATTCTATATAAAAAAAAACTTTTAATTTTTTTACAGGACTCCTCATATCAGTTCCTTTCCTCCTGGCCACAGCATTTGTGTATCTGTTTATAATTGAGCTAAGAGACACGCATGGGAAAGCATTGGCGTGCCATACAATTTGTTTGGCAATCGCGTTTACATGTTTGGCCGCCACTCAATTAGCCGGCCATGCTTTTCCTGCACTCGCCTGTACTATTATGGGTAAGATTGTTTGCCAAATTTTTAGATGATTTACGTTATATAATATATAAAATAACTTCGCTTATTCTTTTCAGCGTATCTCATACAATTCTCTTTTGTATCCTGCTTTTTCTGGTTGAACGTGATGAGCTTCGATATTTTCTTGAATGTTCGGTAAGTGATCTTTAAATGACACTAAATGAACTTTGCGAATATTTCGCAAATATACTTAGTTTGGCCATGTTAGCATGTTAGCTCTGTTACAAACGATAATGCATTTTTAAAATGAAGTAATGTAATCTTAATAAAACTTATATCTAAATATTTTAATAATTCTTGGTAATAATTAAATAATATTTCTTTTCGAAATGGCCACCTTTAGATTCGATAAAGGCCTTTAATCTGTTTGGCCACAAAGTTATGGATTTACGCACTGTTTTCAGGGATTTAGCTACTCCGCTTGGCGTGTAGTTTAGAGCAGGCCGTGTCCTCTAAAACTGACCATTATTTGTAGTCCAAGAGGTTTTCAGGTCAGAGCTAGAAGAGGACCAGTCTTCAGCTCTTATAAAGTCCGGAACATTGGCTTCGGCCAGGCTAGGGTAGTTCGTGGTTTGTGACCAGATGCAAAGTATTTTTAGAAAGTTCACGACACAATTTTATCTAAAAAAAATTTAAGGAAACATTAATTTTTAACTATTTGTCTACATATTTTCTATATGTCTATATTAAGCTTTAAATTTTTTTTGACTAATTAATTTAAATGAAGAAATAACGGACATATAGCGTTGCCAGGAAAAATCGCCTTTGAGAAATAATACATATATGATTGATGTTAATTTTACCACACGTAATTAGCTTATAACATAAATAAAAACAATTTTAGTTAAGAAAGTGGTATATGAATGCGGGATATTTTCTTGTTCCATAAACTTTACAATATTGGTCATCAATTTTAGTAGGTGTTATTTTTTTTATATTATATCTACAATGACAATACAAGTGGCTAAACGTTAAAAATATAGAGAATAATAATAAAAAGTGATTATGAAAAAGTCTTGCGAATTTGTAATAAATTCATTTTAATACCAATAAATAAATTTTACTCCTATTTAAGGTTTCCTGAAGACAGATTTTGATAATCATTTATATTCCCAGGAGGTACATCAACTCGTCCGTTACAAGACGGAGCATGCGAAGACGTTTCGCGTGGTACTGTGTTTATGCAGTACTATTGCCAGTACTTCTCTTAGTTATCACAATTATCATGGACTTATCTCCAGCGGTACCGAGCACGTATCTCAAGCCTAATTTTGGCGTAAAAGGCTGCTGGTTCAAAAGTAAGTCATAGCTTTCAACTATATCAATAAAATTGAAGTATCTGTTTGTAATTTCAAAATAAAATATTTTTAATACATGCACATGAAAGTATATATTATGGTATTTATAAAAAAACTGTTTTAAATTTTTTGACTGTTGTCTGTACTTTTATGTTTTTTCCGACTAATCTCCGAAACTATTGGGCCTATTTTGACGGTACTTTCACTGGCAGATAGATGACGTTATAAGGAGTAACGGCTATGTTTATTTTCGATTCTGTAATCTACGCGAGCGGAGCCCCGGGCACATCTTGTTAATAATATATACTATAGTTTGACCGCCGTAAGCGAGACCCTCCTAATAGTTTGCGAGACGCGGGGCATATCTACTTCTTTATGTATATAAAGTGGCAAAGTTAGGAAAAAGACTGTGATCAATAGTGGATGAGTGTCAAGTTCTAAAATTAAGTAAGTTTTAAATCGTGCATATCTTTTGTAGCGGACGAAGCAGCGTTACCGTATTTTTACGGCCCAGTAGCAGCGATTCTACTGAGCAATTTATTAATATTTTTCCTCACTTCGCGTGTGTTCGCTATGCATTATGATAAGCTAAAAGATGTCACAGGTGAGTTATGTTTAATACATGTTTGCAGTTTTACGATACGTTGTAATACACATTAGGTGTGTTTTATTGATTTTTGGCGTAATAATCGCTGGTAGTGACTTCATCAGTCGGAATGAGCTAATGCAAATAGACTTATTATACGTACAACATTTTTTTTATTATTTGTAAATTTTTCATTTTGGTAATATGGTAACAAGCTAAGCTTGTGGGGGGACTGACTCTCAAGTGCAGCAGCCGGAATAATCTTATAGATTCATGGCGACAGTTTTTCAATTTGATGGTGGCATTAGAAAATGCCCTAGCACTGTGCTATGGTGTCATCACGATTAGGCTCATTGCAAGGATTCGAACTCACGTCAATAAACGTTGTGTCCGTACACGCTACCACTGAGTCATCATTGCTTACGTTATGTATTTTTTTATACTAAAGGGAGACAAACAAACATACGACCCGCCTGATGGTAAACGTCTATCATAGCTTATGGACGTTTGTAATACCATAGGTATCACTAGCGCGTTGTCGACCTTGAATCCTCTACCCCAAGAGATTTGGAAATCTTACTCATCGCAGGAACACAACACTAGGCTATTTGGCTGCGATTTTCTGTAGGGTCCACTAGTCTAACTGCTCCAAGTACAGATAAATCTTCAAATACATTTCTCTGTGCCCTACTTCTCTTTGTATGATTGTAAATTCACAATGAAAGGTTTGCTATTATAGAGTTTTTTTTAAATTAATATTCCATATTTTATCGATATTTTTTTGTATTTATTTAATCTACTTAACCTGGAATTCTTTATTACTTAAATTATTTATTACCTACTTATTTCATATGAGATCATTGAAGAAAAGTTTATTTTTATGTTTAGCGTTCGAAATGACGCATTCCGACTTCAGTACGTCGGATGATTGGGCTCGATTAAGTGCGGCTCTTGGACAGCCCGTGCCAACACAAGAACCAGTCGCATCACCTTCGAGGGATGTCTCTAGTAACTTTAGTCAAAGCTTGAAAAAGTATAAAAAAATGTAAGTATATGTTTATACATAATCGTTTTGCGGCTACGTCCTTATAAACTTTGTTCCGTCATTTGTATATTATATCGATACCGAATATGAATAACATCGTAACTCCTTTAGCCATCGTTTTCAGAAGAAGTGGTAAAAAACTACAATTCCATGTTTTTTGGCACCCACGATTCTAATGTAAATTGGATCATACGTGTATTGAAAGCCCTTTTGATTCAATTTGACGATGATATTATACTCAAATAAAAAAAAAACTATGATAATTTTAGTCAAGTTAAAATGGATCTATTGGTCGTAGCGATAAGGCTGTAAATAAAGTTATTGTTTCTGTATTTGTTTTTTTTTATCGATATAGGTTTGCTTAGTGGCTACAATCCCACCTGATGTTAAGTGACGATGTGACTCAAAATGATAACACGCTAAACCTAGTGGAAGACTGACTCTCAAGTGCAGCTGCCGGAACACACCTATTGGTGCTTGGCGACAGATTTTTGACTTGAGGGTGGTAGCTAGCCAGGCGGGCATTAGAAAATGCCCTACCACCATGCTATGGTTTCCTCGCGATGTTTTTCTTCACCGAAAGCTCAGTCTCATTGCAGGGATTCGAACTCACGTCAATCGACGCGAAGTCGTCCACGCTACCACTGAGCCATCATTGCTTAGCATATAACTATATTTAATTGTAAGTTACGATTGTCGAAGTTTTGATTGGGTGTCAATATATTATATGTAAATACTATTTGTGGATTTTTTTATAAATTAGTAGTTCAGTAGCTATTTTGTAGAGGAAATGACCAAATATGGAATAGGTACCCCAAATATGGAATACTATAATCACTATGAAAAATTAACCTTAACTTATAAGAGACTCTTTGAAAACTTTGGTATAATAAGGAAATGAACACAAATTATTTACAAAAATCGCAAATCCAGGTATCAAACTCTGGTCCAGCGCAATCATTATGTGCCCAGAGCCCACACATGAGGCACTTGTTCCATATTTCCCAATGAGTATCATTCGAAAACAGCATACCACAGAAAATACACTCCGAATCTTCAGAGTCTGGAGCTGTACATCCTATCAAGGCATCGGGTTCGCTGTCTGTATCAAACAGCATCACCTCCTCATCATCTGAATCAGACATAGGCTTAGTCTTTTCTTTTGGTTTTTTTCCTTTTGATTTCTTCTCATTGTGTTTGTTATTCTTGTTTTTTGCTAATTTATTTTCTTTTCCTTCTTTTTTCTTGTTTTTGTCTGTAAGGTTCATACTTATACGGTGACGACGTGATGACTGCTGCAACAGATGCTTTTCTTCCTCTATTAGAAGGTTTCCTTTTCTTGTTTGGTACGGGACTGATGTCATACGGAGACACTAATCCTAAATCACTGCGAGAAAGTCCGGAAGTTGAGGGTACAGGATCAATATTTGTTTCTTGTCTGGGTGTGACAGCTTCAGTTAAAGGCATACAATTATCAGGTGTTCTTAAACTGGCCATCGATGGTAATTCAGGTTGGTGACCTGATGCCATTGATGTAACGTTGACTGTGCAACCATCTTTGACTGCATCTTGTTGCGCAGCAAGATAGTCGACCGCAGGTACCTTTATCGTTATTTAGTTTTTGAAAATTTTTCTTACCTCAATCTGAACAAAATAATCTAAAATTGTTACAAACTTAAGTGCAAATATATGATTGTTAATAATTACCACAAAAAGTATTTTATATATAATATTTGTGAAAGTTATGCCTGAAAATCAAAACGGTATTCCATATTTGGTCACTTTCCTCTATCATACATTATAATTGCAACTGTATTAAACATAATTTTACATCCTTACAATATAGTTTTCGCACGTGTTGTATGCTGTCATTCATCATGGGTCTCTCGTGGATCCTTGAAGTGGTCTCTTGGGCGGCAGGATCAAACTCTTCCATTGTCTCAGTTTGGTCTATCTTCGATCTCATCAACGCGTTGCAAGGAGTCGTCATCTTTGTTATATTCGTGCTACAGCAGCCCGTCCGATCTTATGTTAAGGTGCTTTGTTAAATAATATTTTAGTGTATAAATATAATAATTATATGTATTTTTAATATAAGTAAATCGTTTTTCGATATTACAACGCGCAACATTTGAAAATTAGTAAACCAATTTGAATGTAGTTCTAGAGAAGTGACGGTACTATGTTTGATGTTAAGCACAGTACAATGTAATAACGATCACCACCAAAGGATCGTCAATCCATCGACCGTCAGCGCCTGCAAGCCCGTAAGCCATTTAGCAATGGAAAATACACTGGCAGATCTTGAAACGAGACAAATCACAAGAGAGTCACTGTGACATGTTTACCATTTGAATGATGGTCGCAACACGGTCTGGTACAGAACTCTACTACACACATTTTATTAGTTACGCTATGACCTTAAAAAGTGGAGCATTAATCATGAATGTCAAGCAATCTGGTAAGTTGTAGACCAAAAGTTGTAGGTTGTAGTACCAGAAGTGAATTAACGATAAGGCTATACAGGTGCGTTGACGGCGGCACAGCGCGGTGGAGAGTATGTCGAAAGAATTTACCACGGGTGTAACCGTGGAGCATAGGCACTCATAAATTTTCTAACTGTATTTTTTTCTCTGCAGTCTTCAGGCATTTTCACACCATGCACCAAGAAAAAGGAAGGTTCTGAAGTGTCAGTGGTGAGTGAAAGAAACAGTATTATCGGTCAAGGTCGGAGAGACTACGTGTAGTGCGTGATGTACATGTATTCTAGGAGTAATGTTAATCAATTAACAACAATGGGAAGTGACACTCGAGACTGATAATAGTAACAGTATTATTAGCTTTCAAGGTCAATGAGGTTTATATATTGTTTTTATATCTTGTCTACAAACACAATGTGGATTAAACTTTTTATCTGTCTAAATTCTACTATCCCTGCCATAGATGGAGAATTAGATAATTACACTTATATCGTAATTGACTTTATTACTTTATCATAAAGTCTAAAGTACATGCCTCTTTAGTTTTACTCACGCTCTAATATCATAATTAGTCTTAAAAGAATTCTAATAAAATAAAGCAAGTATCTGCATTGTAATTTCAAAATGTTCGAAACGGAAAAAAAGGTTAACTTCTTTTTAAACTTTTTCACATAAATGAAAAGAGTCTAGATCTCAGTTACAGATTCAAAAGATTTACATATTAGCAGTGTATGATATTTGAAACGCCGACAGTAAATTTTATTGTACGTAAAAACTTATTGCCGCTTTTGCCGGAAAAAATGTGATTTTGTTAGTTATCTAATTCTCTCTCTACGGCAGAGATCTTTTGTTTATATCTGTTTTTGTATTTAGTTAAGACTTGCAGCATATATGGTTTTAACAAAAAATATAAATAAATATTTTATTTTGTGAACGGTTTTTTTCTGTTTTGATTCATTGTCTACAGTTGTTGATATTTAAAACAATATTCACGCTTCTACTATGAAAGGTGTTTTATTTTTTCCTGTGATAGCGCCTAAACTATTCTGAAATAATATTATTTTGCGAATATTTGGATTATGAATCGTCCACTTTAGTTATCTGTAAAAAAAATAATCTGTAATTGGAACGTTAAACATATTTACTTTTTGTTTTAGATTAAATTACCGTTTACAATTGTAATACTCTATAGCATTAAGATTATATTTGAGAATAAGTAGTATTACAATGGGTGATAGAACATGATTACCAAATTGATAATATCGACAAAGTCCTCTTGGTTTAAACGTGCCTATGTATACCTATGTTACAATGTAAACCTATGTACGTCACCGGATAATTGTACGGTGTTAGGTTATAAACAATCTACCGTAGGAAATATAATTCGAGATCAAAAATGTTAACAAAAGTGTTGCCAAATCAAATAATATCCTCATTTGTGTGGGGTTTCAAAAAGTACTAAAATACTCTGTAAAAGTTATGCGCATAACTTAAACACGTAAAACAAAATTTTGCACACAGTTTTCAACTTTGAAGTGGCGTAAAATATGATTCAAAAATAATATATAACTGTTTTAAATAAAGTCGTGCATTTTTTATGATTTCTATATTAATAAATCGTTAGCTCTGTCTGCACATTGAATTTTTTCTTCCAAATATCCCTTTTTTTCTTTTTTTTCGAAACATTAATATGCCATTAATATTGTTTTGTCTGACTGTGTTTTTGTATGTCCGGATTTAATTCAAAAACGGCTTGACCTATACTCATAAAATTTGAAATTTGTACACAAGAAGCTTATGTAATTGGTCAAATGATAGGTTATATTAATTTCTAATAATACTTTAAAAATCGTTGAAAACCTTAACAAAACAAATAATATTTTATTAATTGAAATTTATAGGATTATAAAACAAAGAAACATGAACAACTTATAATTACAAATATTTGAAATTGATTAAGATTTGAAATTTAAAAAACATATTAGACTCTATAAAAATGTTCACAACCTATAACTTCACTTTGACAGTGGCATTTCTTTGTTTACACATTTTTAATCTCGAAATTCAGTTTTTACTATAGCCCGATTTTAAACTATCGGTAGATTATGAACGGACACTAACATTTGCAATGAAACGGTTACATTTTATTAGGATTATAAACTATGTTAGGTTTGGTTGAAACAAATTAGTCGTTGAAAATTCACATTTTTCAGGTTCATAGAATCATGATTAATATACATAACTTCAATAATTCAAAATTATTTGTGTCTGTCCACAACCTAACAACAGTTTACAATCAGACTAGGTTGTTTATAAACTATAACGGTTTGTATAATTATCCGATGTCATATATATTCCAATTCACTATAATATGACAAATGGAATTAATATTAAATAATGTGTCATTTCATTTACCGTCGTATTCTACATTCCAGTTTGTTGTTGGTGTTTATTTTATACAAATATATTAATTATAGACAGAGCTATTCGGTAAATTACTAAAAAGTAAAATGATCAAGATTATCAAAAATAAATCTTATTAATAATGTTTCGCTTGTTACAATTAATAATGTTTAAACTTGAAACAAGATTAGTAATACAAATAAATATGTAGCTAAAATAAATATTATAAATTAGCTACTATAAATGTTTGATTGAATGAAACGAATAACAGTGTACTGACATTAACATTGACTGTATCTTATTTACCATACAAGGAATTTGAAGCTAAATCTTTGTCGTAGTTTTGAAGGGCTTGGCTAAATTGTCATTGTTGGCGCGGCGAAGGGTGCGTACGTCATTATGTGGGGTTAGGTATAATTTGTGGCACTACTCGCACTAATATAGTTCTAAGCACTAAGTGAGATAGATATATAGTTATATGAGTACTTTCATTTACGAGAAATATATTTTTTTTTGTAAATATTATTTACTAGCAAATCCGGCTACGCGTTGCTGTGGCTCAGACTTTTTTTACCCGATCGCTACCAATCTTTCAGGATTACTCAATGGGATAATATGATTAATATGTTAATATGATATGTTACTATATACATCAAAATCGCTCTAGCCGTTTTGGAGTCCATAAGAACATACATACAACCATGCATTTTTATAAATATTACCTGTGTAGTAAAAAAATACAAAATAAACAAGCAATGACGCTTCAGTGGCAGCGATATGAATACCACGTCGGTCGACGTGAGTTGGAATCCCTACAATGAGCCTGAGCTTTCAGCGAAGAAAACATCGTGATGAAACCATAGCATGTTGGTAGGGTATTTTCTAATGCCCGTTTGGCTAGCTACCACCCTCAAGTGGAAAATCTGTTGCCAAACCTATAGGTATAGGTTTGTTGCAGTGACAACGAGTTCCCCAATTTTTTTATTTTTTATTTTTACTTTTTTGTTTAGGCCAAAATTGGCAGATTACTAAATTTATTTTTACTCATGTTTCTTCCTTCCTCTCAGAAGGCAGAAACATATATATGTACAGTTAGTTAGAACGAATTACGGATAGAGAATAATTACACAGATCGCGATGTTTGTATATAAGGCGACAGCCCAAGCCGAGGTTCAGCCACTTTTGCACTGACTTGTTGTCACATTTTCGCGTCTGAATGCCTTCAGCGCTCGCCACCAAGCCCGGTGAAGCTGTAAAAGCTTCACTTCAGAGCCCTTAACTCTAGAAGTATTTCCAGTTAGAAAAAAAATTAATTACCTAAAGTACAATTCAAATAATGTAAAAGAAAACGTAAAAAATGAGTATAGTAGTGTTTTCTTTACTTTGTCGTTGATTGTTATCATAATAAATACAACTCCTATAATCTCTTACGTGTACGTGATTAATTGAAGTTTTGATTACCGTTTGTTGCTTTGGGACTTTTTATCAGTGCGAGCAGCGCTTCTAATGTAATATAGAATTCATTGGATGTCAAAGAAGTTTTCAATCAGATTCGTATCGGCTACTTAACTCAAATGTAATCTTAAGAAATATATATGTATTGTTTATACTAATTAGTATAAGAGAATTAAATATTTTTATAATATACACTAAGTGACGTACATACGACCAAGAAATCAATGATTTTATGTATGATCTATCATTGTTGAATTGTCTGAAAGGCACCACCCCGACAGGTTAATTTGCCAGTACTGAATACGTACAAAATTGACAGACAAAAATCAACAAATTCTTCTAAGAACGATTTCGAGGCAGTATCTTTTAAATTATTTAAAGTTCGTCTGTTTTAGTTTCTCTCGTAGTTATATGCATAATAATGTTTTAGGCAATTAAGATTAAGAAATTACCAGAAGGTCGTTAAGCAATTTCTACTTTTTCATAATTAAATATAATTTTTATATTAGTACCCTTGTTGTTTAAACGAAACTGTGTATATTAAAACCATGTTAAATAGTTTAAGTAACATGTTAATAGTTTTAACTTATTCTCACTTAAGTTCAGTTGGTGCGTATATGTGAATTATTTATTATCAAAACTTTGTTGTGCCATACAGTACGTTAGGAAATAGCGAACATATTTAATTTCCTTTATTAGAACTAGTCAGATTATATAATTGTATTAATTTATTGATAATATTTTAAATTATTTCATTTATAATTTAATTTTCAACGAATAATCGATATAAGCGATATAAGGTAAAACCACCAGTAATTGACACTGCACTAATAGTTGACACTCTGACGAAGAAAATTAAATATTTGATACTAAATTGATTTGAAGTCTTGAGTTTGTTAACCGACTTTTATAACTGACTGTACCTATATGTATTTATAACATTAAAATTATATCAGTAATCAGTGATTTTGGCCATCTCGATCTTTGGCTTCCTTTTTTTCTTAATATTTAATTTTCTTCGTCAGAGTGTCAACTATTGGTGCAGTGTCAATTACTGGTGGTTTTACCTTATATATATTTCATATATATATATATAAAAGTAAACATAATATAGGCGAAGAGCGTTGCTTTAAATTTCTATTACACTTTACAATTCTTTGTTGGCTTAGCATTTAACTATAATCTCACTTGATGGTAAGTGACGATGTGGCCCAAGCTGGTAATACGCCAAGCCTAATGGGGAACTGACTCTCAAGTGCAGCTGCCGGAACACACCTATTATAGATGATTTGGCGACAGATTTTCAACATAAGAGCGGTGGACACAACAGGTGGGGAATAGAAAATGTAAAAAAAACATGTCACTATGCTATTGTTTCATCACGATGTTTTCCTTCACCGAAAGCTCAGGCTCATTATAAGGATTCGAACTTACGTTGATCGTCGCGGTGTCCGTACTTCTTCAAAATGATCTTTAAGTTGCCAATGATTTGTAGAAAATTATAGGAACATGTGTACTAAAATAATCTTGGCACGTGGTCAAAGATGGATTTTTATTTGCAAATACAAACCAGTAGTATGTATAACCAGTACACACGTAAATCATTATGGCAATTAGAGTAGCCTATATGTGGGTATAGTTGTTTATATGCACTATAGTTGGTTTCACCGAAATACCTATTGGTTTTGTAGACCTTTACAGTGCAAACTACCTTCGGCAACGCGTTAGTGAGGAGTTAAAAGGTCCCTTTGGACGCAATAGTAAGCAATTACCATATACCTTTGCTATATAAAAAAAAGTCTGAACAGGTCTACTTGTTGTCAAGATATTAACTATTCAGTAATGCCCGTGTTTAATTAGTATGTGATGTATTGTTTATTTTTAGAAAAGCAAAAGTTCGAACGTAGAGAAATAAACAAATCTTACACGTGTCAGTTATGGTAGAAGTAAAGGTTTGTTGTAAATTGAAAAAGACTGGACGAGAATAATGAACGAATGCGTAAATATATGTCAAAATAAAATTCCTTGTAATATAGTAAGTAATAAATGATATGAGAGATTTATATATATATATATATATATATAGATTTATATATATATGCAAATATATGTTATGGATTGTTTTGAAATAGATTACTTATTATTTCTGAAACTAAATTGGTGGTTAAGGTAAATTTGTTCTCAGTTTAATTTATAATGTATAATTTTTTATAGCATAGAGTTTGTTAAATGTTATAACATGTTATTCAATTAAAAACTTGTATTATTTTTTATCATTTATTTACTTTTTATTGAAATTGGAGGACCCAGGACAATAATTAGATTTATAAATTTTAAAAGTTATTTATTTCAATGTCACATGTTTTAATTTAATAATAAATGAATCACAAAATTAAAATTTTTTAAAAAATATGGAAAGTTTTTATTTAAGGTTATTTTGTTGTTTGAATAAATGTCATGCGATTTCATATTTCACAGAATAATTGTTAATATGAATGGAATACTGTTAACTATCTATATTCGTTGTTTATGCCTTCAAACTAAAATTGCATAGATAAGTAGGTATATTATTAATTAAAGTGTATAGGTAGTTTTAATTGTAAATGTTAAGTATCTATACCAGAAGTTTTCATAATAATTATAAATAATGAGCCTACTGTGAACTTAAATTCGAAGAATATTCAATACAATTTGAGAATTATTTCAACATGAAATAATTGGAAAATTGACGTCTCGTATTGCGTTTCGGTTGAATGAGTTTCCAATGTCGGCAATTTAAGTTTTCAGTAGGAGTTTTGTGAAAATATGTACGGTACGTGAAAATAATTAATGTGTATATCGTATATGTTAGCAAATATGTGTTAACAGTGTACAATATTTGGATTATTGTTAAATGTTGATGTGGAATTTTTAAGTGAGAAACGAGGATTTAAAGTGTATATTTGTCTATTTTGCAAACATGACTTAAATAAACAAGCTTTATATAAAAATGTGTGTTTAATTTGCATATTTATTTTATACCTGACTTGTTTATCATTGAAATATAGAGTTTGATGTAGATATTTTATATTTATGGTCTTAGAATATTCTTTACAAATTAGATCTATACTAATAAATGTCTAAATAATACGGACAAAATTATGATTGCCGTATTTTTACGTTCCCAGCATTGCTTCACTCTATTATATGAGTAGATTATTGTTGAGAGGCCCTTTCCAACTTAAACAATTTCTAAATTTTGATTTAGCTTTTTGACGAGTAAAGGCCAACATTGTATTAATTTTTCTTAATTTTTAACTTTAACACAATATAATATATTCACAATAAGTATTACATACGAGCGTTTTGTATACGCAATCGATTTATCTTGATGAGAGCTGTCGATCAGAAGCTTACAAGCATTGCAACTGTACTGACGGCTATCGGCGCGAGACTAAAAGACTCGACGCTTATAGAAACGCGCTGACCAGATACGCGTGACGGTCGGCGTGACTGTAAAATCAGCCGTAACTATCGATTGATGCAATTCAATTTTGGATGTAGATGATAGATATGTAGCTGCAATACCAAATTATTTCCCCAGATTTTGTTATCATCAGTTTTTTGAATTGTCTATACCTATGTAAGCAAATTTAAAGACGTGTTCACATTTAAAAATACATATGCCACATAGGCCACATACAACATTTACGTCAAAACTTTGTTAATACTCAACTTAAGAAAAATATTCTACTTCTTATTTAATGGCAATATATGTTGATACACAATTATGCAATTGTCACGTGGATAGAAAATTTATCAAATCTTCAGAGTTAAAACAATACTTTAACAAGATGGTGGCTCTTTTGTTGACACTGTCTAGGGAGATTTTATGTCAATTTAAAATGTATGTTTCTAGTCATTATTATTAACTTTTTAACTTTAAATTAACCTCACTTGTGCACAAACTATATCACTTAAAGTGCCAACAATATAACAAAAACGTAAGCTTATGAATTAAAATCAAAACCACAATATCACACATCAAGATTTCAGCAAAAACTCTCATGAGAAATGTTATATTTTGTCAGTGTCAAAGTTTTTTTTTTAAGAAATTGATTTTGCTGTTCCTTAAAAAAATGATTCTTCGATATTGATAGTTAAATCCAAATTGCAAAACACATAGAACTGAAAAACACGTAAATAAAAAGTAAAATTAAAATTCATCGTGCGTTCTTTTACGAAAAACCATAAAATCTACTGTAGCTCTAAGCTATTTGAGAATACATCGCAAGACGTTACCTCCATAACAAATTTTCGACTGCCTATTTGATATTCACCATTGCTTTATCCGGTATTCCAATTAGTATTTGTAATAATAACGGAGTACAAAGGATTTTCTTACTCCAACCCTTCAGGAAATATTGGGCTGTGAAAGCGAGACATTCGTGCGATTATTCTGGATATATATTTTAAATATTTGTTTGCATTATTATTCATTTATCAAATTCAGTGTCTATTTCTTCATAGCTCACGCTGTAGTGAGCATGAGAATGAATTGGAAATACATTCAGTATAGTATAGATCGTATTTAAAACGAGACCAAAAACGAAATAGGTACACTAGTGTGCGTATTGTGTTGTTGATTTTTTTTGTTATACGAGTTACATCCAGTCGCAGTACATGTCACCACAATTAACTACGTATACTAAACATAGAATTACACTTTATAACCTAAAATTTTGCAAAAATAAGTTGGATTCGTTTTGATAACGATTACGAAAATGGTCTCGTATCCCTATCTCGCTCTAACACAAGCGTATACAATGCTCTTCCTCTTTCAAGTCTCTTCCTCTTTGGAAGTACACAGGTCTACACAGGAAGTAAGTATAATATGTCATTCTACAGTTAGCTATACGAACTGGTCAATAATTCTTTTACAAATTGTAAAAAAATACTTTTAATTCTCAACCGATTTTGATGATATTTTGTACAAGACTTGTATACGTTATTCCATAATTAATAGACTATAAGAATGTCAATAATACTTTAAAACATAGAAAAAAACTAAAATATTATTGTTTATTACAATTCGTGTTATTATTGTATTTAATTAAGTTGATAAATAAATTTATTTAAAAATGTTTTCATTACAGTTTTTAGGATTTTTACAGAATATTTTAAATATTTAGCCAGTAAAATGATCCAGCTATATAAGTTTTGTATTATAAATAAAGAAGAAAATTCAAATAGACAGCAGATCGGCGAGAAACAAGAGCTTATTTAAGGAATATCCCTCGATATTCACCCCGCGAACGTTAATCTAGCTGAATTCCGACCAAATGCGAATAGATCTATCCCAAGAATTCGTCGTTTTCCATTCCACTTAGAATTTGTTCGGATTATTTTTAGGGTTACGTTTCCAAAATCATCTTTTGGGAACCCTCTATTGTTCAGCCTACGTTATACGTCCTACATTTAAAGAGCACCTTTAGCAATAGATAGGTGACGGAAATTTTGTGGATACCTTAACAAATAATAAAAAAAATAATAATAATAAGGAACTGATAAAACTGTTTTTACAAAGTGGTATTTAATGCTTTATTGTAAAAACTGTAACACATATAAATTGTAAGACTTAGTGTGATAATAGAACAAAAGGTTAAAATTAAAATAATAAGTGATAATAACCAACCTAGTGTGAATCGGGCTCGCACGAATAATCCCGAGTTGAACGAGTTTTAGAAAGAACTGTTTGTGTCCACTCCGTCGCGCGACTTGAGTGTACTCCTCAAGAACTGTCTTGGAATTTAGAATATATACAATTGGCAAGAAGAGTAAATAAAGGAATCTCTTAGGATATAGAACGAATGTAAAAATTGAATTTGCCCTCGCGCGTCGTTCCCGTTAATTTCAACGGTCGATTCGCGTCTAGCGGCTTTCGCAGCAAACGAAAATGAGTTGAATAAATATTAAACTTATATGAATACTACTAAGGTTAAAAAATTGTATACGTGATATTGCGTTATGTTGCGTGATGCTGTACTTTAAATTTTACTGCTCATATTTTTTCATACCGTGTGCCTTATATCTTTTCTTAAGGATTCAACTAGGATTTTCCTCAATATCGTTGTCACAGATCTAGTGTGCGTCACAAAGTTAAATGCAAGCAATGTAGTGATGTGCACTGTTCGACGATCCAAGTGAAAATGATGTTTTTTATTTAGGGATACCCCCTGTGTCCTCTAATCACCCCCATAGCCACCCCAAGTACGCATGTCTGATGTTATCGTTGCTCGCAGGCGACCTGGTAATTGATCTCGAAGGTCCTCACGATCCTGCCAGAATGATCTTTTCTTCAGGTTACAACTTAGTGGGTAACCTTGAACAATCTTAGGATCTAATGTTAAAGGAGGTTTCACGAGAAACATCTTTTAAGCTAGTCGTTGTGTGCTTATGCGTGCGGTCACAGAGAACACACCTGTTGCTAGCGCGTGACGTCTCTACTTTCTTTGCATCTATTTGATTTTCCTCGTGTTTTAAGCACCCTACAAAAAACTAATATTTCGTTACTATGACAATATGTTTTTTTAAGCGAAACCGCCACGATATTCTTTTAAACATATATTGTGTCGTGTAACAGACACCTTGGAACGCGAGTTCGATTCACACTTGAACGTTTTTTTTTTTTTTTTTTTTTTTTTTTTCGAACTGACTATGCTGTTGGCCCGGGGGCCTTAACAGTTTCACCGGACTTGTTGGCGAGCGCTTAAGGCACTCAGCCGAGAAATTTCGGGCAACATGCGCAAGGGTGCCAAAGTGGCCGAACCTCGGCTTGAGCTGTTGCCGTATTTGCAACATACGCGACCTAGCTAAATTCCTACGCGAATTCGAGCTAACTAACTATACATGTATGCATGTCTCTTGCCTCCTGGGAGGGAGGAAGAGACACGCGTACATGTATTTAGTGATCTGAAAAATTTTCTAAGGCTAACTATCCACAAAAAAGAAAAAAAAAAAGGTCCCTTACAAGACCTATGTACCTGAGTGTAGTGCATGTGTGTTCATACAGTGTAATGAATGTATGTCGGTAGCTAGTGATTGCAGTGTCACTGTATCGCGCGAGCAGCTGGCTTGAGGGCTCCCTAGCGAGGGAACGGACCTAGGCTCAAGTCGCTGCAGGAGAAGGCGGTCGAGATATGTGTGCGGGAGCGAAGTTTGCCGCCCGCCCCCTGCGGAGCGAGCGGTGATTACGCGGGCGTGGGCGCAAACACGCTTGGTTATTAGATACGGGCGGGAAAATCGCGTTCGCTTCCGTGATTTTATCATCGGGGTCAGATAAAATGTCGCGCGGGCGTCTATATTTGTTAGACATTCGGATGTCTGGATTCGGGTTCTGATATGCGGCTGCCACTACTAGCTGGTTCGAATGGTTCGACGCTTTTTCAAAATAATTATTTGATAGGGACTTTATAAATGATTCGATCGAAGGTATTTCCATATCTTTATGGAGATCTACGTTCCGAGCGAACCAAGGGGCACCGACCGCCCTTCTGAGAAAGCGGTTCTGAACTATTTGTAACTTATTGAGGGTGAATTTACTTATGTGAGCAAAGACTGGGGAACTATAAGTTAGGATCGGTCTGATACAAGTCTTGTAGAGCGTGAGCTTATGTCTGCATGTCTACATTTTGCTCTTCGAGCACACGAGAGGGTGCAGGCGGCTTGAGACCATACCGGCTTTCCTTCGCACTCTATCGATATGTGCCTTGAAATTTAGGTGTTTATCCAGTGTGACACCCAGATATTTGATCTGGTTGGCCCACGGGATAGCCACATTAAATAGTTTGATAGGGGGAATTTTAACTAATCTTTGAGTGGGATGAAAGAGGATAGCGCTACTCTTATCGGGGTTAATTCCTATGCGCCATCTACGGAACCATTCGCCTAGCTTATCTACGGCTTTTTGGACTCGTAGCCTGAGGGTTTGTCTGTTCCACGAGGAACTAAACAGGACTGTGTCATCAGCGTAGGAACCTACCTCTACCTCGGGGAGGCGAGGGAGGTCACTGATATATAAGTTGAATAGAGAGGGCGCCAGAATGGAACCCTGGGGAACACCTGAGCGTATGGGATGAGGCTCAGAGAGAGCACCCTCTACTCGGTAGCAGAAGGTCCGGTCAGAGAGGTACGCGTGTATGATTTTAACTAATCTATCCGGGATTTGAAGTTCCAAAAGCTTGTGGACTAAACCGGCGTGCCAGACCTTATCGAAGGCCTTGGCGACGTCGAAGAAGACCGCAAGTGTAGGGCGAGGTTTTGGGTCGCGGTTGAAGTTTTGAAGAATGTGCTCCGTGAGGCGGTGCACTTGGTGGGTACAAGAGTGTTTGGCACGAAAACCAAACTGCTCAGGTGGTAAAAGATTTTTATCTGTGACTATTGACTGGAGCCGGTTCAGAAGGAGCCGCTCATAGACTTTTCCTAACGTGTTAAGGAGACTGATAGGGCGATAGCTGTCGGGAAGCGACGCTTTTTTGCCGGGCTTGTGAATACCTATTACTATGGCCTTTTTCCAGATGGCTGGAAAATGGCAGTGGGCTATGGCTACATTGAAGATGCAGACCAAAAGAGCTATGAGGTGATCAGGAAGAAGTTTGAGTACTTCGTTCCTGATACCGTCGGGACCAGGTGATTTTCTAGGCTTAAGGCCTTTAATGGTTGACATAACTTCCTCAGGCGTGACCGAGTCCAAATCATCTGTCGGGGGGACCGCGAGAGAATTTGTTACCGCCGATTCTATCGAGCTTACGAACTCGGAATCGATGTTAACGCAGTTCGGAGAGCATTGATTTTCAAGGCTCTCGGCAAGGCATTCTGCTTTTTCAGCGCTATCGAAAGCGGGAGGTTTGCCGGGGCCTTGATCTAAAGGGGGCATGGGGACTGTATCGTCACATTTAAATGTGCGTGCTAATTTCCAGAAAGCCAGATGGGATGGTTGGATACCCTCGAGTAGGGCCCCCCATCTGGCATTACGGATTTCGGAAATTCGGCTTTTTACCGTTTTCCGAAGTGAGTTTAACCGCCTACGATTGTCCGCAGTCGGGTATGAATCGTGTGCTCGAGTCGCGGCGTTCTTTTCCGTGATCAGCGCTCTCACGTCGGCAGGAAGTATAAAGCGGCGTTCGTTCGCCGCTTGCACCTCTTTCGAGGCCTTACTGACGGCGTTTTGGAGATGGCTGACCAGGGCATCGATCGCTACATCGGCATCGGCTGTCGATTTCAACTCGTCTGGGACTCTATCCAAACTGGAGGATGAGGGATTGTGCAAGAGATATCTGTTTAGCTCCGCATAGTCCACCACCTTGACGGAGGAGGGATGCTGGTCAGAAGGCTGACCTAGGTGGAGAACTACGGGTCGGTGGTCGGAGTCTAACTCATGTACGACTTGTACGAGTCTTATATTGAGAGAGACATTTTTTAAAAGTGCTATATCTAAAACAGATGGACGACAATCGTCCTGAAAGTGAGTGGGCTCTGAAGGAGCGATGACATCAAAGTCGAGAATGGCAGATAGATCCTCCAGAATCCTCCCATTCGGGGAGGTAGTCGGGTTGTTCCAGATGACATTCCCGCAATTGAGGTCACCCGCTATAATAACTGAATTACCTAGTGCAAAAAGAGCCTCCAGATCTGACCTGAGAAGCCTTTTGTTCGGGGTGTGATAGGCAGAGACGATTATGATTGACGAGTGGCCAGTCATACCGAGTCTGCAAACAGATACCTCTATACTGGAGAGTTCGGGAGGTTCTATTGCTATGCAGTATAGAGAGCGTTTATAGTATATGAGGGTGCCTCCGCCGTTAGCGTGGACCCGGTCGTTCCTAATAATGTTGTAGTTCGCGATTCGGGGATTGCGAGCGCTGGGTTTTAGGAATGTTTCTTGGACTAGAAACACGTCTATTTGGTGCTCTCGGAGGAAGGCGGCAACTAGATCACGCTGAGGTCTAATTGATCGCGCATTAAAAAAGGAAAGGCACAAACTCTTAGGTTTGATCCGATCCATTTTAATTTTGACTATGTGAGGCGCGGACAAGCCGTTGAATAGTGGCGGCTATGCCCGGGAATTGGGTTATTGCGTTGAGCAATCCTAAGTCCTTATTGGAGTTAATCACCGCGTTGAATGCGATGATTTCTTGCACTTCATGCACAAGAAGAATCTGGGTGAACCACTCCTTGCCAGCCAACGAGAAACCGAGGGCTGAGGTGGCGGGGGCTGCCGGGGCCGGGACGGCCTTGACAGGCTTGGGTTTGATTAATGAGGCCGGAGGGGCCAGTACGGGTGGGAGGGGTGCGAAAGGCGCGGGAGCTGGTGCCACTGGGGCTCGTGAGGTGCCTGGAAGGCTGGGGAAAGCCTCTAGAGACATTAGAGGCTGGATATGAGGCCGAGCGACAGGTACCTTGGGAAAGGTGGCCTGTCTGACTGGCTGGGGGCGTTTCGTGCGTGGGGCGCGGGGACAACCGCGATAATTTGCGGTATGTCCCGTTTGCTGGCAGAGAACGCAGCTGGGCGGGGTTGGAGTGCCAGGAGTGCGAGGGCACTCCTTCGTGGCGTGGTCGTCTAGGCACTTGACGCACCTAGCGCGGAAACAGCAGTTACGGGAAGAGTGTCCGTAGAGCTGGCAGTTGTGACACTGCGACGGGATTCTATTTTTGTGTGGCGGCTCAACGGTTATTCCGGTGAGACCGCACACCTCGGAGAGGTTAAAAATCGACTTGCCCTCCTGGGACTTGTCTAGAAAGACAAGCACCATATTGTATGGTGCCCTGGTGGTGTGTTTGTACATCCTGTGTACCTCACGAATTGGGAAGTTCTGCTCCTTAAGGGAGACTGAGATTTGGTCGGGAGTGATCTCGACCGGGATCTGACGGATAACCACTCGCAGGAGGCGCTCCTCCTCGAGGGCATAGGTGAAGTAACCTAGTCTGTTCGACCGCAGGAGGGAAGTGAGCCTCCTGTGGTCATCGGAGGTGGACACCTGGACCTGGATCCCTGAAGGGGTGTTCCGGGCCCCGGTGTAGTGGAGCTTGAGCTCCTTGCACTTGTCCGAGATTTTCGTCCAAGACGCTTTGTCTTGGATAGTGATTGGAGGCGGGCGGCGGGGTTTTTTCCCTTCAGTGGGTGCGGGGGCCGCAGTGGGCGCGGAGGAGGGGTCGGAGCGAGTGTTCTCGCTCGTTCGGCGTGCTTTTCCTGCGGCCTGGGGTGTAGGGGAAGAGGGCGGAGAGCCCCTCCCCTTCCTCTTGGTGGACTTGACGGTTATGAAACCGTCGTTAAGTATGGTCTCGTTGGGGACCGCGGTGTCCATCGCGGGGAGATTTACGTTTTTCCGCGCGAAAGGCGGCATTAACGATTGGATCTCCGGATCCGGAGATAGAGGCGAGAAAGAATTCGCCGTATTAATAAAAGTTCGCACTACGGGCGAACGTGACCGCGGACGCGGGAGAGAAGAGCTCTTAGAGCTTGAACGCGCCCGTGAGATCGACGAGCGCGAGCGCGGGGCACGCGTGTCAGGATGCGGGGGGCGCGGGGAGCGTGGCGAGCGCGGGCGCGGCGCGGCGGGTACTCCGTTTGACGCGGCGGTGAGGGGTACGAAGTGTGCGGCGGGGCGGCATTTCTCCGCGGGGGTCTGTACCGGCGCGGGACGGACGCGTGGGTACTTCCTATTAAAGGAAACCAAGGCGTCTGGTATGTTCTCCTTGAGAAAGGTACGGAGCCTCCTTAGCTCTAGGGCTTCTGCAGAATCGGCCATTCCGGTGGCGTGTGGAGGACTGGGGAAATGATTTGAAATTCGAATTCCGAATTCGAAACAAAATATAAACCTCCCCGCCGGAGGGGCAGGGGGGCGCGCCAAATAAAATTTAACGGACTATCCCGAGTCCGGCAAAGTGACCTGCGAGTCGAGGTGCAATGACACGCAGGAATGAGAACCTACCGGGCCTACGTGGAGTCCCTAGCAAGCCCGAGGCAGAGAACGCAGCCGGTATAAATACCTAGCTACGCCCAAACAGACACTCGGGGATGGATGTGTAGCAGGATCGGAAGGGTGGGAAGGAGACACTCAGGGCTTGACTATGACTCTATCAAGGGCCAAGGTTCCTGAGCCCGACCAAGTACTATCGTTTGCCTCTGAAGGAGGCAACCGAGGGGCGCTTGGGTCACGCACCCACTTGCCTTCTGTTGACACCGAGAGGTTTCCGGCAAGCGACCACTAAAGTGTGGATTTCGTCGAATAGAAACAATTGCACTTAAAAGTGCAGTTTGTTATTGTGTAGCGTACTGAAAGTACGCGACACAATGGGTGCGAGCGAGACGGCGATATGCAGGTGCGATGCAGGTGTGCAGCAAAGCCGGTCGGTCGTAAAACTTCACAAAGGCGGCAGAGAGCGGTCGTAAACACGTCCGTTCCCGACGGCGGTCGTGATCGGAATCCACTTGAACGTTTTTTTTAGTATTCGTATTTCGACATACTTTATCTTTATGAAGAAAATATATAAATATTGTAGTCATTTTGTTTTTAGTATTAAACCAATGTGTGTAATTTATAAAGTAGTCATTTAAGTATAATTTTTTTTTCATAACCTCATTTGATAAATGCTTGGTTATTCTTAAGTCTTCTAGCTATTGAAAAATATTTCGTGAGTTCAATAAAAATCAAAAGATCTTTATGAATATTACAATATTGCGATGATTGTGTTGTGTTTGTTGATCAACTAGAGCGGTTCACCATACATATTGTAGATTTGTTCTTACACTATCATACTTCAGCGTGCCGTGTTTTGAGTTCAGACAGGAATTTTCCTTGTTATCTGTACAATAAAGAAAGTACTTACTGATGGTCTCATTCACATTCAACTGCATGAAAGTCGTTATGCCAATTTAGTATAAACATGTTTTACAATATTAAATCAGCTCAAAATCTAAATATAATTTTGCATTTTTGTCATCTATAGTATCTATACTATCTATAATAATATAATAAAGCGGAAGAGATTTGTTTGTCTGTTTGTTTAAACGTGTTAATCTCTGGAACTACCAGTCGGATTCAAAAAAATATATGTATAAATATGGTAGCCACGTTCATGAGGAATAGTGTAAGCTATATAATTTTATGCTGCTTCCCTAAGGAGCGGAGCAGTAACTGTGAACGTCTAGCAATCTGGTGTTGTAGGCAAGTACGAGAAGTACCTAGAATAACGCGTTGGAGCCGCGCCGCACCGTGGAGTTTTGCCGAATAAATTTGATACTGGTGAAACCGTGGGGCACAGCTAGTCTGAATATAATCTAATATCTAATATTTTATGTTATAATTGTGAAAGAACGTTGCTTTGAATGTTTGTCTGTCAATCACACTGAAACGGCTTGATGGATTCTAATGAAATCTGGTAGAGAAGTTGATTATTCATGGAATAGGACATAGGATACTTTTTATAAGACAGATAAATAAATTACAGCTAGCAAAGCGGGTGATCACCAGCTAGTATCCAAATAAGAATAATAAGATACAGTTTGTAATCCGAAATTAATGTGTTGGTAAGATTATGATAATGATAGATGATATAAGAAAAGAAGTAAGTATGGTTGTGTTAAAGTACTTTTAGTGCGTTTAAAAAAAAAGATACATCATACATTCTAACTAAAGCTCACTTTAAGGAAACCGTGTTTAAATCAGCGAGTACGTTCTTTCCAGTGAGGTGTGAAGAAGTATCTATTGATTAAACTTCGTGTTTTAGTGATTACAGTTATTTTTAGACAAGAAGTATTCATGTGCTTTCAAAATAATAATTGCGAAGTCGTTTGGTGCTCTTGGATATCACATTGATCGTTCTCTAGAATGAGCAAACTAATTTCTAAGCTAAGCGTATCAGCATCTTGGACCATAACCTCAGTTCAAGTCACATATAGAATTTACAGCAATATAATAATTTCAGGCACGCGAATCAGCATACTTGTATCAGTATTCGTTGTATATGAGAGAAGTAAGTTAGTCATTGGTTTGTCTCGGAAAATATGTCTTATTATTATTTCTTGATCAGTACAAAAATATATTTGAAAATATTTTAGAAACGCGAATAGTACAATTTAGAAAATAAACGTGATATTAGTAGACGCGTAAATAGGCGTACTTATAAGTGACCTAGTGACATGGTTAAGGTCGTTCAGACTAAAGGCCTCTATTGTTGTTTCCGGTAGAATACTTATATACTTACCTACTAATTTATTCACGTAAAAACAAATAATTAGTGGGCAAGCGTATCAAATTGAACATCGATCTAACAAAATGGTATGGGAAATTTGATTGGCTTAATTACGGTGAAGTTCTCTTTACATGCGTATACATCGATTTTTGTTTCGAAGTTAGGTAGAAACTTTATTACTTCGCCTGTTTCAATCAGAGATGGATTTGTTTATATCAAATGTTTATAGCAAATGTTACAAGGAGGCTCTAGTTTTTGTAGAAAATTTTAGCTATATGGCCACAGATAAATACTACAAACTTATAGTATATGGCTAATGCGACCCAGTTTTTATTAATTATCATTTTAAATGAAATAAAAGTAATTCTATTATTTATATTACATTAATATCGTTGAAATATTCTTTCAAACCGTACAAAAAATTAATGTGAAATATAATCAAAGACTTACCTGTATAAATACATGTTTTCTAGATATAATAACTAATTGACCACTTTCCAATTGATTGTATTTCCTAATTGAGGTATTATGTACTAGAGCAGTTATTACAAACAAAAATATTGCACCACTTCCCCGCGAGGCACGCACGGGGAGAGCGCAAATTAATGATTTGAACCGTTTACTAAAGGTAGAAAGGAGCAATGACTATGGACGTCGAGCAATCTGGCATGCTGTAGGCAAGTACGGCAAGTGAACAACGTTAGGCTATACGGGTGCATTTTACGACAGCGCGGTGAAACTTAGTCGAGTCAATTTAACATGGGTAAAACAGTGGGGCACATCTAGTAATGTATAAAATTCTTGAAAACTATAACAAATACAATACAATGTAAATATAAAATACAAATATAAAATGAATCTGCTTGTAACTAGTTGGTAGTGGTTACGTAATGTATATCACGTTTTATGTACCGAAGCGAAACGAATCGATGTGAATAAGGGATGCTAGCAAAATACCCAGATAAGACACGTCTCATTGCCCCTATCAATGGACTATGATTATAATTAAACCACATGAAAAACATTATTTGTAATTTTAGATTAATTTAATTACATTATAGTTTCCATTACTGTTATGATTTGTATAAAACATGCACTATTTTCAAACATCAAAGAATTATCTGGAAAAGTTTATAATTCACTACAAACACCGAATATAAACTCGTAGGTAAGATCAGGAGTTACGGTCGCACAGAATACGCACACATTAAAACCTTATCGGTTCGGTTAATAATAGCCTGCTTAGAAATTTCTACTCTCCTTTTAAATGTGCTCGGTATGGTTAAGGTAACTCTAGAAACTTAGACCCCTCACTTTTTTTGAATATATAGGAAAGCCATATTTCGACAGAGGACAGTTATGTTTTGGATAACAAAGCGAATACAAAAATCTAATACAAGAAGCAACAAAAATAAGGAATCTACAAAAGGTACACTGAGGGTAGTAATGTTTTCTTTTTATGTTTAACCTTGATACAGTCAGACATAAGTTTCTTACAAAGAAGTGTGTAGTAAGTATCATTAAAGAACTAGCATATTATTAATACTTAGTGCTTAACCATTTAGGCGGTTATCATACTAGCGTTTGGTCAACGCTTAATCAGCGCTGACCCTTGCTACTGAACGCAGCAGTTGCGCCACTCGCGTCGCTTTATTTTACCCTACAAGAAGGCTCGCGGCATGTACGCGACGCAAGTGTTGCATTATGCACACAAAGGCGCACAGTCAAACGTTGGACGAACACGCACGCTGTTCTGTTAGAGACCTTAAATATTCAATGAAAATTTAATTTGTTTTCAAGTGCTATATTAATATTATAATATGTTTTTTTTTTTACTTTAAAAATAATGGACAAGTATTTGCCTATATAATTAACTTCAAACATATAAAACAGAAAACTTCATAGATATAAAACATATGGTAGGGGTAACTATTGCTAATACCGACAACTAAGTAAATGGAACTAAATCTGTTGTATGTTAGAATTAAGTAATTTCAAGGATAAATGATTATGTATTAAGAAGATTGTTTTTGGTGTAAAAACGTTTATTATTCTGACTCTTATTAACATCAAACATTGTTGGCTTTTATAGGATATTAGTAATTTTGCGAGCCATTATTAACAATATGAATCTAATGCAAAATAGCAGCTATAGATTTTAATCGAAATTTATTTAGAATGTTCTAAGCATATTGAAGTCAAAACTCTTTTATGACCACCAAAGGAATTTAAATTTCCTCAAAAGTGATATAATATTCTAAATTAATTGTATAAAATATCGTATACGATTAGGCGGATGTTAAGACATACCAATTGTTGTGTAGATTGCGACCACCATACACTAGGTGTAATACCCGCCATCGAGGCACGCTTAAACGTGTCCTTTAAGCCGTATGTACGGTAATCAAGTGTTGTAGTAGGGATCTGTGTCCAACTGGGTCACAATCACCATACACATGCTGATAAACCTGGTAGCGTGACTCTCTTTTTGTTTTTTTAAGTTTCGTGATTAACCAGCATATATACTTACAAGCCCATGACATGACAGGGCCGGTGATGATGGACCTCTCGGTGATCAAAATAAAATAATTAGTTCAAATTATACCGCATAAGCTCGGTAACTGCTACCGCCAGCTGCCTATAGATGGCGGCAAAATGTATAGTGTCGCGTGCAGCACGGGGTAACCACGTTGGACTTGTCGTCTTGGTACGTTGCAGCGCCATCGCTTGCACGCCAGTTACCAGCCGTCGGCCTTGGTGAGTATACTTTTTTTTTGTATATTTTTATTTTGACATAATTGTTCACGTATCGCAGTCTTTGTGTATTTATCAAACAATAGCTGCTCATTTTAAATGGCCTCGCAATGACTACTTACATCAGTTCTGTTCCTTTTCTAACCGGATAGTTTCCAATAGATTTATTTAAATTTACTTTTCACCGCCCTGCATTAAAATACTTGGCGCACTTGCCTCCTCCTGCATTAGGATAACTATTTAATCGTTATTCCTACTACTCCAAGAATATTAATTTGATTAAACGTTGAGTACAATACTTTACTTTGTTCACTACAGTGGATAAATAAATTTGCGTCAATATAAAACGTTGCGTGCATTGTTGCTCTTAGTTACCGAATATGCCGAGTTGCCGAGCTATATTTTAAGGCACTTCCATGTGCACCCAGTTAGATAAGAGACATCAATCACACTAGAGCACTAACGGTACCTACATTATTCTTCTTGCCCTAGGAACGAGAATATCTTTTGCAAAATATATTGTGTGAATTTTTAGACGTTTCATCTTTTCTTTTGTTTTACTTTGTAAGGTGTATATTAAAAAATAACATGATAGTTTTAACATGAATGTTAAAAATATAGAATAAAGCAGCCCAGCAGACGTTGTTCTGTCCTTTCCGGCAGTTATTGACTTGACCACAGCGCTATCTATCGGATCCTTACATAAGCTATAATCTATACTTATTTAATTACTTGTCCTGACTGTCTGATCCATCAACGCACTGCCCAAACTACTGGTGGTAGGATCGTGATAACATATAAGTGAGTACCTTTTCACCTGTAGATGATCACTAAGGAATAATTTTTGGAAATTTGACATTTAAGGTGGTGCGATGGGATTGGAATATTGTATGAAGATCCATAATTTTTGAAGATAGGACTATGAAATTTGGTATTTATCAATACAACTAGAAATTGAAAAGACGTATTTTTTAGTTTTTTTTTTTCAAATTCAATAACTAAGGATGTAATGATGGGGTGAAAGTTTGTATTTTTTATATGCGTTATGATTTCAGAAGTGCTATTGGCTATGATATATTCAATTAAAAAATATAGTTACACCCCGCGAAGTGTGCGGGCTCCAGCCATTATTGATTCATCGTAAGAAGACTACACGGCTTTCTTGGTTTTATTATTTTGGTCCACTCTAGTGTTAAGTATAGAAAGTAACGATACACATAGTAACAAAAAAAAAATCGAAAAATCGAGGTAGTTATTTAGTATTTTATCGTGCAAAATAGTTTTATAACGTTTATCAATATATGTATTTTTATATAATCTTTGATACTGGAAATGCATTTTTTAAGTTATTTCATAATTCAATTTAGGCTCTGTGGATGTTTCATGCAAATCCTCGTATGATGTATAAGGTATAAATATATAAGGTAGCCTATAAATCATCATCTCAATAAAACAAATATATAATGTGAATATGAGCTCACTATTACTAACACATGCACACAAGATTTTTATATACAAGATGAAGTCTAAATTATAAAATTAGATACAATATTTTGAATATTAAAATTATAGTAAAACTGTGGAGTATATGTTTGTTTATGTATTATTTTAGTAGAGTTCATATTTTTCCTTAATAATTAATTAAATTTCAGTGCAATTTAGTATAAATTTGACCATATGTAGCAATATGTCACTTTTTTATTTAATACTAGCTATAAAAGGTTCTTAATTTTTTGTGCGGAAACGTACTTATATTTTATAAAATAAAACTGGCCTAAGTTATTCCTAGATTAGTAAGAAACTGTTCTATTCCATTACTTATGTAAATATAAGTTTTGATGTTCTCGTGAACGAATTATTTCATGACCAAAATGAATTTCAGATTTTGTTGAAGTTTATAGTATCAAAATTTAAACAATAATGTCTCTGTAAAAATACATAATTATGTTATCAAAATTTAGTAAACTAGCCATATGTACTTTAGGACCGGCTAGTTGTAGTCTAGTGTATTATTATAACATTTGTGAAAATGAAAAAGAGGTCGGTAAGAATTCTCTGTTTATTCCTTATAAACCTAGCGCAATATGGGATAACATCTGGGACCATTGTGCGCCTTAACCCCTAGTACCACAGAACGCTTGTGATGAGAAGAATTACAACGAAATGTTAACAAAGAGTGGGTAAGGCACTTAGTTTTGGTAAGATACGGCCAGTATAACACCAAAAATGGGGAATTGACAGATCTTGGAAGAATTCAATCACAACTTACAGGACAATGCTTGGCTACTATTTGTAATAACTGGGCTGTACTAATCCGATCCACCTTACTTCGATCAGTTTAAACAGGAGATATAATTGCTAAATAAGTAAACAAGGATGTAAAAGTCTTTGAATGTCAAATGTTAGTAGAAGGAAGAACGATAGAGGCAGAACCACCACTGAATAAATGGACACCTAAGTATAAAACACTTCGAGATAATGCTCGTATAGAAGCTGCGTTTAGAAGATACTTTTTCCGTGCACCTCCAAGCCAGACTGAAGATTTCTGTTCTACTTGTTTGTCATTCAAATGTTGTATGGTTCTTCGTGTGCAATGCTCCTCAGTCCCCACCGGAAGGTTAGACTAGGCTGTCCTTAAAAAATGGGTCTATTACGTGGCTTTCGATAATGCCTCACGGAGAGGTAATTTTACGTTGCCTCGGTGATACAGGGCACATGGAACCCAAACTCGTCACCGTACAGTGACAAAACGAAAAATTAATTATTTTATGAAGAGTTATGAACACAAACGTTGCTTAACTCCTTTAAATAAATTTTTGGTGCTTCTATTACTGTTACTTGAATTGAGATTAAACTGGAATGTTGGAAAAGGATAACAATATAATAATAAATTTCTTGAATTTAGTGAATATTTATAAACAGCGTTCTTATTGTTACCTAATTCTACCATTCATCCATCCATTTATCCGAAAGTTGTCCTCTGCTGGACATAGGCCTCTCTCAAAGATCACCACAATGTTCGGTCATGCGCTGTTCGCATCCAGCGGGTTCCACAACCTTTACCAGGTCGTCGGTCCACCGATGCGTGCTTGTCACTTGAGAACTCTTCGGCTCCATCGGCTATTCGTTCTACGAGCGATTTTGCTTACTAAATGAAAATTGCTTAATAGGTACGATTGTGACGTAAGGTAAAGATAATTGTTTGAAAATAAACAAATTTTGTTTTAAACCTTATATCTCAGACCTAATACTGACTGCATACTAAATCAGGTTCTTATTTATTCCGTTACCTTATTGGTTACATGTTTTAGAACTTTGGTAAAATTACATCGATCTTATAATGTAGTATTTTCGGTGACTGTAATTAATGATTAATAAAAGTAATCTCTGGCATATACTTGGTGTTGAAGGGAAGCAAATGTTATTTGATTTATAGATTTGAAATTCACTTAATTTGATTAATTCTTCTAGTCATTCCTTACATAATTAACAATACATAATAAATTGAACAACTCTTTACATTTAGTTATTGTTTGAGATTGTAGATTAATTCAGTGGTATTTATTTTTTTAAATCTTTATTATTGGGTTTATTCTTAGAAGTATTAGATATAAAATTAAATGTAAATAATCATAAACATATAGCAAGTATTTTTTAATAATAGACTAATTGTTAATATTAATATACTCAATGCAAACGACGACGTTAGCATCATGTATTTTATTATTCCAGCAGTAATTTTATCACGAGTGCCTTAAATTTCCATCAGAGGGCGTAGTCCTCTCGCAATGATATCTCATCGATCTTGTTCATTTTTGCTCGCACTCGTTCGTCCGTTACGATACCACTTAGCAGAATTTTGCATATCTAGCTTAATACAACTGTTTTATTTTTCAAGGCGTATACCTACTATTCATGTATTTTCTTAAGGAGAAACAAACGAACGTACATTATTAACATTTAATATTAAGTGGTCAAATATTATTTATTACAAAGCAACCTATTGTGTTTTAATGCATCTATTCACCAATTTCTATATTCATTGCACAATATTGTGGTTAAAACTATATGACACAATGGCAGACATAAGTAAATGATGTGGTACATACAGTAGCGAATAGTTTACAATTTGATACAGTTTTTAGATGATGAATGATAGTGAATAGTTGATGATGTCGCCGAACATGAAATATCAAATCGGATTAGTGAAACAACTACCGAGGAACATGTTTAAGGTCGAGACAACGGTTAATCAAATAAAGCAGCCTTAGTAACTGATAGATTGCAAACCGTGTTAACTGAGTTAGAAAGCTTCGTATATATACCAAACGTATTGCCATAGCAGCGCGGGCATAGCTAACGTGTAGCAAAAATACACGACTGTCTTAGTGTTATCAGCGCATTCGAACAACAGATTCTCGACCACCTTTCATCTATGTGTGATACGGAACAGTTAGAGTGTATAGCTTTCCTTTCGAATTGATGTTTTGTTTATTTTCGACGATTTTGGATGTCGGACCAATAAAATTATTTACAAGGTATTTCGAGATTTCATCAGGTCTTACGCGTCTATAATATACAAGAAACATTGATTGATACAGATGCCTTTATATTCGAAAATAGATTGTCTGTAATCGAAGTTCTTAAAACCTTATTATTATTGAATTATTAACAAGGAAGTTCTAAATATAATCATTAATGTTTATATTAAAAGTGTGCAGTAAAGTGTTTTCTTGAATCCTTAGCTCGATAAAATAAAGTAGTTTCATATTATTATTATAAAATCCCATCTCGGATAACATTGCCAGGGAAATTGGCTCTTTCTTGCTTCACTCCGCTGCCTTATTACGTAATTATGGAAATTGTCTCGCAGAATTAGTCATCGCGATCGCGATAAGGGAACCGGCGCGACGCTGCGGCGTGGCGCGACACGCAATATCACGGTCGCGTAGAACAGCGATAGTCTTTAAACTTAATCGTTAGCGGTGTGATGCAGATAGGAGAGTGGATTGCGAAAACTATATACATAGAACAATCTTTCGTAGTGTAACTATCTTCATCTCGTTTCGGGACAATAATCCATAAGGTGACAGTATGTTTAAAAATTAAAGCTAATTATTATATAATATTAGTCTATTGATAAAAAGCTTAAATAATACAAATGTGGAATAAACTATTTGCTTATTTATTTCATTTTTGCTTCCGAAAATTGTTTATTTTGCCTGGAATCACGAGATTAGAAATGCCATACAGAAAATTTAACGTAAATGCAATGAATACACTCAGTTGATTGTTATCTTGTGTTAAATGACTTTAAAATTATTACTAAGCGTTGAAATAGTGGTTTTAAAATTATATATGTTGAAAGTCAACTTCGCACATGATACCTACCTTATTTCTATTTGTTGAATGATCACGTTACACAGCGTTTTTGAAGTGAAACTTCTTATGCGACTTCCAAGCGTTAAACGTTAAATGTTAAACGTTTAACGCACATTATCGGTCTCTCCTCTTTGTGTGAGCCAGAGCGAGAGAGCAATATATTATCGGTCTCTTCTCTTTGTGTGAGCCAGAGCGAGAGAGTAAATGTCGGTGTGTATGTATATTGCACACTGCTTAAATAAAATAGAAAATGTCTTTTAAAATGAAGTTTCACTTCTATCGTGTGTGAATCACACACACAACCTTTTTTTTTATAGCATGTATTTATAAAATACTTTTAAATGTGTAATATTATTTACATATTAATTCATGTATTATTTCAAACAAATAAAGGGTTTAGAACAATTTTACAAAAGTTGTTTAGGTACTCCTGGATTGGTATTGATAAAGGTATTTGTGCTCCACTAGTAGTTAAATCACTAAAGTTTAAGGGAAGCTTGTGCACATCCAAATCCCTTCAGGATTTTGTAGTTGCGAGTAGTATCGACAATTGTTCGTCTCGTTTCAATTAGTATATTGAGTTATATTTCTGAGCCAATTTAAAAAATCTCAAAGAATACAAATACATATTATATAGTTCAGATTAAAATAATGAACAATAAAATAAAATGTCCAGTGTCACGAGTGATTACGTACCGGATGTTGTCCCCGGGGAGGGCGCTGACGTCAATTTCCGTCGCGGGCTCCTGCGCCGGAAACTGGGATAACACTCCACTACGTATGATTATACTACAGTCGAATGAAACTCGGAAAAGGACGCGGAAATTATATAAAGGAAATTCGGTTGGATTTAATAAACATACAAACATTTTGTATATTGGAATAAAATTAACTACTGAAACATGTCACCTGGAAATAAAGTCATTGATTCGCAAGTTTTTATTTTAAATAATTCTAGTTGTTTTAATAAATATTATAATAATATGGTAATTGTATACTAGTAATACCAAGCTAGTGCACGTGGATCCAACTTGAGAGGTAGGGCATACAGAAATCTTCTGAGAATTCTCTCTATTTGGGGCAGTCCGACTGGTGGAATTCCTTCACCCTACAAAAAATCTTTTCTAAATAAGTTTTTATTGTGTTCTTGCGGTGAGTAGGGTTTCCAAAGCTCCTTGGGGAAAGGGGGAGGGGTTCAAGGTCGGCAACGCGCTAGTCATACCTATCGTCTATAGGCTAAGGTAGTCGCTTACAATCAGGCGGTCCATATGCTTGTTTTTCACCTTTGTAGTATAAAAAATATTTCCAAAGTTGCCGGGATACAATGAGACTTACAAAATTGAGTGGATGCAATGTGACTCCCAAACTTGTCAAATATGAATCATATCATACATTACCGGCTAGCTTCAGACATTCTGTATATTGCCTTTAACATATCTATTACTTATATAAACCACCAAAGTTTAAATTAAAGCACGAGCAAATTCACAGATATACTAACCGACTCTGAGTTTTAAATTTTAACCATTCTTTAAACTTTGCCGCCTTCGTTCCAGGTCTCACTGGTCCTAGCGTAAAACTTAATACAACCTTTTGTTAATTATTATCAGTCTTATAGTCATTAACAATTTTTATTCAGTTCACTATAATTAATTTCGTTTTTTTATCGTTATAAGTTTTGGCGTAATGGCCACAAACTCTCTTGATGTTAAGTGACGATGTGGCCCAAGATGATATGACTCTAAACCAAGTGGAAAACTGGCTCTCAAGTGCAGCTGCCGGAACACAACTATTAGTGCTTGGCGATAGATTTTCAACCTGAGGGTGGTAGCTAGCCAGGCGGGCATTAGAAAATACCCTATCACCATCTTATGGTTTTCTCACTATGTTTTCCTTCACCGAAAGCTCAGGTTCACTGCAGGGATTCGAACTCACGTCAATCGACGCGAAGTTGTAGATACACGCTACCACTGAGCCATCATTGCTTCACTGTTAGTATGGTTTGAAGAGGTTTTCTTAATAGGTTTTTGATATAGCCAAGATAAGAATTCTGTATAAGCTGTGTTTTATATAGCATCAAAAATAAACAGGCGGACATGTGACATAGATTGATCACTTTTGAAATGAAATTCACTTTCATATGGTACATTTATCGTATATATTTAAGGGGAACGCTGTGGGATATACCGCGTGTGAGTGATTGACAAAATGTGCCTATACACTGAATTTGAGAGAGGAACTAGTAAGCCTTCGATTAATAACCACATTATAATTTTGGCTTATAATCTATCTATACATATAAATTAAGAAATTGACTGACTGACATATCAATGCACAGTCCAAACTACTGGAGATAGGACCATGAAAATTTGCATGCCGGTTCCTTTTACATTATAGGTGAGCACTAAGGAAGAATTTCAACTACTAAGGTGATGACAAGGGAGACGAAAGTTTGTATGAAAATCCGTCATTTTTGAAAATAGATCTATGACATATTTGTATTTGGCAATTCACTTAGAATAGGATATAAAAGGAGCATAACTCAAAATTATAAAGCGAATAAAGTATATACATAAAAGTGAAATATCACTTATCACGAGATCTCCGAAACTATAGGTCCGATTGGCTTAAAATTTAGCATAGTTACTCCTTTTGCAATGTAGACGCTCACTAAAGATTTTGGAAAATTCAACTTATAAAAGTGTAAAGTAGGGGTTGAAAGTTTGTGTGGGGTGGGTGAGAAAATATTGACTTTTGACTTGAAATTTTGAACTTAGGCTATTTTATAAAAATAACGAAAGACGTGTACATATCAGCATATATCAAGATTCATCAGTCAAGGGTGTATAAATAGCTGTTAAAAGTTTGTTTGGTAAAAATAATTTATTTATTAAGAATAATTTATAGATTTGACGATAAGTGAACCACACATGAACTACACATACTCTTCAATTATAAAATCCAGTTTTATTTCAATTCTTCATCTAAATTAATTAAGGGATGAAATTTATGTTGTATAATTGTATAGGTAGTATAAGAAACCTTGATTTTTTTGACTAATTATTTTGCGCTAAATTAGAGGAACTGCAGCTGACCCGGACTTTGCTCCAACAGATTACCACTATTTCGGCATTTTGAAAATTTCTTGCAAGGAAAAAACACATTTTTAACATCATAACACAACATAATACCATTCAATAAAACATACATGCGTACATTTTATTTAAATGTAATTTTAAAATAGTTTGTTATTACCTTAAATACCTTAATATTTCTTTCATCTGGTAAATCCTGTATAGGCTAATTTGTAAACAAAATTTATGTCATAAGTATAATTTGTAAAAGCTGTTGGATTTTTTAAATAAATAAATAAATCAGTAATACTATTAACTCCTCCTTGGGGTACGGGGTTCAAGATCGGCGACGCGCTAGTGATACCTATGGTGTTACAAGCGTTCATAGGCTACGGTAGCCGCTTACCATCAGGCAGGCCGTATGCTTGTTTTCGACCTTCGGCTCCCGTCTCACAAAATGCGCGTAAAATTGGCATTAATGTCATCCATGGGAGTTAATTTGTTAAGTGAGCAATTGTTGCATGTAATCGTTTTCTTAGAAACGGTTCTAATGAGTTAAATGAAATTTATTATTTAGACAATGTTTAACTTTCAAAGTTTACTTAGGTGTTTATTTTTTGCAAGACAGAGCAAATCTCAGTCGCCCAGGTATTAACTAAATAGAGCGCGTATAAGGTAATGTGACATTTGCATATGATCACTGAAAACCTCTGCTAGTTCAGATTTATAAGGCGCTCAGCAGACGCAGGTACAGAATGTCAAATGAGCTAACACTAACATTTGGTTGTGCTTCATCAGCCCAGCTTAACCGTCTAAGTTGGTTTTACGAAATTTGCGTGTGAATATTGTAAAGGAAATGTTTAATGTATTATAGCTATAGTTTGTCAAAGTAGGCGTCATGAACAGATTTATGTATTTTTATTTTTAGTGCGTAAAATTTTCTTTTATTCAACTATCTGCTGACCAAGTCATAAAATTGGAATTAATTTACAAAAACTGTGAAACTAATGTTAAAAAAATATATCCAGATTAGAATCTAACAAGAAACATGAAGGACATTTTACAAAAAAAAAAGAAACTACCACCGACTCGGAAAGTCGTCTTTTAATACGAAACTGGCAACAAACTCAATAGGAGCTATCGAAATAAATTACAAAAATAATCCAAAAGAAATCACTCCTTATTATCGTCATTTTGGCAAAAGGAAAAAACTTAATATGTTACACATATATCTTATCTTACAATATTATATATTGATTACGTTTCTTTGACATAATACTTAAAGACGTGTAATAATCACAGTACAGGTGAAATTGAAGTCGTTGGCATGAATTTAATGGGTGATTAATTGTTTTTACTATTGTACGTACACAGGAACATATTTTATAAGCTAAGCGTCAATAATTTAAAATATTTAAGATGTAATTGACGTGTTAACACCTCGCGTTCATTGTGCTACAAATTCATAACTAAAAATTTTACGCAACAAAGTAAATAATTGACTGTATGTGAAAAAAGCACACGAACCGCCCGCGCTCTCTCCTAAACTGAGTGTTTTGAGCTATGGCGATAACCCTAGTTCTCTGTCTGATTACATCATTACTGGATTTTATCCTTTAAAGAACCTCCGAGCATAGCTCTTTCCATAACACGCTGAGCGATTGAAGACTCGTGTCTTCTAAGATTGTGAAATGGGCAATGTGAAGACTGCTCGTAATTTTCTGAACGCTACTCAACCTAAATGGATTCTCCTGCTGGCCTCCTTTTCAAAGGTGTGTGCCTACCAAGCTGTATGGTTTGCCCAAGGTAAACTAAGCGTACATTTTTATTATGGAAACGAAACAGCTGATATACTAAATACATATACATATTTAACATCTCGACATACAATCAATAATTATACTCGACACACAAAAGTCAGCCTCGACCTCTCGATTCAATAATAGGGCTTATTACCACTGCCTTACGAGGCCTGTCGAAGTTGTATATTACTAAAATATAATTGTATTATATTATGTGTAACAAACAGAAATCCATACATAATATTAACCATGTAATAACTTAATTGAAAATGTATAACGGTATTAATAATGTAATTAAATTGATCAATCACCTATTAAAACTTATCAATTGAAATAGATCCGATAAGTACGTGATGGCAGTTCCTGTCGTAAGTCTCAAGTTGACTTCAAGTAGCAAACTTTGTGACAAGTAACTATCTAATGTAATAAAGTTTCACGGCTTTACCGAGGTCACCAGGGATGATACTGTATAATTATGGAACAGTAAGACTATTACAATAATAATATATGTAATAATGATATTGTGATTACAATAACAATAATAATAATAAATAATAACATTTGTAATTTAATTTAATACTTTTCTTTATTAACGCTTTGTTAATCGAGTTTTTCTGAAATTCTTGTTGTGGCCCAAAATATTAACACGCTTAACCTAGTGGGATGACTGGCTCTCAAGTGCAGCTGCCGGAAAACACCTATAGGTGCTTAGCGACAGATTTTCCACTTGAGGATGGTAACTAGCCAGGTCTGATATTTATAATTATTTTACTGGGGTAACATATATACCTAGTTATCGAAAGGTTTTAGTACATTAAACATTAAGGTAGGGTTCGTATGTACACACTTATAGATATGTAGGCATGATCTTTGATCCGTTCTAATGACCTAATGTTCGTACTATTGACTAGCTACTAGGTTCTTCTGACTTTACTATTGAATGAACTTTGAAGTCGGCTTGACAGCTAGGGTACCAACATTCTCACTTGGATCGTCGAACCGTTCACATCTTTACATATATTCCATAATTATAATGTGATACTTTGTGCTTGCATTTAAACCTGGTGACTCCCAGTGATTACTAAATACAATGTCGAAGAAAATGCTGCATCAGTGACATATCAAATCATTTTGTTTATTTAGCAATTATTTATTTTAAATGTAATATTTATTGGCCCTGTCTACTAATCTGAAAACATGTATCTATCCATCGCTACTGATACGCGCTTTGGTATAATTTTCAGTTTTACAATTTACATTATATTTATGTACATTTCTATCTTCTTATTCACACTTGCGTTTTAGATTTTTGTAGCTTTAAGATTATAAGGTAGATGTATTATATTATACATTGCTAACTAACTAAAAGTAAATTGACTATGTTCTGTATTTTTTGTAAATTCGTATTTCTGTGTTTTTTGCTAGTGGACGGTGATAGGAGAACGTTTTGCCAATTTATGTTTTCTCGCGTTATATTTTTAAAATATATTTTATCAAAATTCGGTTAATCAAATCATTCGATTTTTAGGATTTCACTAGTCTATATATCGTGTATATGTACCTTTCTTTATTCACATATACGTACAAACAGATTTACAGGAAGTGATAGGTTCATTGACTTTAAATTCTTTTCCATTACAACTTAGATTTTGTAAATTGAATTACCTAATCCTATTCAAATAAACAATTATTTTCGTAATGAAAGCTTCTAACGTTGGGTGATTTTTGGATGGGTAAAATCTTATGAGGTCGCGTCACCACCACCGACATGCTAATGTTAACATTATATTCAATAAATAAATATTTGGAGGTATAAGTATGACGTGATGAAACTGTTGATGTCAAAATTTATTTTCAGTTCACTTATTCGTTTAAATCGTACTTTTATTTACTTTATATCATTTGTTATCTAAAATACTTTAATATATCAGCATCGCACGATAAAACTTATGAGTCATCATGCCCATAATCCGTTCGACTCAACAAACTGAACTAATAGCCCGCGTGTGGGAGCCAAAAACTTTAGGGTCTTGTCAATACAGAGACGATATACGATTTAGATATATGTAAAGATATGCGTAAGGAACAGTATAAATAGAGAAGTCTTAAGAATATTTTTACAAAAAAAAATATTGTCCTATATGACTATAAAACTAAACTATCAATCTAATGCTATTAAGTGAGCAATTCATATACATATACGTAAAGTGGTTTCTCAGAAACGGTTTTAACGACTTCGATTATATTTTGTATTATTTAAATAATGTTTTACTTTCCAAATTTTCCTAGATATGTTTTTTTTTCATATAACCTGCATTGAAAGTGCGAGTTCAATGACTGTTAAGCCACCCGAAACTTGTCAATTTCAGATGAGTGCGGTTTTGCCGGTGCAACTGTTCTTCCCTCGGGAAGAAAACGATAATTATCTACCCGCTGAATGACGTTGCAGCTCTGCTTTCGATCCTATCGCAGTATCTTTTGTTTATGTCAAAGCTTTATAATTGACATGACAGATATTATATTTCTGCAACTAAAATAAATAAGAAATACAATTTTAATATGGATACAATATTTACAAGTACACCATAACATCTCATTGACAAAGCAACAACTGCAACTCTAAATTATTATCTAAAAAAGGTATTTGAGTTATTACGACTAATATTTTGTATTCGCTACTAGTCTGAAATTCTCCCAGACATTAAAACTCTCACTTCTAATGCAGGTTATATGAAAAATAGTCACACAATGTACTACTAAATAAAAAAAAATTGCCGAACCCTGTGGGTAACTCACATCATTTTTGGGGGCAGAAATGACGATAATAGGACGGAAGAACTAATAATACGAACTAGTTTGTTAACAATTATTCGGTAAAAAAAATGCGTGTTTTTTTGTAAGAAACTTATCTTGTTATTGTCCGTTATCAATAAATTACTATAAAAAAATGACTCCTTTAATTAGAAATTAACGTAAATATTTATTGCCATTAAAAATTACCAAGTTAGAAATCCCACATAAAAGAAAGTAATAAACTGTTTTATAAATTGATTGAAGAAGCTTATTGCTATAGCTATAATTAAAGGAACAGCTATGGAACGTGGCACCCACTCAGATCTCAGCTCTTTTATCCAGCGAATACCTGGAACGTCGTTTCTACCGAACTTGGCCCGTTTTTCAAATTAATGTTTTTTGTTGGGTAATTCTTACATAAAACCTTTGCATATTTTACCGTAACGTATATGACAGCAGCTTAACAGTTTTATCCGTGACAAGGCAACGGTGAAATTGAAACCAACAAAATGCTGTTAACAAGTAAAACGTTTTCCGTGTACCGCGGGCATAGAGACAGCGTCATCCCCGACCACTTCTGTACGCAGGGGCTGGTCACTATCTACGCGGGACTCCCGACCTGACACGCGTCTCAGACGCGGCAGGCATTGGCGTCGACGTGAATGCGTAGACAAGGGTCTTAATAAGGTAAAACGAAATCTTGACATTTCATAATATATTCATGTATACAATTGTCAACAATTCGTATAGAGTAAAGCAACAACAAAGCTCAAGATTGTTTGAACGATTTAATCTCTGAAATTATCAGTCAGATTTGAAAAATTATGTTTGCACTATGTAGCTCATTTTTTGAGGAAGGTTATATAACATCACGCTACAAAATTAAAGAGCAGAGCAGTATGCATGAACGTCTACCAATCTGACAAGTAGGTAGTATGGGAAGTGGGCACAAGTATACCCGTGTACCCTACACGGGTGCGTTGATGGTTTTTTTATTCAATCTGATTATACTGTTAGCCATATGGACCTTGGAGCCTCAGACGACATTTACAGCTTCACCCGGGCTTGGAGGCGAGCGCTTAAAGTATTAAAATATTCAAAATAAAGTATGCAAATAAGTCGCGTACTGACTAATTCTCTATCCGTAATTCAATGTAAACTAATTACATATAATACATGTTACTTGCCTCTGGAAGGAGGGAAGAAACATGCATATATTTATTTAGTAATCGGTCAATTTTGGGCTTAAATAACTAGCCAAAAAAATAAAAAATAAAAGGTCCCTTAGAGAACCTTTGTACCTGAGTTGTGTATGTACGGTGTGTTGGAAGCGGTGCGAATAAGAGTTTTTTAACTAAATTTGACACGGGTGAAGCCATGGAACACAACTAGTAAGGTATATTGTTATTTGAAAATTACGGACAACAAACATAGCTATAACACTGGTTAAAATTAATAAAAAGATACAAAAGTATTAAATTCATTTTGAATTGTATAACAAAAAGTGGGATTGAACTGAAGTGTTAACAAGAGTTGAGAGCTGAACAATGTTCTTAAGAGATACTCGTGCTCCGGCTGTGAGAGCCTTGTTGATAAAGTAATTCATTTAATGAAACAAGATAACTAATAATTGAATAAACTTTTTAAAGGGCTAATAAAGAATTAGTTAAGAGATCATTGATAAATCTCAGCAACAATTCAATCTACCGCGAGCTTTATACACTTTTTTTTTTAATTTTATACCACTAATAAACACTTACAAGCTCCTTTTGTGTAAAAAAATATTATATATTGACGGTTGCAGAGATTTAATATGTACACAGAATAGCAAAGAATATATTCAATGTACTAGGTAGGTACAAAACACCGTTTCATAGTTGTTGACAGAAGAGGCAATAGACATTAGAATAGACAATGGAATAGAGACACTATCGATGTTGCTACATTACAGATTATTAAATTACAATACTAACACTCTCCCTTAATTTGATAATCCCCTTACTGATGTTCCAAATGATAACTTTGGACCACTTAAGCTTTTCTTAAAAATGTCAGCTAACATATTTTCTGCACATAAGTACTTAACATTTAAAATACTAGTCTCTACAAGATCTTTAACAAAACAATACTTAACACTAATGTGTTTAGTTCTATTACCAAATATTTTTATATTTACCATATAATTAACACGTTTATAAAGCACCGTCTTAATCTAACATCCATGATTTCATAGCTAATGCGCGCCAGTGTGATTCAATTTAGGCTTACACGAAGCTCTGGCTAACGCTTACCTGTACAGCATTATACATGGTAATAAATTTCCCTAGCTTAGTTAACGTTAGGTCTTCGAAATTAATATAAATAAGTATCTAATAAATGTATTTCATTAATAACTAAATTTAAATACAATTTATTAATTATTATGTGTTTATAAGTAGAAAAAATATATTATTACAAACAAATATTTTATCTTATGTTTTTCTTATATTGAAGACACTCTAATTTCAACTAGATAGTAGACCTTACTTTCCAATAGTATGTAATTTAAGTGACAACTAACAGAATGCTGGGTATACGAAGGATAATCAACAATAAACTAATAAGCAATAATTTTGATAATAAATTACATTAACATTTCAGCTCCAGCTTTTGTGTGGAAGGAAGTATGCGAGATAAGTATTTGGAACTAAACTGTCATGATAGGCGTCAACAACCTGGTTAAAGGAAAGGTTAATGAAAGGCGATAAAACAACTATATTGACCAAAAGTCGAAGTAAGTGGTTTTGTGACAAATGTAAATCCCTAAAAATGTGATACCATAATTAGTAAACGATTAGTTAGAAAGATTGAAATTTGTTATCTGTTACATGAGTTCATTATTTAGTTACACAGGTTTGTAGTAGAAACTTTAATTTTAATATTGTAATAAGGTAAAAAGAAGTTAGAACGAAAGGTAGAAAGAAATCTTTATTTCACAAAAGACTAATAAAATAAAATTTAAATTACTTGCATTAAGTTCATGTTGATCTCTGTCGTAGTACACAATCCTCTTAAATAGCAGGTTGTCAGTACAATCGCTTTTGTATTTCTACGGTCACTTGCCTGTATCGCTTCATATTCTAAACTAGCTATGTCTGCGGTTTCACCTGCGTATAATTTAAAGGAAATCGCTGATAATACTTCAGTATCTTAGACAATATTTTTATCCGGCGGCCAGGGTTATGCGTCACAATTCACACGACTCGTTCCACTACAACTATAGTAATAGACTCAAGCCGAGTGTTGAATTATCAGAGATTAACGTGTTTAAACAAACAAAAAAACTCTTCCGCTTTATTATGTTATATTATATAGTATAGATTAAATTTCCAGTCGAACAATTTCTTTTTCCAGTCGAACTCCAAAAGTTCTTGCTTATATACTCGTTATAAAAAAGTAGTGGAATCTTCTAGATATATATTAAAGAGAAATGTGTACGAACAGAAAAACTTCGCGCGCGCTTTTGGGATATAAATAATACATTGCATTGACCTTTCTAGAAGTCAACGCTGATCTCTAAATTTGTTGATAGATGAGAAACCTAAATTATAATAAGCAAAGAAATTATTCGGTATAAAAATGACCCGAAACACAATTGTTCTAGACTAGAGTTTTGTCTGTACAATTCATAAAATATTGATACTTTTGTGTGCCTAAATATAGTAAGCTTCAATTAATTATTGATAATATAATCCCCGGGAATACGTCAGGAACTAACTTCACGGTGATGTGGGTTTTCTCAAAGTTAACGTGCCCTAATTTTAAGTGTCTGGTTAATAATTATGTTGCGTACGTCGCGTCGCGTCGGGTTCCAAGGGATTACCTCCAGGGATGTCTCATATCGTATATGATTTAATAATAATTAATTAATCATGTCCCTAAATTTCTCGTTTTTTTTTTCAAACTTGCTTTCCTCAGCATTTGGGTGAGTAAAATACTTTTTTAAATATTCCAATATAGAAAAAAAAACTGCATCTATTAATTCTATTAGTTTTAATATATAATAGCCTTTTAATTTTACTTATAATTATTTTTTTTTACCTACCTTACAATTAATAATCATATTATGTATTCATAATTTTTATAAGTTAACATGTTCAAACTGCATGAACGTCCTTACAACATAAAAAAAGTGAATTTAGTGTAAATATCATTAGAGATTTTAGTAATAGGTACAAGCTGTTACTGAACTATCTTGTGCATTATTACCATATATATAATGATGCTTTATAAGATTGCTTTTCAAGTGCGTTCGGACTCATAATTGTTTAGAAGGTAGTATTTTTTTTCCGTTACTATATATGTTTTAAAAAAGGGGTGTCCGGTCACTTGCTCCGATATCGGCGAGGCGAACGGACATTACTCGGAAATTCGTAATTTTGGTGGTCCTCCTATATTTCAGTTATCTGATTATATTGTAACCATATTTGGCATTTTCTTTTTATATGGTATCTACTTCCAACCATTTTAAAATTACAGTCCACTTAATCTATAGACGTAGAATACTAGCTGGTGTGACTGTCGTGGCTGCCACTCCAAAATGAAGTTCTGATATCTACTAAATCGTTTAAATCTGCGAAACACTAAATAGTTAGACGGATAATCTTCAAAGCTATATTAGTATTGATGAATGGTTTAAAATATGAAAGCTTTAAATTCAAGATTGTTTCTTTTAATCAGTTTTTCTCATAATTATTTTTTAAAAGGTTTTTTAGAATAACATATTATTATTAGAGTCCATACTAAACAACTGTTTAATCACTTCTTTACCTGTATTGTATTCGATTTTTTTTATGTTTAATTTTCTCCTATGATTTTTTGTAAGATCGCGATGAATTCCTCACTGCACATTTTCAAACATAAATCTATATTTTTTGAAGCATTATTACGTAACATATCTTTTATTATTAACTATCAAACTAAAGTCCATCGCATAGATCACAGATAATAAATCAACAATTTAGCCATCCAATTTCCATAATTCACACAATATCAAGTTACCCGCGCGCAAAGAAAGAAAAATCCAATTTCCTTTGCTTGCATTACGGGAGACGAAAGGAGGTTCCTTCGCTTTCATGCGTTCACACTGGTAGCTACCAAGTAAATATTATAAGTAAGAAAATATTTAAAATTACAATTTATATTTATAGTTACTATATCATTAGATCTTGGTGGGATTTTTTAATTTCATTCATAAACTTTAGTTATTTAGTCCTATCTTATGTAATATTGCATTTTGCATAACATAGCTTGGTTGTGGTGCACAAATCAAGTGTGATGTAAATAACAATACCATGGATTATGAATTCTGAGATGCCATAAAAACTCTCTGGAAAGGTCTGAAAAATTGGCCACCATTTTGATGCAATACTGAAAACCCCACAAGATACTTCGTACAACGAACAAATAGCTCACTCGATAATGGCAGTAATGGTCTTCAATAGTGAGGATTCATTGCCATATTGGGAAAACCAAATGCAGAGAAGACCAAAGAGAAGTCCAATAGCATTATTTGCATACAATTTGCTTTAAGATAAAATATTTAGCCCAGATTATGATAACAATACAACTAATAAATTTTAATTTGTATAACAAAATCAGTCGTCAAGATCACTTTGACTAGTTTGCGCTTCACTTGAATCTCAAAGACGATAATAATGAGGAAGAAGATGTTAACAATAACATTTCCATTATAGAGTAAACAGATAGTTCGTGTGCCTGTAAATTTTTACTATTTCGGTTTTAATACTTTCATGGATAACCCACGTTCGTGGCTAGTTTCATTCATCCTTGAAATTTTCTTGTTTCTATTAATATATCTTCTAGCCCACTTGCAAAAAATTACATTTAGAAGTTATTATTTATTTACTAGCTAGTATCCACCTGCTGCACTGGATATATATACACATACATAGTATCCTACTTCCTATTCCACGAAATAATCGACTTTTACACAAAATTTGATTAGAAGCCGTTAAAACGATTAACCATGACTTTCGTATTTATAATATATAAATTAGATTAGATATACTCTTTGCACACTGGCATCAAGTTTAACAAAGACTTTCATCAATATAATTATAATAAAAGTAGCAGATAATATAAGGTCTAAAAACATGAATCGAAAGGCTGGTCTTTTAAATAAAGCTTTACTTGTTTGGATACTGAAAGTGATTAAGAAAATATGTACAATACGAATATATGTGGAAGTAGTGTCGTTGGTCTTAAAAGTTATGTCGGTTATGTAAACAGATAAAATATAAAAAAGAATACTGACTGCATAAAAGTATAATAAGCTGGCGTAGATAAATTGAGGGGAATCCCTTAATTTGCAATTCTCAGAATGGGATAGAGATTAGTGGAACTGCATTCTTTTTGCCAATCTCAAGAGGGTTATGGCATGATGACAGATAAATAGATGTAGCATTACTATAAATAATAATAATGAAATAAGACAAAGTTTTCGTCTCACAAATATTCTATAGATTAAAGCGTAAAGTACTTACTTGTCTTGGTGCATTATAATCCACGGGTAGAGTCTCGCTCACCAATAATTAAGTTAAAAGCCGTCTTAAGAGACTTTCATGATTTAATCACGCTAATAGAATAAAAGGTTAATATAAGCACTTTAAGCTTAGCTGATAATAATATTTCATCCCGGTTATATGCATTTTCACTCATTTATTAAATAATTTATTATTCGTCAGGGCTTCCATTAGTTGTGTAAAAAAGTACTTACCGGTACGGTACAATTTAGGTTAGTTTTACACAAATAAAATATGGTTCATTATTTTTTATTTCAGGGTTATTAATAAAATTTAGTTTCAGAATGCTTATTGAATCTTAGGCAGTTAATACAGTAATGTCGATTGCTATAAAGAACTTTATAGATACAATGAACTTATTTATAAATCTATACAAATAAATAAAATTTACTGTCGATTTTGTAACGTCAAAATAACTGCTTTTTACTAAATGCGGTATCTATAATAAACAACTTTCTTCTTCTTCTTACCCTTATCCCACTTAAGTAGAGTCGGCACAACATGTTTTTCTCTTCCACTCAACTCTATTAACTGTCATCTATGTATTCGCCCCTTTTATACACATACCCCTTCACACAGTCCATCTATACCTTCTTCGTCTTCCTCAACCCATATGTCCATTCACCTTCATACTTAACATTCTCCTAGTTATTTGACATTCATCCCTCCTCATGACCTCCCATACCACGCTAAACTATAACCCCCCAACTTCTCTGTGGCTGGTGGTATTATAAGATTTCCTTCCGATATACTCATTCCTGATTTTATCCATTCTAGTTACACCACACATCCATCTTAGCATTAGCATCTCTGCCACATATCCAAATAAAAACCAATTAAAAAAAAATATGTATGTTTGTTCCGGCTAATCTTTAAAACGGTTGGACCGGTTTTCACGGGACTTTCACTAGCAGATAGCTGATGTTATAAGGAGTGACTTAGGCTAATTTAATCTTAAAACAAACAACTAGGGTTCCGTGCAAATAAAATAATAAGTAATCCTTTTTAGTAGTACTCGCAAGTGGAACCGCGAGCACCGCTAGTTTAAAATATATTTATAATATGTAACCGGATAATTATACGCACCGCTAGTTTATAAACAATATATTGAGACTCTAAACTGTCTATAGATATTGAACGGACACTAAAATTTGCAATCTAACGGTTAAATTTTCGTAGGTTTATAAGCTAACTGGACTGGTTCGGTTAATTGTCATAACAGAAATATACCAGAAACAAATTAGCCGTTGAGAAAATTCACATTTTCCAATTACTATTATCATGATTTTACTAATTTAATATACATAACCTTAAAAATTCAAAATGATTAGTGTCCGTTTACAATCTAACGACAGTTTAAAATTTCACTGTTTTGTTTATTAACTAATGGTTCGTACAATTATTTGGTGCCATATATACCTACTACATATGGCGAATAGGTTGTTTCAGACATCCCACAGCGTTTGTTGTTCGGAAATGACGTCACCCAACCGAACCCTAACGTGGCCGCGTCCTAAGGAAGGTGTTTCGGATATGAACGATTATTCAGGTCCACGATAACAATGGGGGTAATAAATTATGATTGATGAACGCCTCGGGGTTAGGTACTGTGCGCGCATCTTTCCCGAAACAACAATATTTGGTCCCTTTCAAAATGATACTCATTAGTTGAAAACCTTTGCGTTTATGAGATAAAAGTAAGAACGTTAAGGTGATCTATGATATGATAGTTTACAGTAACGAAAGAAAGAAAGCTTGTGTATTTAATATTTAAATGATTTAATTTACTTCTAACGTCATTTCTACTTATTCTAAGTTGTAGAGATTTATTCGAATAAAGTGATTATAAAAGAAATATGTACGCAGTTTACAATAATCTGTTTCTTTAGCTTTTATTAAATTTGAAAAAGTAAATAGTTGGAGCCATCTCACCGACCCGATATAGCTATCAGCTACTCTGAGTAATACAAACAATACGATTAAACGATGTTCAATAACTCAATATGGCTGAAGCTAAAAAGTGCACGCACGTACCTTGGACTGCTCCAACACTTGTTGAGGATACACCGATGCGAATTCAAGTTAACATCGAATATCTTATGAGTTTATTGTGCACAGCGGAAAACAATGCGTGCCACGCGGTAGCGGTTCCGATCAGGAGCTCCAATTTGAATTGACGAGTACGTAATGCATGACATGACATGCTATGTTTTGTTAGTCCATCTAGTAATGAATATAGAGGATTTATGTGATAATGAAACAATAGTCTTTATTTATTTTTACTATTCTATAGGCTGGTTGACTCTTTTTTAAAGTAGGCCATAAATTATTTCTTAGTGTCCGATTAGAAGGAAAACCATATTCTTTAGGACCTAGAAAACCAAAAAACTTTATTTTAATAGTTTACTTTTCGTAAACAGGCGAAAACGCTTTCGGCCATATTAGTCTATGTATTATCTTTGCTGTGACGTCATACGGGTCGAACGTTCATCATTGTAAAGAGCTCGATACTTTTCATTAAAATGATAACGTTTGCTAAATGCCAAATGTTTGTTTACAACCCGTATGACATCACAGCAAAGATAATACATAGACTAATATGGCTGACAGCGTTTTCAGACTTCAAAATTAAATTGAAAAAAAAAATCACATTTTAAATTGAAAATATGTAGGTAACCATCTTACACTTTTAATATCTAAAATCGATAAATATTGGTTTCTTAAGTCAAAAACTACAGAAAATATTTATTTATTGCGCTAAATTTAATATGAGGCAAATAGCCTATTCTAAAATAACTAGAAATTGTAATATCAATTTATACGACAATGTCAAATTTATTACACAATAATTCCTTTGTTTAATCAGTTGTTGACTCGATAGTTTTCATTGCAATTTCAACAAGCTTGTAAGAGAACGATAGCAAAGTTACAAATAGTTTGCAATTGATTGCTAGTTATTATTCATTGAAGATAAACAATAAAGCGAAACCTGGACCACTTTAGCTGAAACAAACAACATTAGTCATCTGTCACAAACCCTTCCGACAAAAGGCAAACATTTTACGGGAGTAACCTTAAAAGGGTAATATTGCTGAGTACATACGAACAGTTGTGTCTACATTGGTTGAAATAAAGATCTAATGCGAATATAAACCAGAAACTAGTTAGTTTTACTATTATGTATCTTTAATCCAGTCTACAAGTTAAAAAATGGGTTAATTCTTGTTCCTGGTGCTAAAAACTTAAAAAAAAATTATATTTGTTAAACTGTTTTCTGCGGAAGTGCGCCCAACGCCGTAATGACCACGCTTAGACCCATTTTCGGCCGTAAATAAAAATTATAAATAATGGAGACAAAGTTACGGGAGTTAATACTTTTTTATTGAAAATTTCTTCTTCCTTAAGGATCATCTTTCAAATTTTTTTTTAAATTTCATAGTGTTTGATTTATTCACGAAAATCTGAATATTTTTTAAATCTTATTTTGTTAATAAAAATTGCAATTTCTTACTACACAATACATGCTCTAGATACCTTTTTCTAGAGGTCATTCCGAATCTAATGAGCTATCACAATTTTTTTAGGACCGAGAATAATGATTAACCGGATTTTTAACTTGTTGACTGTACTACTTACATAAAAAAGGAAACAACTATTATATACAGATATACATTGCTTTAATACAATAGATTTATTTTTATTCCTGTTTGACTGCAAATATCCAAAATTGTGTCATTAAACCAAAAAGAATACATACTATACATACATATCTTAAATGTAAAAAACAAAAAAGCTTACCTTGAAATTCCAGGGTCTGACTAAGTGTCCATAAACTAATGTAGAGAAAACAATATCAAACATCTTAAAATATTAAAACTAGTACGTGATGCATAAGAAAGTGTTTCTTCGGATATAAAATTCTATATATATTTTAAAAACAATTTGAATTAATAACGCAAAGTTCCGAAACTTTTCGTTTACCATGTTTTTTTTATGATGAAACTAATTGATATTATACAGCGGTACACATAAAACTCTCTCCGATAGTTCAAAGTAAGTTCGTGATTGTGAAAGGTGCAGTTTTGAAGAAGTTTTATTATCATAATAAGAAGCGAACGCGTAGAACTTAAGGCTTGATATTTTAACTGGCTATATTTCGCCATGGTGTTTCCTGAGTGTCTTCTAGCGGATTTAAGTTAGGTAATTAAAAGTTGCGGCTCGTTAGAGTCGTGAGTAATACTTGTTTGAAGCGAGCCAATTTGCTGCCATGTGTGTTTGGATAAGCGTGTTTTTACTGTTTGCGAACGTCTGATGCCTATAGCAAAGTTACATTTTTTTGCCATCTGGTATCAAAATTGATGTGTTAAAAGGAGACATTTTTTGTTTACCTACTAAACAAAGCAAAAATAAACACCAACAATGTCCTCCCGCGTGCCAACAACATGATGAAGTTAATCAGCAATGATTATAGCTTAAATTCATTTTACTTTATTTTTATTTAACTTTATCATGTCGTACTTACGTCACATGATGCGCGCGCAGCTCTCAATTTTACCGTTTTCTAAACGCGACAAAACAAGTACCTATGACTTCAAAAAAACCAAAAGTATTTTCTTTTGGAGTTCCGAAGTTAATAAGGATCCCTTATAGTTTCGCTATGTCCGTCTGTCTGTCCTCACGAGAGATGCTCAGAGATTCTTAGCACAAGAAAGCTGTAATTTGGTATAGGTATAAATATTTGTCACAGGAACAAAGTGGTAAAACAAACAAAGACAAATAAAAAAATATATATATATTTCCTCTAGACTTTAAGTGGGGATGATTTTTCTCGTTGGACAGGTTTTTTAAAAATATTGCAGGAATGTGAAAACCATTTTTCGGTTCAGGATCCGTTTGCGAAATATTAAGCTTTAAAGTGCTAATTTTTGTTAGAGTCAAGTGTGTGTCCCCGTTTTTTGGATATGTGAAAAAATTGTTGGCCGTAGTATACGTAACAAAGTTAAAAGGAAAACCATCACAACTAAATAGGCTTCATAAGTTAACAAGTAATGGTAGACCATTTGTAAAATGTACTTGGAGAAGTAAATAAACAAGAAAATTTTATACAAATTCCATTGAAATATAATTGAAAGCCCCCTTATAAACTCTGCATATTGTGGCGACTTAATACAAAACCCTACATTGTGCGTGGTCCGACGCGCATTATGCCGGTTTATACTATTCAATTTACGAACTGATGGGCCACGTGATACAGTGGCAGTTTTCCTATTCAGCAAAAGAAGCGTGACGTCAGCAAGGTACTCGTGAATGTATCTGCCACAATACAATCATACTTATTTTGTAGCTACGTTGATTGTAGCCCAGACTCATTATAACACTTGATCCCACGCCGATCAATGCGGTGTCGATTCCTACCAAACAAGTACTGATATTATAGATTCAAATTCTATTTAGATAATGTGTAAATTATGCTTATTTTAGAGATGATCGTATATGTGATTATATTTGATTTTCCATTACATTAACTTTATCAAAAGCCTCACAATTATTATATAAATCTTCTGATCTAATATCTCTACGCAGAGAATTTAATTAAAACTGTAATAAAGCTGACATATCATCATCATCAGATTATGACAAAGCTTAACAAAACACCATGGTTTTCAAAACAAAACATTAGAAGCGTGAAGCAATAACCGTCCAGAAGTTTTCAACTTTTTGTCAAGTCACATAGACTAAAATAGCACTTAACCTTAATGGGGGGCGCCATTAATTTCCCAAGAGATGCCTTAATGCTTTTGTCGCTGAAAAAAATGACAAAGAAAAGGTGCGGGTCGGCCACGACACGGCCTTTTCAATAATTCCTGCGCAAAAGCTTAAAACCAGACGAATGAACAAGCATATTTTCAAGATAATTGTATAATAAACAATTGAATTAACTGAATAAATATAATTGCGTTGTCATTTTCTACTAATTATTTACGAAAGCAAAGCAAAACAAATTATATTTATGTCTTTATAATAGTCTAATAAGTTACTAAACCTATACTTAACATATTATTATATTTAATTAATTTTGCAACGTGATATTAATTAGATTAAGGAAATTAAACAGCAATAAATTATAGGATAGGATTATTGTAGGATGTATGAAGGAATGACCTTTACCTATTTAATAAAATAAAAGCAAAAATGTCTACGGATTGTTGTTCTTCTTTTTTTATTTAATGTCAAGTGTGTTCATCTACAATACAGCCAGCGTCACGTGAATAGAATATTTTCTGTTTCTTGTATTCTTCAAACATAGCTGTAACAAGATGGCGGCTCACTTGCTAAAATGTCCAGAGAGTTTTTGTGATAACTTAAAATGCATGTTCCTAGTTATTTATTATAATTCACTTGTCTTATGTACTATAATCAAACTACATTATATAAAATGCCACGAAAATGACATACGAAGATTAATGAATAAAAATTGAAAAAAAAAACACATGACAAATCCAAATCCCGCCAAAAACTTCTATCGATTGTTTTCTTGTTTGTATACAGTAAACGACGATGTAAAAGAAATGAGGTTTGAGCAAGCCAAGAGTGTGAGTGAAAGAGATGGAAGAGTGTAAGGAGAGAGACGGGGTTAGTATGACGACAATATACATGTGATAAAGTGATATTAGTTTTATATTTTAAATGTAATTAAGTTCAATGTTTATAGTATACCACTATAAATTTTATTTTTCCCGAAATCTTACAATTTAATTGTTATCTTCTAATTGCTGAAAGTTACGAAATATAAGTAAATGGGAGTAGAAAAGTATTCGAAAAGTTCATTTACAGTATTCGCTTGGCCTAATTAAGTAGTAGAAGCGTCGCATCGTTACTATCTAGTTAAATCGAGTTCGTTAGCGCAACTTGGTTACAGGCAGTTGCTCGTTGATTGTCGACAAAAGTGAGAACTGTTCGCGAATGTAAAGTTACGAGGTACTTTGAGTCATAAGGTACACTAGTTAAGGGCGTGCGCTTCGATTTAAGATTATCTGCATCCCTGATAGTAACTGATATCATTAGATTTGCAAGATTGATCGAATGACTTGAGAGGGGTCTTGACACTCGTAGGATATGTTCCGATGAGGCGTTATAATAACTAAACAAGCAGACTATTAGCAACTAACTTGCGATAAGTTTCAATGGATAGTGGACGTTTATTTGTTAATCGTTCAATAATATAACAAAGCATTAAACATTTTTACCAAAATCTTTTCTTAAAATTGAATTGAAATACAGAAATATTTAAAAGTTATTACGGCATGTTTGGACAACAATCAAATTGAATTAAAAAAAACTATATACATTTAAAATAGACAAAATTAAATATAAGGATATAACATACGCATACATAATAATAATAAAAGAGACAGTGAAATTAATAACAGGCGAAACTGACGAGTGGATAACAACTAAAACAGAATACCTAATATGTTAAAGTTGTTACTGAGTTTAGAGGACTGTTATTCCGATTTTGTTGTCAAGTAAAATACTTTCATTGGAATAATTCAGGAAAGAAAATATGTGTGTATGTACCAACCTCATCGTAGTCGGCAAAAAATTTGGGGCATTGGTTAAAAGTATTTTAGTGGGCATTATATTTGCTTCGTGGCAAATTATTCTCTGAGCTTTCGGTGGAGGAAAAAATCAACTACAAAGTGCATTTTCTAATACCCGTCTGGCTAACTACCGCGCTCATGTTGAAAATCTGTTGCGAAGTACCTATAGTTTCAGCATCTACTACTGAGAGCCAGTCCATTTGGCTTAGAGTGTTATCATTTTGAACCACAACGTATGTTCGTATAGAATATGTTTGGAAAAATTTAGATAATATTGAACTTGTATATGACAGGCACAATTTTAATACTAGATAGAAATATAAAATACTCATTCCATCTTTTAGACTTAGTTACGTAAATACCTAATAGTTTTTAGGAAATAGTGCAAGGTTCTATACTATGCTTCCTAAGCACATTAACGATTAATAAGTCCAAGAATTATGTTAAGCAAGTGTTTTTGTCGACAGGGTATTTATAGGCTGGATTTTTACGTGAGTGACGGTGATGTCTGGAAGTGATTCCTTATGTACATCCACTGAAAATGACAATAACTTAACCCGCCACGACCTCCTCTGCGGCAACTCAAGCCTAGGTCCGATCCATCAGTATGGAACCCTTGAGCCAAGCAGCCGCTCGCGCGATATAGTGACTCTACAATCACTAGCTATCACAGACACGCATGACACTGCATTATACACACATGCACGCCACATAGGTACATAGGTTCTGTAAGGGACCTTTTTTTTCTTTTTTTGGCTAGTTAGTTAGACAAAAGTTTTCAGACCACTAAATACACATACACATGTTCCTTCCGTCCTCCCAGGGGGAAGAAACATTTATATGTGTATAGTTAGTTTAGATCAAATGATAGGGAATTAACCAGATCGCGACTTATTTGCATACGCGCAACAGTCCCGAGCCGAGGTTCGGCCACTCTGGCACCCTCGGATGTTGTTGCAAAGCTTTCGTGGCTGAGTGCCCTAAGCGCTCGCCCCCAAGCCCGGTAAAGCTGTAAAAGCCGTAAAGGCTCCAGGGACCTGGACCTGGGACCTAAAGCTAACAGTATAGCCAGTTCGAAAAAAAAAGATAATAACTGAAAACAATTTAAATACTGTAAAAAATGATTAAAAAACCGATTAAACCTGATCAAGTTTTTGCTGGTTCGTCTTGATGATTGGGATATTTTCCGAACTCGTAGTAGTCTATTGACGTTTATGACTTCTTAGGACACTAACATATTTTTAATTTGATTTCAACACTTAATATTAGAAGAGATTTTGGCCCACGTTAAACATTTAAATTATAAAAAACGGTTAACATTTCTCCGCATTTTGTAGGACAACGTAATATTTAAATGTAGGAGGAATATACGATATTATAACACGTAGGCCGGAGATAATTACCGAAGCTATGTAGGTGTTGCCGACGGCCTTTTCACGCAAGCGCCGGTGCCGGTGTAGCATACAAATTAAGTTAAAGAGTTTTGTTTCTTAGTATGCCGGAGTTCAAATAACATTCTCTCATTCATTACTTATTTGTATGTAACAGAATTACAAGAGAACTTTAAGAATTTTAATTGGGCACCCAAATATGTTATATTATTTTACTTATAATAAAGCAGTAAAGAGTAAGAGTAAAGAGTGAGGAGGGGAGAAAACGGAGATTTTTTTGAAGAAAACGCGGACACCTCAGTTTTCTTGGCATTGAACTAAACCGAGTTACTTACTCCCCATGTAGATACACGGTGCAAGGATTGATTAAGTTCAATAACAAGTTCTTTTGGTCTCTTTTCAATGTCTCCCCGACCACATGAACGTTTGCTGTAATAGCACCTATGAATGGTGCTGTCATCTGCATAGCAATGAGTATGGCCTAAAGGTAACAAACATATCATTGATATACAGAAGAAACAGAGTGGGCGAAAGCAGAGCCTTGTAGAACTCCAGCGTTAATCGACATAAATTGCGAATCACATCGTTCTAGAAGGACACGAATTCTGCGTTCATGTAGAATGCCGGAGATCCAGTTGCACAGTCCGTACGCCGGAAGTTTGGCGAGAAGACCGCGTTGCCAAACCCTATTTGCCTTCGCTAGGTCAAGACTGATCACGAGGGCCTCGCCATGCTTATCAATTGCCTCCCACCAGCGGTGCAGTACATAAGCCAGAAGGTCACCCGTTGATCGATTCTGGCAAAAACCATATTGTCGATCATCGATCAAAGAGTGATCCTATAGGTAACGGACAAGCTGGGTGTTGATGATCCGTTCCATGATCTTGCACAACACTTAGGTTAAGGTAATTGGACGGTAATTGACAGGGTCTGATCGATCCCTATTCTTAGGAATTGGTTGCACATTAGCCTCCCTGCGAACCCGAGGCACGACACCAGATTGGTGGGACAGGCGGTAAAGGCGCGTCAACATTGAAGACAGGTGCACATTTCTTAAGAACTACCGCTGGGATACCGTCCGGACCACTGGACTTCCGAACATCGAGCGCTCGCAATTCCCTAAGCACGTTACATTGCCTGAATCGTAACTTGGGCATTGTGACACAGCAATTGGGAACTACAGTACATATTAGTATATGTAGATATGAATAGGTATTTCCGCGATTTTGCTTTTCACAATTGTCCGAGAAACGAAAATAAAAGACAAAGACAAACTCTTATATAATAGAACAAGAAATACCTAACTGTATTATAAGTTTATTTATATATTCAATGTTTTTATGTTCAAAAAGATAAAATTTACATATAATGTACCTGTATCATTTTACAAGGTTTCCGGACGACGGTAATGCTTAATGCGATTACCTTAATAATACCAATCAGCTAAATCCAATTTCCAATACAGTATTAAATTAGAAGAATAAACTTTTTATTTATTTATTTGATAAAGGCAGCGCGAAAAGCGCGCATATTACACATTACCTACTTATATTTTTTGTATTAAATGTAATTCAGATAAACAAACTTATTCCATGTGTCCATTATATTTACAAAATATAAAATTTAAATTATAATCTAACAATACAATATTTTTGCGTAATTTATTAGTCTATACATATAATAAAACTGTATGTACCTAATTGATACAAATTCATTCAGCTTTGATAGCTATATAAAAAGTCTGTGATATAGTAACAGTTATACCTACTTAGAATAATAATACTATATAGACCAAAGTCGAAAAATTTGTCCTAAAAATATATGAAACAGTCCCGAAACTTTCGTTACATATGAGTCATTGTTTATAAAAAACAAATTCCTTATACTTACATAACTTGATATATTTATGTGTAAAGATATTTCTGAGTAGACGTAGGCGTATAGTAGCAAAATAACCTACAAGTAGTTCTTCTGAAGAACTTATGTTATCAGTTTACGATTTACGATGACATAGGGAGAGTGACAAATCGAGAAAACTCTTGGCTCTATTAGCGAGGATTTGTGACCACTCGAGACGAAAGTGAAAATATAGGTTATAGCTCAATCAACGAGGCTATGGAACAGAACGAGACCACCTACCTGTTTGAATTTTTAAACTCTTTGTTTGCTCCCGGGCTTCCTTTGGAAATATTGACTTTAAGAGTCGGTAACTTGAGCACAGCAAAATTATGCAGTGGCACCCGACATGCAGCGAAACGTTATAGAAAAGTTCCAATGGTGTGTGGAACCGAGGAACACGTATTTATTCTTCGGATTCCGTGCATACTCAACACTAATCCTTTCTGTTTCAAGCGTGTACAGGTTCCTATAAACTCCCTCTTTGGTATCACAGCAAAAAAAGCTTCGCGGGAGTGGATATGCTCGATATATCAGCTGTATGTGTAATATGTGCCTTTATCCTGAGTGAGCGATGCCACCAAAAATTTGATACACTGGGTCTTTGAGTTTGTTCACATGGATAATTAAAACCCACGCAAACGATATCTCGGGCACAGCTAGTAATAATAATAAAATAAAACGAAGTGAGAATGTTAGTTACTATACATATTATGAAGATTAATAAACACTAGGATTCAAATAATGTAATGATAGGATTGGAGTTTTTAATAAAGAAAAACAGAGAGAAATTCGTGAAGTTTGAAGAGTGAAGTTTGTGAATTTCAATTGTAATTTCAACTATGTTTCTAAAGTGAAATTAGTTTTAACATTGTTAATAATGCTTTGTAATATCTGTGCAAAGATATATGTTTAAATTCTCTATCCTTTTTTCATTATACTTATAGATATTTATCCGGTATACGAACAGAACGTAGAGAAAAATAAACATTCCAAGAATATACGTTATTCATAAATAAATCAGAATGTTATTTATGTTGGAGGGTGCAAAGTGCCATCCCACTTGACTGTATATCGCCGACACATTATGTATGAACGCGGCTAATAATGATTTACGCCTACAGTAACGCTTTTATTCATGACATTATGCTTAGTACGAAATAATTTATTGTTCACAACCTGCGGTTATAATGCACGTATGCAAATAAATTATTAGACATTATAAATATTCTAGTCCTATTAGTAAAAATCAATTATATCCAGTAAGTTATCTTTTGCATGGGTAATATTATTTTGTTACATTTGAATTATAATTTATCTATGTTTTTCTTAAATATCTTATATCTATATCTATCTTAATATTATATAATTTATATTAATAAAATTGAAGTTCTGTGTGTTTATGTATTTTTTTTTACCAATTTCCTGATCATCTGACATCTTCTACATATATCATAAAACTCAACATCTCTCTGCCTGACTGTTCGTTTATGTTCTTTTGACGCGAAAAGCAATAATCCGATTTACATGTTTTTTTTTTATTTATAGCTATATTCTCTGGCTAGGTTATAGGACATATTTTGTTAGATAAAATAACATTAGAAATAAGTAGTGACGATGATGGTGAATCAATTCGGAAAAAATAAGCTTTTGGGACTTACGCTGAGTAAACCATAAGAGATATATTAAAATTATGTACTAATATCTTAAAAGGACCTACAAAAAAGTCAGCGATAGCATATATCTGTCTTCTAAACATCATCCACAATATGTATTTTTGTCTTTAAAAAGTCCAGTGGGTGACCACCTTGGTTGAGAGCTGGAGCAGTACGGTCCGCACGTCTTCTCGACACACAGCATTTTTTAGTCTACGCGAGCGGAGCCGCGGACACAGCTAGTCTATTTTTAAGGCATACTAATCACGAATATGTCTTTTTGTATTTTTGTCCGGATTTTACTCAAAAGCACTTGAAGTATATATCAATTCTCAATCAATAGGCTATTAAAATTGTCAATAAAACGAGTATAAAGAAAACTACGAGACAAAAATAATTACCGCTTAATTAACGCGTGCTGAACCGAGGGGCACCGCTAGTAATATATAAAGATAAACTAGTTGTAAGTTGTAATTTGGGTTCCTATGCTTCCGAGGTGAAGATATTTGTTCTAATTCTATACCTATGCAAAAAAAATTAATTTGTAATACTATACATACGTTAGAATAATTTCTTTTAAATGTTTCTCTTAACGAAGTGATTTCTTGAAAATAATATATAATTATGTTGTATATTCTGTATATGTATTTACATAATATTAAAATTCATCATCATCATCATCATCTCAGACTTCCACTACTTTACATTGCACATTGGCCTCCCCCAATAATCGCCACAATGAGCGGTCCTGTTTGCCGTCGAGCGGGTTCCTGCAACTTTTACCAGGTCGTTAGACCACCTTGTGCCGGGTCTGCCTACGCTTCGTCTTCTGTTCTTGGCCGCCTCTCGAGAACTCTTCGGCCCTATCGGCTATCCGTCCTATACGAGCAATGAGCCCCGCCCACTGCCATTTAAGTCTGATATTTTTTAGAGCTTTTTTATCATTATAGTTTGGCGTAGTGGCCACAATCTCATCTGATGTTAAGTGACGATGTGGCCAAAAATTATAACACGCTAAACCTAGTGGAAGACTAGCTCTCAAATGCAGCTTCCGGAACACACCTATTGATGTTTGGCGGCAGATTTTCAACTTGAGGGTGGTAGCTAGCCAGGCGGGCATTAGAAAATGCCCTACCATCATGCTATGGTTTCCTCACGATATTTTCCTTCACCGCAAGCTCAGGCTCGTTGCAGGGATTCGAACTCGCGTCAATCGACGCGAAGTCGTACACACTACCACTGAGCCGTCATTGCTTCACAAATTATGTGTTACTTTGATTAGTTACTTTGGTTCTTATTCGAATCTCCTTATTACTGATTTAATCACCTGCGGACAACGAATCGTTATTCCGCCTGTCTAAACCACTAGGCCACCACGACTTAGTCTATACTTAACAGAAATTTTAACTTAGAAATACAAAAATGGGAATTTACGTATATATAGTAAAACATCCAAGGCAATTATATATACAACTAAAATATACGATTACAATTTGATAAATATTGGTTCAACGGTAGGTACCTACGAATAACATTCATGCCCTAAAAAATTACACCCCAACGTTCTTAAAAGTACCACTGGGGGACCTTAAAACATTCAAAGGGCTGACGACATTTGATCTTGATTTTTACATCGCGCGTAATAAAAATATGAAAAATCTCTACACTAGAGCCATATATTATGACTGCCTGAGGAAACATAAAAAAGTTGGTTAAATTTGTATCATCTTGTTATGGATGGGGTGGGGTTGATTGTGCTCGGGTGTTGTATTTTTAGACAAAAAACCTTTTTGCTTGCCTTTTTCCAAATTTTTCATTATTCATTCAAATACAAAAGGTGACGTAATATTCCTGGTAAAAGTTGGGTTTTTCGAATATTTGGTCCTTTGTAGTCTCGGCATAAAAAACATATTAAATATATAATACCATGATAACTATATAATATATTTCAATTAATATTGTGTAATTTAAAAAACTTCGTACGTATTATATAAATAAAACTGCTGTATAGATTTGATAATTTTTTTGTTTGATTTATTAAATATATGGTCCTTATAAAAAAACGATATCTTTATAAAGAATAATTCTGTAGTCCACGCGAACGGATCCGTGAGCACAGCTAGTTTATAATGTATATTAGTAGCTGGCCGCCAGCTCTAACTCCCAGTTCTAACTCAGAAAAAAGAAAAAATCAGCCATAGGGACTGCCGATAGAAGTGAAAACTTATAACTTAGAATTATTTTCAAACGCTAATTAATATAAATATGATTTTTTTAAACTATTAAAAAACAAAACCTTCGGTTTTATTTTTCAACTTAAAAATATTAGTATATTTATTTAGTACTCACTATTGTACGGCACAGTGATTTTAGAATTAAAAAATTAAGATAATAATCCAACTTAAACACTATTTGAACAATGTACAGTAAATACACATTAAACTTTTTACTAAATCCATTAAATTTTATTTGTAAAGATATACACAGCACTAATGTTGCACAGTACGTCATCTGTATAGCTACAGATATACTGCTATTACGTATGTCGGTGACGCGAACTCACAATATTTCATCAATCCAAAAAGCGTCTAACGCGCACAGTTATACGTGTATACGTATGGGCATGTGGCAGAAGGCACTCGGCCGGGAAAGCATGACAACAAATTCCAAAAGTGACCGAACCTCGGCTTGGGTTGTTGTCGTAAATAATAATTGTTATATAACCGAAAATCAAAGATAATGATTTTTTTTAATATGTCACTACTCTGTCATGAAATTTTAACATGTACTCTCTCACTATTTTATTAACATACTTATCTCTAATATGAAATAATAAGTTTAAATATTAAAAAAAAACTAAAAACACGCTTTAATTACGCACTAAAAATTACAAAACTTTAGTCTTATAACAACATCTTTTGACAAGAAAACTTTTGACTTATATAATTCCGAGCTATTTTTCATTGTGATTGTTGAAATTGGAGTAGAATAGAACCAGGCTAATGATTTTCGTTTTTACAGCTCCTCTGAAATAAAAATTGTTCAATCTCACTTATGATTGAGGCGACCGTAAACATTTTATGACGACATGAAAATATTGTTAGACAGTTTACGATTTAGCCTTTGATTGTCATCTTATTTTCGCTTTTATATACAATCATTAAAAGGTTATTTAAAATAAATACTTATAATATAAGACTTAAAAAATGATAACAATGTTACAATAATAAATTAAAATGATATTATGTTATATTAGCTGTGCCCCGCTCGCATTTAATTGTTTCGGTTCTTGTCGGGTGGCTAATCCGCCCTCGACCCCCGATAACCGAACGTCGCGCCGCGCCAGACTGCTCGCCCGTACTTTGTTGTCGATTACCGTAGATACTTTCTGACCTTCACTTTGTATGGTAATTGCTTTACTCCTTATCGTCATAGAGTGATTGCAAGTAGCCTTATTCCTCAACAAAAAAGCTATAAAATGTTTTTTTTTTAATGTGACTAGTAAGTTCCATTGATTATCTCGTTGAAACAAACAAATAAACAAATAATTTTTTGGGAGTTTATAATGCTAGTAAGATGAGAACGTTAATAAGTAATAACAAGATCACGCTGTATTATATCACGAAAAGAGTCTGGCGTTTGAGATACAGATTCGGCCTCTAGGACATCCTAATATATAATATTATAAATGTGAATGTAAGTTTGCTTGTTACGCTTTCACGCGAAAACTACTTTACCGATCATCATGAAACTTTGTACATATATTCTTGGATGTATTAGAAGTAACATAGGATACTTTTTATCTCGGTAAAGACCCAATTCTGAAGTACCATCAGACGAAGTCGCGGGCAGAAGTTTATATAAAGGCGAAAGTAAGTTTGTTTGTTACTCAATCACGGAAAAACGGCTGAACGGATTTGGAATGAAATATGGCACATAGATAGTTTATAACCTGGATTGTCACATAGGATACTTTTATGCCAGTAACAACAGTTTTTGTAGTTCACGCGGGCGGAGCCATGGGCATAAGCTAGTATCAATATAAATCAAAAAATTGTATTCATAATCCTCATATTATAGTAAAAATAAAATTATTATTATTATTAAAACTTAAATGTAATTTTTAAAACGATAATGAATAATGTGAATTACAATCACGTTTCGTACTAAAGAGATTTTTTTTTCAAAAGAGAATGTCTGTGAAAAGTTTGTATTATAATTGTATTCAAGTACAGTACTAAAAAGTCGCTGAAAAGCTTATTTCTTAAATTGTAATAGAGTTATTGAATAGAGAGTTGAGTTGAGACTTTATAAGACGTTCATCGAATTTACCATTTAATGTATACACCGAATAAAACAAATAAAAAAACCGTGTGGTGTCGTGGGACACCAGATCGGAACGAAGTTCCTTATTATAAAATATTAATTTAAAGTTCTGACAAGGTATAAAGAAAATAATTATTCGGGTATACATTTTTATTATGATTTTTTATCGTTAAAAATAAAATAAAAAACTTTTTTACAAAATTATCTTATCACCTTTATCTTATTTACAATGATTTATAAAAATATATAATAAACAGTCATTACGTAGACTATACATTAGACACTTTATAGCCATCATACATACACTATACATAAAAATCTTACGCTTTTTTTAACGTTACGGACGTTTTTTGCCAGCTAGGGTACCTCTCCGCAACGCCCCATAAGGAACTTCGTTCCAATATGTGTTACTTAAATTGACCTGTTAATTTTAGTAACATTAGAAGCTCAAGAGATTTCGTTTTTATTTGTCTCTCTGAAAGCTCTAGTCTCTGGAAATAATGATCAGATTAAAAAAAAAATATATGTAAATAATCTATTTATTAAAAAAGTTTATAATAGGTGATATAACTTCAAACCACGACTCTAAGAAGTAGAGCAGTAACCGTGCACGTCAAGTAATCTGGAAAGCTGTAGGCAAGTAAGTACGGGAAGTAAGAATATAGACTACACGGGTGCGTTGGCGATGACGCGGTATATATAAGAGTTGATCAAATAAATTTTACACGGGTGAAATCGTGGGACACTGATAGTTAATTATAAAATCTTTTCTGTATTATTCGAAGCACTCCACTTCACTTCAGGGCACTGTTATAAAGATCTCTAGTAATATCAGGACGCTTGGTGTATGAGCAAGGATATATTCCCAATCGGCCCAAGCAATACTTCATACCAAGGCCGTTGCCTTGTACTGTATAAAGTGCAGGTACGATCTCACATGGAGAACTACTTACACTTACGGGCTGGTGCTCCTGACTACCAGCTTTCTCCTTTTGACTTCGTGCAAAGACGTGCTGTTCGCATTGTCGGCGATCCTGAGCTAAGATGCAGTCTAGATACCTTAGAACTTCGCAGAGACTTCGGGTTTCTTTGTGTCTTTTACCGCATGTACAATGGATAATGCTCTGAGAAACTTTTCGCTATGGTGCCCTCCTCACCTTCAGCCTCTTCTGCCGTTGGCTGGCTGCTCATCCTCACACTCTAAAGCCTAGCCAAAACGCGACAACAGTAAGGTTCTCTAAAACCTTCCTGTCACGTACACTAGGGTTGTGGAATGGGTTACCCAGTACGGTTTTCCCCCAGGGCTAATGCCATGGGGCTCTTCAAAAAGGGATTGAAATATAGTCTCCAAAGTCAGCAACATAGAGTATCCGAATAGTTACCTACCTACTCGCAAACACAAACACATACACAATTAAAACGGAAACAATGAACAAGTTTTACTTTTTACTTGCAAATTTATTTTACGCAAGATACATACAGTGGACCCTTCCAAAATGAAATACTACATTTTTATGGGTTGTTTACGAGCCAACTCTTTACTGAGCTCGAACAATGATGTTTGTATTTTTACGTCACTATATCCGTATCGTTAAATTTATGTGGATGTTCGACGGAATTTTTTGTAGTGTTATTTTTAGTACCTAGATTTCTACTGTCTTATATACTATCGTTCATGTTTTTATTATTAATATTTTTTACTATACTTTACTTATTGCTTAGTACAGGCGAAAACAAACGTCTGTTATAAGGCAGTGTTCATTATATACTTACTTTATTTTGAACATTATTGTGAAACATTTATTCTATCGCCCTAAAAATGTTCGTTTGTCTATCACATGTCGCATTACATTGCATTGTCGCAAATAACATTGAATTTTATGCCATGCAGTCAAGGATTATTATAATCGTAAAATTTTTCATTAATCATCGCATGTCGCATTACATTACATTGTCGCAAATAAAATTAATTTTAGTTCAAACCAAAACAGACAGATTACTAAATACATACACACACGTTTCTTTTCTCCTCCCGGGGCGAAGAATCATTTTTTATATGTATAGTTAGTTTAGAATTACGGATAGGGAATTAGTCAGATTGCGACTTCATTACAACAGTCAATAGTCTAAACCGAGGTTCGGCCACTTTGGCATCTTTGGAACTTGTAGCCTTGCTTTCGCGGCTGAGTGCCTTAAGCGCTCGCTCCCAAGCCCGGTGAAGCTGTAAAAGTCGTAAGGCTCCAGGGACCCTAAGGCTAATATTATAGTCAGATCGAAAAAAAAAGTGTCGAAGCTGGTTTTGTATACTTCGACTTTAAGGTACCCGACAAGAAATTATCAAGTGGGGTTAAATCTGGCGACCTCGTTTATATCAATCTATTTTTGTTGGACATTGTTGCTGGGTTGGACTTTCGAATTATTTACTTAATTAAAAAAAAAAATTTTTTATTTGTCACCTATGCGTTCTTAAACCCTTCATCGGATTGCCATAAATCTTTGGAGAGTTATTCTGCGCACATCCGCGAAGTTTCTGTATTAGTATAGTCAGTTTACAATAGGTGGTGCGCTAGTCGTTAAATTTTGAAGACAACAGGAACTAAGATTAGGGAAAAAGCTACAATTTTTGATGAAAAAATAAATATGTTTTGATGACCATGTGAACTCATGTCAATATTTAAATTTAAGCTTGAATGACAATATTTTCATTGTCGAGTAAAAATAAAAGAATGTTCGAGTGATTCTCGAAAAACTGAAATAAAAACGAAGATAAATATTGCGAGAAACTCTAGTCTTATTTATAAAACAAATTATTTAACAAGGCGAAGAATATTTCTTGAGCCGTATCTAATTCGCAACGTCGTAAAATTCTACAGGGCAAGTGTGGATACTTATAAATATTCAAATTTATACAAGTACAGGGCAGGTGGGCAGGAGCGTTTGCATAAGTAAGCCGTAGGGTACGGATATTGAGCACAATAATCCGCCTACGGTCGGATAGAAAAAGCAAAATCAAAATTCATTCCGTTGACCCGGACTGATCGTAATTTTTCGGCAACCCCCAGGAAACTATTTCTATTCCAAGGGGATCGTGCCCCCAAGCGACCCGCCTCCTTGTTTCTGAACGTTTATAAACACACTCCCGGCTTCAAATGCAACGCAGTCGTAATTCTAAACAGGTCCAGATTAAATTAACGTAGATTAAACACATTTTCAGACGAATTATTGTGTTGATCCATCCGTTTTTTTTAATTAAACCTCTTCTGCGTATTTAGTGGATGATTAAATTCACATTATTTTACGGAAGTACGAAATGATTAAGTTAGCTAGTTATCAATAATAATAATGTGGACTCATTTAACTGATTTTCCTTTTTAACACACAGACACATAAGAAGTGACAATAATTATACAAGGAAACAAAAATCAATCATCGGTGGGGATCAAACCCGCGATCACTCGGTTCAATAGTAGGATTAACCACTGCACACTGCTTTGCAGTTTAGGTGTGTAAAAACACGTTGCCACTAAATAAGACGAATTCTACGTAATGAAATGAATTCAAGGCAAAATTAACGTAACTAATACATAAAAGTTCTAAGTAATAGAGTTGTAGCAATCTCGGCACCGATACACAGTGAGGGAGCGTTATCGTTCTCGAAACGGTAATGACCGCGCGATAAGATCGGACGGTAAGGAAGCGAGGGCGAATCGACTGATCTCAGACTGCGGCCAGATTAAATCTTTGTAGGAACTGGCCGCAACATTAACTAATGATACTACAGAGTTGGGATGAGGTCCGATAGCCCCGATTGACTCGTTCGACTTCATTTGAGGGAGTCATAGCAGTAATCAACATTCGGTAGCTCGAAGCGATAAGTACATTCATGACGATAGTATGGATTCCGAACGTTCTCTTACTATTATCTACTTATTTATAACTTTTTTATTAGAATTCAAATATTACTGTCGAAGGTTTTCAAGGAAAATAAAGATAATATCGACACCCGATGTGAATAACATCGTAACTTTAATTAAAATAAAATACCAATAACCTCTAAGCAAATACAAAAAAAAGTGTATATTTGAGTTTTACAGCCACATTTATACGACTAATAGATCCATTTTTATTTCGCTTAAATAATACTTACAACAATATTTATACATAAATAATTTTTCTTGTAAAATATCGTCGTTAATTAGTTGCAATTCACAAATACTGAGTCGAAAGTGCTTTAAAAATGCAATTTACATTTAAATCGTGATGTAAAAAATCTTGTTGTTGTTATTTTTTAAGACGGCTGTTCTGAAAACCGTAACTAAGTGAGTAACAAAGTTATTCATAATCAGTATCGGTATATAATTGAATAAAACTATTATTAATTATTAGAAAATACTAGAATCATTTTTCTCAAACTTCACCCTGTCGAATTGTTACAAATAGCTATTGCAAATTGGAAATAAATGAGGTACAAAAAATGGTCGTTGTCGACTCACTGGGACTCCCTTGTCAAGTCAACGTCTACAATAGGGAAATTCGTATCTACATTGTGCCCCATTAAGGACTTTTGTGGACCCGGCTCGAGATTGAGATATGTATATTTTATTGTTCGAGTTGTGGCAGCTCAGTCGCGAACTAATTGGCCCCTTGAATTTACGATCGATATAATTGTAGCAGTGTTTTCGCATGTCGAAAACTCTCAGAATGACGCCTATATACTCGTAAATATTTTGTACTGCATCATATTTTCGTTAATTATTCCATTTTTAAATATTTCTATTAAATTATACAGACACAAAAGGAATTGGTCAAACTTATACAAAGAAATCGTAAACATGCACACACACACACATTCCAAACGACTTGTGTAATTAATTTTTCTTGTTTTTTTTCTCTGTTTTAAATTTTGTTACTTTTTTATTTCTTTGCTATTATCTTACACCAGTATAACTACTTAGTCTAGGAGAAGTTGACCAATGCGACAGTCTTTACTAGTACTGTCATCAACATAATAACTTTGTGGGTGATAAATAAATAAAAAACTCTATTATATTAACATTACAAAAACTTAAGTTTGTATTAAAAATGTCAGAATTATTATGTTCCATTTATGGAGAAATATACATAGATATAAGTATTATAACATACGAGCTAATACATCAAATTTAAAAAGTAGAACAATACTAAAACCATATTTATATTGACAATTATTATTAAACTTTTTTGTTGAAATATTGTATACTAGCTTCTGCCCGCGGCTTCGCTCACGTGGACTATTAAAAAACCTTTTTTTATTTTTTGTGCGGAACTCGGTAATTATTTTTTCTAAAATCGAAGTAGCCTAAGTTATGTCCTATAACATCAGCTATCTTCCAGTGAAAGTCCTGTCAAAATCGGTCCAACCGTTTCGGAGACTACCCGGAACAAACAAACGAACAATTTCTTGAGCTTAGTAGTAAAATTATAGATATAAGTGGATATCTGATGTAGGTAGTACATTTTATAAAGCTGCGGTAAAATAATTGGTATCACGGCCGCGGTTAGTGACGGGCGAGTTTCGTGAATTAATCCATTTGCCGGTGAGTCCCTCCCTAATGGAGTTTTGTTGTGATCGAGACAGGACACTCTTCGTTCGGTATTAGCTGTCGACAATTAAGTACCGGAACCTTGGGATCAATCACAGGTCGTAACTCAATTAATTTAATTATTTATATCCCCTTAATTTACTCTTGCATTTATATAACATTTTAAAACTTACCCTTTGAATTGATTTAAGTTATTTATATATAATGAACAGTTTTATTTTATCATTAAACCAGCGATGCTCCGTGGCTCCACACGCGTTCTTATTATTTTTACTTTTCTTTTTACCATTTGTAAAAATATTATTGACAATTACTATGGACTATCGATTGTTGTATGATATAATATATAACCGTGTACAAATTTCAAGAAATTCGGTAGAGAATGAATAAAAATGTATTTTCTTTACAACTTGTAAAATATTATTGATAATTTTATATTCTGTCAAGTTTGAAAAGGCATATGCTTCTCGTGTACAAATTTGGTTAAAATTGGTTCAAGCCGTTTTACGTTTGAATTCAAACATACAAACAGGAAATCACTGTTCTATGTCAGAGTATTATTTGATGGAAGCAAAAAGAAAAACCATACAAACAGGCAGACAGACAAATTACGTTGTTTTAAATGTTATATCATAACTATAAAATTGAAAGAAAAAAACATTTAGTACAATTCATAAAGTATCGATGTAAGTTATATATATATATATATACTAAAAAAAATAAGTAATAAACCATTGAATTACTGAACGTGCGCTTATTTCGCTAAATTGCACTAAGGCCCAAAGTGCGATGTTCTGGAATTTGGCGGCCGCCTGAGGAAAGGTTATATAAACTACCACGCACGATGCTCATCTGATCAAATCTCGATACTCGCACGTACACAAATACACACGAGTATATAATAGAAAGATACAATGAGAGAGAGAAAGAGATAGAGAAAATCACATGGAGGAGGCATAACGCTTGTTTCTTACGTGACGATTTCCACAGCAGATTTTAAACCGCGTTAAGGAACTAATACAAAAAACATTTACAGACATAAATACAGATTTATTAAGATATATTTAATTAAAAAGCCTAATAATTAAAAACCCTAATAATAGAAATAATGTAATTTAATTAAATAATAATAATAGTTAAAAAATGATTTAAATATTTAGGGAGATAGAATTTAATGACATTCCTGAATTGATCAAGACTACAACGATTGTAAAGTGTTAAATGCATTTTAATGATTTGCTTAAGACCATTGATCACATTTTAGTATCACTCGGTATAATAAATTGTTTGCACTGCCTTAACATTTTTGAGCTCGGCATACCAACAGCTGTTGATAATAAGCTCCCATCTCTCGGTGATCGCTGTTATACTTTGATTATAATATTATATTAAATAGTTGACGACCAATAATATCTCATAAATAAACATATTCTTCCAGTTTTGATTAGTTGTAATGATTGAAAAAACTGAATAAAAATATTACTTAAATAAAAGTTATGTGTCACATGTGCCAGAAGAGAAACCTTCAGAAAAAAAAAGTGCCGCAGTACTATGAATAAAATGTTTATTAAAACAGGTTAGGATTTAATTCTTCAACTTTCGAACATCGAAGGCAAACAAATATTAACGGGATGTTAAACTGTCATGTTGTGGTTTTTATTTAAATTAACTTAGGTTCATTGACCCTATATTATGTAATATTGGTGGCATTTTGCGTGATATGGTTTGGTTATTGTGCATTGGTGAATTGGATTATAAATACAAACTGAAAAATGCATTTTGAGATGTCACAAAAACTCTCTAGATAGTTCTAACGAGGGAGCCATGATCTTGTTAGACCAGTTTTGTTTATAAAAAATACTACATCCGAAGACTTAAACACATTGACACTGGCAAGTGCTTTTTGCAGCGCCAAATAAAGAAGAAAAAGAAGAAATAATAAACAAAAATCTACGAGCAACAAATCCTACGAGCAACAAAAAAACAAATGAATTTATTGCCAGCAGCAGTTCATTAGTCAGTCGTAATATACGTTTTGAACTGATTTATATAAAATCATTTGCAACATCAACACGCCTAGTGACGCCCTCTCGCTGTATATGTCCATTAATATGCGCGAGTGGGACGATTTGAGTTATAAAAGTTATTCTCTTAATGATATTCAAGATCGTAAGTCACTGCAGAGTATTCTTTAAAACAATTAAAAAATACTTTAAAATGAAGTTTCACTTCTATCGTGTGTGAATCGCACACACACCTTTTTTTTATTATTTCCTGACACTAGTCTTTGCTGACATTTGTTTATATACATATATTTTGTAATCTTTATAATGAATGTTCATGTGCTAATATTGATACGTAACTACGTAAATAATTTAGTTTAAAAAGTTTCCAAGTGGATTAAATGCTCAATAAAATGGGTTGATAGTCTATTGTATTTATTAATTATTTTATACAAAACTAAAAAATGTATGATCAAATACGACGTTGCTTTATAGTGGACTTGATACAAAGCAAAATCTAATATTTACATACAAGAACTCCGCTACCAAGAAAAATATGGAAGATACCTACATGTATTTCTTTGACATTTTTATTGAACGTGAAAGTTGAATATGAAACGGGAGGATTAAAAAAGACAGCTCTAAGCATAATGGGCGCAGATTTATATAGTTGGGTCATATTTTTTAAAGAAAATCAACGGTTTCTTAATACGTTTCATGTAAAAAGAATGCAGATCTAGTACACGCTTTAATAAAGTTTATTCCAATCAATTTACTAGGTACACGAAGCCTTTAAATGCTAAATTATTGTTTGGTAATTTCGTAGTAACACCATATTCTTCATCATAACTATAATCACTCCAGTTTGATAACATTTATAATCACTTAACAACATAGTTTCAATATAATTTACAAATATTAACAAAAACACGTAAAACGAATAGTCAACCAGCCGATTTCGGTCAGTAACGAAATCATAAACGTCTAGTAGTTTTAACAACTCTTCGATCTGTCAAAATGTTTATAAAAGCACAATATACTTTCATCCCTATACATTTGCCCTACTAGCCGTTCTTCGCACCCCTCCCGTCCTTACATAGCAGGCCATTGGTAGCTTAGCCGACGAAACGTTTTTCATAGGAACGCTTTTGCATTACGCCTGGTTAAAAATATTACCCTACGTAAGCAAAACGTACTTTGAATAAAGGAACAATGACACTTATACGAGTACAACATCTTAGAATTTATTTATTTTCTACCAATACCAAAGCACAGACTATGGACGCTGTCAACACCAGAAGCATCGAGCAAAACCTTAAAACTCCCCTTTTGATGAACCCTTACTGTAATACCTTAGAGAAAACTTCACAGACTGACAAGCACCATACAATTTAAGCCGATGGATCTAAGAGTATAAAATTTCTCTGTTCTCTGTTAAATGTAGGACAGAAAACTTTTTTTATTCATTCGCTGAGGTGGTTAAATAGGATTTTAAAAATTGAATGATTACTGTTATGGTACACACTAATAGTCATCAATAAAAACGTAAAACATTTGGTTTTATCGGTGTGTTCCCATTTCAGCAAGCGATTCAAATGTTTACACAAGTAATGAAAACACGAGAACGTGACGTGGCGAATTGCGGCTAAGCTATATCGTAATTAAAATTCTAGTAAAAACAAGGGAGTGACCCTTCGTCGCGGTCGGACTGAAAGATTTTTATTAATTAAACCGCGCAATAAATTATAGTGCATTTCATTTGATTACCTTTTTATTTTAGTTTTAGGCCTGTAGTGTTTTTGGATAGTAAAAGAAAACAGGCGACTTTATAAGATAATTTTTTTACTATATCAGACCTGTACAAGAATAGGATAGCGAACGCTTCTAGACTTAACATGCGGTCTAGCTTACTTCGCAAACTGTCGCATCGTCTTGTCGTAGATACGGTTAGTAGCTCGTACGGCACCCGTTATCTCTTTTTTTATACTAAGAAGGTGGCAAGCAAGCATACGACCCGCCTGATGGTAAGTGGCTACCATAGTCTATAGACGCTTGTAATACCATAGATATCAGTAGCCCGTTGCCGACCTTGAACCTCCCTTCCCAAGGTGCTCTGGAAACCTTACTCACCATAGGAACACAACACAAGGTTATTTAGCTGTAATCTTCTGTAGGGTGGAGGTATTCCACTAATCGGGCTGCCCCAAGTAGAGAAATTATTATTACGGGTAAGTTATATGTTACGTATCTAGTTAATACAATATGTATTATTATATTACTAGTTGTGCCTGCGGCTCCCCTCGCGTGGACTACTAAAAAGGTTTATATTTATTGTGGAGAACCCTAATTATTTTTCTAAAATCAAGGTACTTAAGTTATGCCTTATAACATAAGCTATCTGCCCGTAAAAGTCCCGTCAAAATCTTTCCAACGTTTCGGAGATTACCCGGAACAAACAGACAGACAGAGAGACAAACATTTTAAGGTTTTGAAGTTTTTTGTTATAGGTATCGTGCATTTAGTAAAAATCTGTTGTTTTGACATTACAAACAGACACTTCAATTGTATTTTAGTATGTTCGAAATCTAGAGTAGGTACGCCAGAAGCCAATTAATAGACTTGCCATAAATAATAGTTTTATTTACAGACTAGTAGTGCCCCGCGGCTCCACGCGGGTTTTTACGCAGATATTATTTCTGCCAAGTAATTTTATTTTTACTCAAGACTACAGAACTGCAGATTTACCAATATAGTTGTACAAACCTATGGATAATACAAGGGGATATAAAATCTTTACGATTATTAAATTTAACAGCATATGCGTTTCTCATTAAATTTTTGTCTTTTATTCCTTTATGAAGTCCATGTAAATTTTTTTTCATGATTACTTAACTGAATAAAAGAATTACTTAACGAATACAGTCATGTTTAGTATTATTAGAGAATTATAGATTAATTGTATAGACGACGTTAAAATGTATTTAAAAAGATATCATAAACTTTCCTAAAAAAAAGGTATCATTTATTAAATACTTCTTGATATTTATAACTCAAAGCCATAGCCTTCAACTTCATAAAGTTAAGGTATTTCGGTCTATTATTATTATAAACTTACTAGTTGATCCGTGCGTTTTCGCACACATTTTGCACATTATAAAATACAAAAAAACTAAGAACTTTCATATTAGTTAAACAAATCATTAATAGATGGCGCCTTGAATATATTTTCATTAGCATCAACAGATGGCATTCCTAATGAAAAAGTTTTTATTTATTTTTAGGGTTCTCGCCTTATAATGAAAAAATTGAACCTTTATCACTTTGTTGTCCGTCTGAATGCCTGTCTGTCCGTGTGTCAAGATCCTTTTTCTCCAAACTGCTTGTGTTATAAAGTTGAAGTTAATATCATATACTAAGGTATCTATGGCTTCATGATTCTGTAAAAGTTCTTAGTTAGAATACCGCTCATGGACCAATTATCAAAACCTATAGGGTACTTTCCTATTGCACCCCTTCGCTAGGGAGGTCTTATAACAAAAGTTAAGGAATAACTCCGAAAATAAGAAATTTTTAATCCCATGTCAAATTATGATGCAAAAAACTATATTACGTTTTATTTTATTATCGAAAAAGGCTTATTAGTTTTGATAAAGAATTGACGGAGATATGGCGCTGATAGGAAAATAACACATTTGAGAAATAATACATATATATATATATATATATATATATATATATTATATATAGTTTAAGGGCCTTTGTTAATTTATTAAAACTCTGGATGAAAATAGGAGACTTTTTATAAATTTTCTTTATACAGGCTAAAAAGAATACGTCTTAAATATTATACTACAATATTGAAATAATAAATTGACCCTAATTTTTAACGGAACGTCTGTTGTTGTTTGTATTTTTTATTTTAACTGGAGCTGAAATACAGCAACAATAGACGTGACTTTTCTTAATCAGGCTATTATCATTCGCGAGCCTTCTGTTTTCATGACGTCCTCGTATTGGCCGGGAAATAAGAATTCTTCGGGGTGAGCGACTATTTGTGTTATTAAATTTGTTTCTTTTTCGAAAACTAAATGAAATAATTTGAACAAGTAATACATTCTAAAAGTAATTAATTTTACTTTCATATCTGGAAGAACAAATTTAATCCGGTGTTTTGCAAAAAAAGCACGTATCTGTGAAACTCAAAAAGCACACAATTCTCTAAAAAATAAAATGAAATACTTCTAAATCGTAAGAAACCAATTACAGAGAATATAATTTATATTTATTAAATTAATCATGAACAAATTATTGTATTAAACAATTTATTTTGTTATAATAACTTTACTTCAATTAGACGTAAATTACGGACCTCAAAGTTAAAATTAAGGTAATATTTGATTTTATAAGCACTTTTTATGTGGCCTACCATTGCGATTGACCGTTGTTAAATAATAAAAAAAAACATATCGAACATTAATACTTTAAGCTCTTTGCACAAGCTCAATTCACATTTGCTAATGACTCTTTTATATATTTAGAAAATCTGTTTGGCGACAAATTTTCGACTTGAGGGTGGTAGCTAGCCAGGCGGGCATTAGAAAATGCCCTACAACCATGCTATAGTTTCCTCACTTCACCGAAAGCTCAGGCTCATTGCAGGGATTCGAATTTACGTCAATCGACGCGAAGTCGTACACGCTACCACTGAGCCATCATTGCTCCAAACCACCCTACCACTACCACCTTCAAGTTGAAAATCACACACATAAATTTTTATATTAATAAACTACCCATGGGTTTTATCCTCGAATTAGAATAATAAAGCCGTATGCGCGGTATAATAGAAACACCAGTTTAAACTTTTATTTCTTGTATAATAACTACTGCCAAATAATAAATAATATTTTATTGCTTGTATAATATGTTCTAACAATGTTTATAATATATAGATAATCTCTGTACACTATAGGTACATAGAGGGTGTGAAAAGTAACTTTCGTTTTCAAATAACACTTTTAGCCACGATTTCTACCAACTTCCGCAATATACGTTTAGATTAATACTGTCACCAGAAAATAAATAGTACTAAGCTTGCCTACAGAGTTACAGACCGGATATACAAAGTTTTACCCCGGAAGTCGGTAGTATTGTAGTTTTAAATATAATTTAACAACATACACAAACATGTCACAAGTTTAGTATTAAATAAATATAAAGCTAATAATCGTATTTAGACATAATAAAATGAAGTGTATCAGGTCCGACGCACAATTGGAGTTCTATTTAAGAGGGCTATATAAGAATAATTGTCTTGGAATAAAAAAATAAAAAATAACCAGACATCACTATTACGTGTTGCTCCCCATCTAATTTACGTACCACGCAATATATGAAAAATCGATTCTTAATGAGTAAACTCGAGTTTTTGTGCGAGTTGTGATTTTTATATTAATTAATTTTACCCTATATTATGTAATATTGGTGGCATTGTGCGGACGTGAAGTAGACTGTGAATATAAATTGGAAACATGCATTTTGTGTTACCACAAAATCTCTCTAGATAGCTCTAACAATGAGCCACCATCTTGTTAGTCCCAATTTGAAAATTAGAAAATACTATGAAGTCTTAAAAAATTGACACTAGCAACTGCTTTTGAGACTCCAAAAGAAGAAGAAGAAGGAGTAAACTTCAAAAATCCTTACTGGTATACGAAAACAAAACGATTGTATCCCTTATCACATCATTGCTGTCAGGGTACTGCGGTGCTTGCAATGTTATGTAAGCCCTACGCGTTCGAATGTGACAAGCGAACGCCTTTCCCGCAAAAATATTGCGGCTTTCAATAGACCGTTAACAAAGGCAATTGAAGAACAATCGCGCAACTAAAGCGTGCCTGAATGTCCATTAAAATCCTTAAAGCAAGCACCGTAAGTAGGAGGAAAGCTTTTAGTACGAGCCAAGCTATAATAATGAATTTCACATAATCTATACTGACCTTATTTTTTTATGGATTATAGGAATGCGCTTAGTCTCGATCTCACCCGTTTGATAAGTAAAGATGAGGTCGACGTTGGATCGCGCATACCTATCAAATCAAATTATAGGTGGGCGGGAAGACAGACGCCGGGAATGAGTTCCATTCCTTAGCCGTTCGCATAATGAAAGACGAAGCGAAACGCTTCGTGCGTATTGGAAGAATGTCCACCACATAAAGGTAGAAATTCTCACGGCGTCTGTTGTCCTCCGGTAAGACTGGTTGAGCGGAATTAGGTCGTGCAATTCCTGTGCAGACTCTTCAAAGTGTAAACTGTAAAACACTGAGTAACCTACCTTACGACGATGTTCAAGATTGAGCATTCTTGCCGTCATTAGTGCTTGATCGCCAACAAGTCTGCGAGCTCGGCGCTCAATGGAGTCCAAAGCGGCCAACTGATATTTGTCTGATCCATTCAAAGGTGACAGCAGTATTCCACAAATGACCGCACTTGTGCTTGATATAAGCTAAGTAGCTGGTCCGCTGTGAAATACCTCCTAACCTTGAAGAGGATCACCGATTTCCTGGCAGTTGTTCTAATTTTTAAAGAAAGAGTGCGAAATTTGTGAGTTTGTGTAACCTATGAAACTACCAGTCAGATTTGAAAAAAAACTTTGCATTTTATAGCTTATTTATTGAGGATAATTATAGGTTATATATCTTCACTCTACGACTCTAAGAAGTGGAGCAGTAATCATGAACACCAAGCAATCTGGAAAGCTGTAGGCAATACGGGAAGTAGGAACAACGATAGGCTTCACGCGGTGGAGAGTTGGGTGAATAAATTTAACACGGGTGAAACCGTGGAGCACTGCTAGTTTCAAATAAAGACGTACCAATAAAGTTTAGAACTCTACAAAAGTTGCCAGGAAATCGTCGCAAAAGAAATTGATTGCTAATGGAAAAGGTTTTAGTCTTATCTCTTTATTCATATTGGATGATATCTTAATATAATAATTCATAATCCCTTTGAATGATACGATGTTCAAAAGACTTATGTATTTTCAAAGGAAATGGAGCAATTTATGTATAGAGAATGTTTATTTTGTTCTATTTTCGTACAACTTGATTAGAAACAACCGTGTTCTCAATACCATTGGTTATGGGACACTTTCAGCTCTTAATTAACTTGGTAGACAGACCTGTTTAGATGTGTTGTATATTATTATGATTTCTGGGTGGTAGGCCACGAGGATACTATATTCGACTGAATCGCGACTGTATGGTGCGAACCAATCGGATATACATACTTAAACCCGCTTGAATACTGGATATATACCGGCTGATTCTGTAATGCGACAAGCCTAACGTGCAATAGTAGCTGTTATTACACCTGGTATATGGTCCTCACAATACAACAAAACATAATTGTCGTATCCTATTACTACACAGCAGGTTCACTATAGTGGATTCCGTGGAAAAATAACCAGAGTTCCACGAATTAGTTACGTTTATTACTGAATCATTGAATTATTAATGCTGTTAAAAAATTTCACTGTTACACATTTAAATTTTAATCTTATTTCAAATTGCAGTCATAATTTATTTTATAAAGGATTCCATAACTGTAAAAATTTAGCAACCGTGGATATAGATAGATAGCATCGTTACATTTTGAGTTTGTAGTGAATTTAATCGGAATCAATTATGATCATACAAATAGATTATTTTATTTTATTTTATTAGAAATGAGTCACATTATTTTGCGACAAGAAAAACATATTTCGTCAAGGTACCGCGGAGTCTCGTCGGCGGGAAATGGCTAAAGTTCCGACATATACGGCCGGTGTTATATCGACTGAGACGAAACGATGTGATATGGACACTAATCTCGGATTTATGTGATTTTGCTACGAACTTGTTTCAATTGATTCTATATTACATACGTATGTCACTACTGAAATTCAGAAATAGAAATATTAGTATTGTTAGGTGGTCAATTTTGTAATTGTCATCTATATAAACTTGTCATAAAGAACGTTACTATGATCGGTTTTTTAATTCCTTGGAGTAAAATGTCACTTCATGTGTTGTTAGTTAATGGATAATGAAAATAGCTATTGGAAGTAAACTTAGAACCGATGAAGATATTATTTCGATTATTAAGTTTTTATGAAAAAAAAACATCAAACACTCTGAATGTGATTGCCGAATAAGGCAATCAAAATTGCGATAGTCTTGGCCCAACCGAACCTTTTTTTGTAAAGTAGTTTGTTAAAATATGTACATTTTTTTAGTTTCCTAAATTAAGTGAGGATTTTAGTTAATTATAAAGTAAGCTGAATAGTAAGTACAAAATACTTCAATTAAAATATAAAACACTCAACACAATATTTAAAATTTAATATAACCAAACAAACGGTTGGACAACAATAGAAAAAATTATGTAGCAACATTGTTTCCAAGTTTGATATAAGTGATTGTCAATTCACTCTACGGGATTAAAACACGGAATATAGACACTGATATGGGTTTAGATTGGCTGTTTCTGAGAACTGTTACAATTTAGGTCACAGTTATGAGATTTTATCTCTTTGCTTTCCATACAATCACCATACATTTCATTACACTATACACAACTATTATTACTACACCATACATTTGACCATACAATGGGCAATGTTATTCCAGTCTTCAAAAATTACTCCAAAATATTTAGATCATATTTACCTAATGACTGATTTAGAAATGCGATATAATATGATGAGTCACTGTGACTGGTTTTTCGCAGATGGTCGCTGGTGGAATGGGTGCTCATATTGAGTATATATATATATATATATATATAAACCAAAAGGTAAAAACCAGTCACTGAACACCTGTCGATTGATCCGGTACATGGAAATGGGTCCCAGTGTCCTTTTCAGGCGTATTATGTTACCATATGCGTCATTAAATATCATAATGTGTAGCTAGATAGCTGAGTGGTAGGACACCACAACTGCGACTGGATTGCGACCACCTTACACCAAGTGTAATTCATGTGGATTGTGGACATGGTGATAAGCTTATAAAAAGTTGATCCAATAAGATGGTGGCTCTCTTATTAGAACATTCTAGGGAGTTTAAGTGACATCTCAAAATGCATATTTTCAGATATATTTTTTTCTAATCCACTTCACGAATGTACAATAACCAAACTAGGTCAAAGAACGTAAGTTGATAAATTAAAAATAAAAACCACATCATGTCAGCTCAAGATCTTGCCATAAACTCCGGTGGTTGCCGTTGTTTTGGATTTACTGCGGTTACCATCAGAAACAGCTCCATTACTTTGCCGTGCTACGACAAAAAACTGCTAATTTTTAACATTAAAAAAAACGAGCCTATTATGTGTAAACATCTGACATGTTATCCTACTATGAAATTGAGATGAAATATATGTGAAGTAAATTTATTCGTTATATTATTGGTCCAATATATTCTAAGAATGGAAATATATTAAATTCTATATTAAGGCGCGCGCCTGCTCGCGCTAGTTTAATTCTAGTCGTAGTAAATACGAATAGTAACTTAAATCCTGAAAAAAAGATCCGCACTAAAATATTTATTCGAATAATTCAATATCACTTACTCGCATTTTTTAAGAATGATGAACTTTGTCAGACGCTTAATAGTCAAGATAATTATTAATATAGTTTACACATATAAATATAACCTCTGATTTTATACACAACACTGTATAACTAACTGTAGATGAGTACACAGCTGATGCGTTTTCCTTCTCTATTTACCTTTCTCTTTCTCGTCACAAACAAGTATACACTATGTTGACCGACAGTACGTCGTGGTACCAACCTCACCCAAAATGGGTTTGCACCATCTCTCAGCCATCTCTCCACCACAGCGCGCGCTCATTGGTCAAATCAAATAGCGCGCGCTTTCCCGGTTTCCTGTAATACATGTTAATTTTACAAAATCACTCCCACAAAAAATATCCAGCAACCGAGGGGAAAGATTGCTGCTACACATCAAAAAAGAATTCGAACAAAATAAGAGAACGAAACTCAAATTCTATTCTATGTCCATTAAATATATATTTTTGTCTTCCATCAACTATTATAATAGCAGTGTTAATTCATGTCAATTTGCGAAGAAAAAAATATCAATCTTTCTTATCTTCTCGTTGACAACCTCTTAGGGATTGAAATTGGTCATGGTAGTTCCCATTAAATGGAGTGCTCTGTCTGAGTGGCTGATGTATGACGGACGCACTTTTGCGAAAATATTAATATAGATTCATATGCGGCTTTCATGCTAGCATCTATTTATTTATTTAAATATAACGATAGTTTTGATAGTATGCATTAATAAAATTATAATCAATATCTCTCTGTCTGTCTGTCCGTTGATGTTCTTTTCACGCAAAACCACTTATTCGATTTACATAGTTTTTCCTTTAATTCATAGCCATATTATCTGACCAGGTTATAGGATATACGAAATAAGTAGTGAATCAATTCGGAAAAAAACCGCTTCTGGGACTTACTCTGAGTAAACCATAAGAGATATATCAAAACAATGTTTTACATAATTGTAGATCTTAAAAAGACATACAAAAAAGTCACCGATAGCATATGTCTATCTTCTAAGGATCATCCACAATAAGCATTTTTGTCTTTAAAAAGGGCAGGACGATTCGCTAGTCTATTCGACCCACAGCATTCTGTAGTCCACGCGAGCGGATCCGCGGGCACAGCTAGTTAAAGATATTTGATAAAAAATACAACGAGGGGAATAGAATCATGGATAGAAAACATTTCGACAGTTTTTGAAATTTTTTGTTTGTCTGTTAATTTGTACGCCAATCTTATAGTCTGTATAGTATGCACATTTTTATTGTATATAAATTAAATTTAAGTTGTGTATATATAAAAAGGAAATGTATATGTGTGTACTATATTTTAAATACATAGTGAAATGATACGAAATTAATCCAAATTATTTTATCTTCATGTAATTTTCAATATAAGTAATAAACAATAACGTATACTATAATTATTTTTCAGTATTAATCATAGAAGGCGCTAAACGAATTTGTTTATTAGTTTTAAATGATTTCAGATAGTATTAGGAAGAACGTTGATAATAATAACACTATAGAATTACGAACAACTTTTTATATCAGGTTTATCCCGCACGCAGTTCTCTATGTCTTATATTTGTCGTACCGTGAAACTGTGGAACCATCTCCCGGCCAATGTGTTATCTCCTTAGTCCTTCAAGCGTAACGTGAAGATATATTTATGTAGGCCAGCATGACAGCGGCGACCGCCGATGGATTTCGATCTCTCGGTGGTCGCCGTTGTATTAGGATTGTACTGTGCTTACCATCAGGGACAGAACAGTCACTGAGACGAGCTACTATAAAAAAAAAACTAAATTTATCACGAATTTGGCTCGATTTTTATTGTCACACTTAAGTAAATATTTTCTGTAAGCGCGTGTATTATTAGTTCAAGTCCGGTCTTATTCATTTTATAGATTTTAATACTGTTTTCAAATTTGTAAAATTATTAGTAATGTCTCTGTTAATATATTCATTTTACAGTTTGGTCTATTTCGTTCTAAATTTTGTACGACAGATTTTATATATATATATATATATATATATATATATATACCACATAAAAATATTTATTTGTTTATTCCTTGGAATAGTCACTCATTCATTTTCCAGATTTGAACAACATACAGTCCGGTATTTATCAATATCCAATGGAAACCAAAATGATTAAAGTTTCGTCAAACAAGATATGATATCGGTGCAAACTGATGTGAACACATATGTAATTCTCATACTCGTATATCCTTTAGTGTGCTAACGTAGAGGGATTATACGCGAATGGATGGTGTTTGTCCATATATTCTCTAGATTTTAGCTGTAAATGAAAATGGGTTCTCTGTATCGTAGTGATCATAGATACTGCTAATATATTTTGGAATATACTTTGGAACGTACAATATCCTTTGTAAGTATATTTTATATTGTCTCAGTATGATGAGAATGTTCAGAAGCTAAAATGCTATTATAAAAGGTTTTGAAATGTATGGTTTTGTTGATATGATGTGAGAATCATTTGGGAGATAAACATTTATAACATGTCAGTGTAGACCAGTGTTACGATAATATTCAATGAAGTTAAATTTTTTATCTATATTTATAAATCTATTGCTCTGTCTGTACATGTATTTTTTTCCTAATTTCCCTATAGATATCCCATATAAAGGATACTGATCTTTAGATATTTTAGTTAGAATAAATATTTTGGCAAACATACTGATGACAGCGCAATGGATTTATATCCAGAGGCCTTCAGAAATAAAAAAATATGATGACAGCAGCTATTATCGGGAACTTGATCCGTCTTGTAATGGTTTTTATTCATAAAGCGTTACTTATCCTTATATTCTGCACTACTGGTGGCATTTTGCGTAACATTGTTTGGTTATTGAGCATAAGTGAAGATAAGAAATACATTTTCTTGATACCACAAAACCTCTCAGGAGAATTCTGGCAAAGAGTACACTATTTCTTTAGAACGCTGTTTGAAGACTAAGAAAATAGTATAGTCGGACCTTATAAATGAAGATGTATTCAAGGCAGTATTTAAAAAAATATTTATGACATGCTCCATATCTTATAATTTATCCTATTATTTGTTTTTTTGTGGAAAAAAACCGAAAGTCCAGCAACGGGTTAAAAAGTTTTTATTATTGTATTTGAAAGAAACAAGCAATTTATCACATTTTTCGTAACGATTCGACGATATACATTCTCTTCAGACTTTATAGAATTTTGTGTTCGTATTCATACAAAACCGTTTGTTAAGGGGCGTGTATTATTTCTCTCGGAAACTCGTGGCTGCAATATGTTTGCCGTCGGAAACGAATCATCTATCACCGTTCGCCAACCCTTCGTTCAAGCCTGTCTGAGTATTTATTATTTACCCACTGACCAAAGGCTTCGGTTTATTTTAAGAGTTACATCTTTATGCGTGACTTGGTACAAACGGCATCCCCACTTACGTATATAGTTACTATATTATGTAGTTATGACGCCAGGAGCTAGCATTCGAAGGTATTATAAATTTGATTATAGGAGTTTAACAATAGAGTTTAACTATGGCTATCTCTATATATTATTTCCCAAAGGTTTTGTTTTTTTGTGGCAACGACATATCTCTCTCAATTCTTCATCTAAATTAATAGTTCAAACATCTTTTTAAGGCCTACGTTCCTTGGTAATGACGAAATATAGAAATAGTTGAACAGTAATGTTATTTATCCATAAATAATATTAATAAAACATTTCCATGATGAATGCTATCTATTTAAATCTATCTGATCAGTTTAACTAACAAAACAGTTGTTAGTTAGATTGATTACATTCTCCATATAGTATGCAAAATATTCACACTGGTGCTAACCCGTATATTATCTGTAGTAACATAATATAGTTTTCCGTATTGTGAAGATATGGAATCGCCTCCTGGCCAGCGGTTTCATCCTGTTCTACGATGTTGGGTCCTTCAAACAAGCCGTGAAGAAACATTTCTGCGGCGAAAATTCCCGATGGAATTTGTTACTAGCAGTCGCTTTCCTATCTGGACTACGTCGTACTTTCTATCAGGTACTCTGCAGTTATTTTGACGAATAAGTAAAACAATAGAAAATGTAAGTTTAACTAAACTGTATCGGTATTATATAATAGCCAATCAAAATATTACAACGTGAAGTGGAAGTCCATATAGTGCGGGTTCATATCCATTATTGCGACAACAAAGTTGTAAGTGGTTGCGACCGCATTGCCTGGTACCCGGCCTTCTGGGTCAAAGGGGTCTAAATTTAATTCTCCTGTTAGTCGAATCTTTGATGGGTCAGACGCACAGTATTGGCAGTTTAGTTATGATCTGAAATTGTTGTATGGTTCGAGAATAGGTTTGATATTTTTGTATAAGTAAAAATCGTATTTGTTACGCTTGAGACTTTAAGAACTAATTAAAGCAAATCGCATAAACCATTATAAAGGAATTTAATTCAGTTAAAACAATTCCTAAAAGTTGTCAAACCCATGTTGTTTTCGTAATCGACAAGTTAAATGAAATGCAAGTTTTGATTGCTCCGTCGACCGCGAATGTTGTTCGGAAATCGGGGAAAAAACGGTATTTTTCCACTGAGAACGATGAAAACTGCACAACACTGAACAAGCATTTTTCTAGTTTTCATTTAAAAACAAACAGGTTATTGAACAATTTTATGCAAGAAATCGTTTGGTGTTTTTTTTAATATACATAAAAGCATGTTGATGATGCTATTGTTTTGAGGTAAGCACAGATTGACAAAAGTAATTACCTAATTTTATCCAGTTTTCATTTATATAACAATAAATTTTACAGCACAGATTTGAGAAAAAGGTAGATGAAGCCTGACAAAACACGAAAATGTCCGTAACAATTTTAGTATTAGTATTCAATTGTGTCAATTTTGAAAGAAAACGTCGTGAATTGTCAGCACCCTATGTTTTAATATTATTTAAAGAGTATGCTGTCTTGTGTGTAATTACACAGTAAAAGTTCTTCCTGAAGACAAAAAGCAAGAGGGAAAATCGTTTCATAGGTAACAAAGATTATTTTGATATTATTTTTCCGTGTTATTTAAGTGTTGCTAGGTTACAAAGAAAAATTTTCCTGGAAGTTACATATTAAAGTATATGTATGTAGCGTCGGAAAATAATTTTATTTTCAACCTAACTATCATGAAACTAACGATAGGGTAATATTTGTCACGTAATAGTTTGTTTGTTTGACAACGAACTACAAATACTGAAAGCATTCGAAATTGAATGAATTGAAAATACGAAAGCAAAAATTATAGAGAACCCTGGACAATTTAATGTACCAGTCAAAAATCTAAAATCCAAGGTCATCAAAAATTTTAAATACTTACGACATCGGAACCATTAGGCATAGGTGTGGCAAGTTAAAACAAAAGTAAATAAATAAAGAGAACCAAGAAATATACATCGGGGAAAAACAAGATGGAAGATATAACTTTAGTTGAAAATTGGTATGTCAATGTCCTTGGGACCCTTCATTTCAAGTACAAAATCAGTTTTTTGATGACAGATGATGAATTAATGACTACACTACTGAAGTGGTAAAAAAACAGTAAATCTTTATTCACACGGTTCTACGTGTTGTTATCTGGTTGCCAAGGACACACAGCTAAACAAAACTGTCCTTTTCTTAAATCTGTGGTTTTATATGAACATTTTCAAGTATCGTTATTTTGTTTCCTTATTAGGCATTCTAGACAACCAAAGTTTTTTAGGGGTACAGTACAAATGATTGCACGATAAATCCAGTTTATAGATTTTCGATATGTTGTAAATTAAGTTTGTTATATTTTTCTAATTCCTGTAACTTTTTTGGCTTTTAAGATAAACAAAAAATAAAGGCGTTACAAACGATTTGTAATCAAAATCCGCTAATACAAGTTTGATATCTCAAAGTGGGGTGCTGGTCAATTTTGAAAACACTATAACTTTTTTCAGTTTGAGGTACAAATGAAAATGAAAGCGGTACAAATAGGTAACAAAGCTGTATCAGATGGTAACTTCAAATGTTTATTTTATTTTATTTATTTATGGGCCAAGTTCTCATAGGTGAATTTACATTATTATCATTAATTATTAACTTTATCATGTTGTTGGCATGCAGGATACAATTTTTGGAGTTATTTCTATATTGTTACAACAAAGAAGAATTCTAACGTACGTAGATAAGTACACTTTTTTAAAATTCCAATTAATAATCGAGCAAGAATAAATACACCTGATCACAAATTCTCAAAGAAATAATCATATAAATAAAAAAATGCCAAGTGCGTGTCGGGCCACGCGCAGTGTTGGATTCCGTAGTTGGCCGTCACATTATGCAGACTTGGAAGAGGGGTGTTAAGTAATTTGCAATGAAATTTTTACGAAATTACTTCCTATTAATTAATTTCTAGAACAGGTTTTTACTCTTAGTCAAGTGGAGCCTTTTCACATGTGACTTTATTCTACCCAGGGGTGCGATATGTTTATTAAGCTTCGCGCAGGTATGTCGCAATCACGAAAAAATAATTTTGTTTTTAATTAATGTTTTAGAATTAGTCTCAAGACCAATGAAGGTATGGTTGGATTGTGTAAGAAATGATATGTGTATAAAAGTTGCGAATACTGAGATGACAGCTAATGGAAGAGGAAAACATGTTGTGCCGAACCTACTTATGTAGGTGGAAGGGTAAGAAGAGCAAAAATAATTATTAATTTGAAGCGCTAGCAAAAGCCTTATTGGAATTAAGAATACTTCAGAGTATAAAACAAAATAGATGATATATTTAGTAATAGAGTAAGCGAAAACCTCGCAGTTCGAGCTGAAAAGTCAACAACTGTCATTTAGCGACGGAAGTAAGAGATCGGCGCAAACTTGCTAAGCCAAGTTCCGCTCAGCGATTGGAAGCGATCCCAAAATCGTTCGCAGTATTTTAAAGTTAGGCGATATGTGGCTTCCATTTAAGGCTTTAGTCTGCCTTGTGTCGTTGAAATGAATGTATTTTTATTATTCACACGTTAAACAAATAACTTAACGTTTTAGATAACATTATCTAGTGATATTATGAAATTAGTATTGGTTGGTAGAACACGACAGTTGTTTCCGACTGGATCGCGACCACTATACAACAGTTATCTTACTCTTTACGTGTTCGAGTACTGAATCGAATTAAATGAAATTTGATTTGGTGCAATTTAGCACTCTTGAAATTAACATGAGCGCAAGATCTTGCTGTGGCTCAAATCGGAACTAATTACGATCCAGTTTTTTTCGTTAGGATCAACAAATGCATAACTCTTGACACAATCTGACAGCTATGAAACGAGTTGTCTTCAAATTTCAAATTAAATAATTTAACTTCTCGCCGTCATATTTGACTGATTTGAAGTTATCTTTTATAGTTTTCGACACAGATTAAAAATAAATTTTGTTCACAATGTTTATGGTTTATATGTGAAAATAAGAATAGCCTCATTGTGATTTTTTACGTTTTAGTTTAATATGTGCATATAAACCACTGATCTATAAGTAAAAATATTTAATTATTATATAGAATGAAATCATAGACATACCGTAGTCAAAGTGTGATGTAATCAACCGGATACACGCAACGGCGCGGCGTTGACATGAGACGATTGTAACTCTATCTTTATTTTCGATTTGATTTGGTTCAAGAGTACGCTTGTAGGATTGAGTTAGAATCAAAAGTTCCTGGTACAACCCTTGCCACAGTGGCGTTCCGGTACCAGACAATGTATACCGAATAAACAAGGCGAGATCATTTTTAAGCCTAAATTTCTTTGGCAGTTTCGATTGCGAGTTAATTTTTTCCTTTGTCACAACCAATCCTAACTTTGTTTTTGAACACGCAGAGAAGTCCCATTTCGGAAAAACCTCACAGATTCGGGTCATACACTATTGAACTATCATACATATGAAATTTTAGACATATACCAGAAAGGCTTCCAATTAAGTGTATTCGAAAAATTTGAAATACAAAAACACAATAATATGTCATGTACATTGCCGAATGAACGTATTCGCCTCTATTAAAAGTAGGATTGAAAAGTATAAATAGTACCCCGCGTACCCAAGCCCGGTGAAGCTGTAAAAGCCGTCAGAGGCTAACAGTATACTCAGTTCGAAAAAAAAAGATGGCTGGCAATCACTCGCCCGCTAGCTACGGAGCAGTCAACATCGATCTGAGGATGCTCGTTCAGAGGCGAAACATGTGATTGTGGTCGTTTCACGTCTCAATTGCAACATAATTCTTTTAAATTTTTTAAATATTATTCATATTTATTAGTTATTTCAAAATATTTTTGAAGTAAAACTTGTTTAGGCGTGACGTTTAGGAGGTAACGGAACAACAATGCAACGGAAGTCCGGTGGTGACCGTCGGGATGGTGGTAACCGTCGGGATGGTGGTCACCGTCGGGATAATGGTGACAATTTAAGTATTACTTTAATCGCGTGTGACGGTTACACGATTTTAATAATTTTTTTAAGTTGTGTTATATTTTACTTGATAATGTATGATGCAGTATTTGTGTATTCCGAGCCTTGGATGCTTGTTGTGTGTTTAAAAAAAAACTTGTATGCTATATGTGAAGACTTTTAAATGGCCGTGTGTCTCTAGCTTATAATTATTTAAATTTATAGATGAATAGCTGTTAATCTCCCTATAACATAAATAAATAAATAATCAAGCGAGGTGGTAGGGTTTTTTACCCGACTGAATAACGACCACCACACAAATGGTGATAAAGTTTTATATAATGCTGGTTCGCAGTCGATGAGAATCGAGTTCAGTCATTTGGAACCCTTATGAAGCCAAATATGTCCTTATGTTAGAGAAACTACAATATAAATTTGTTACGTTTCTCTACATAAAGCAATATGGTGTTTATCTTCACTATCCATTGATGTATCCAACGTTATTCGTATTGGGTATGGTTGGTTACTATCGGTTGGAGGTAAGGAGAAACGTCGCATTAGATATTATTTAATCAAGGTATTGCGAGGCCAGATATATCAGCCTATATATAGAGGCCAGATATGTATGTAAGGTATATCAACTCTTTATTTATTATAATACAAGCTATGCTTAGTATGGAATTAAATGGCCGTGTGTGAATTTGTATTTATTTGGTATTTCTTAGGTAAGTGGGTATTAATCGACAACCAACTAGATATTTTATTTAAATAAGTAACAGTTTGCCAAATTATATATTAAAATTTTAACACGCAATAAACACAACAAAAAGCAAATCCGAAAGGACGAAGGGTAGGTAAGATTAAAGACAACGACGGATGTCCGGACTCCGGTTCGTAATGTCGGATAACTTTGATTTTTATCGTTAAAACTTTAGAATTTTCTATTAGTTTACCACAAGCATGGCGATATTCCAAATATAGCGGATGTTAGTCAATGAAACTTTCAGTCCGTATAAGATATCAAATTTTAAATGTTTATGTGATAATAAACATTTTGGGTAAGTTACGAACTTGAAATACCTTATGAAATATAATAATAATTATCAATATCTTATACAATCTGAGTTTTCTCAATATTGCTTTTATCATTATAGGTTTGGCGTTGTGGCCCCAATCTCACCTGATGTTAAGTGATGATGTGGCCCAAGATGATAAAACGCTAAACCTAGTGGAAGACTGGCTCTCAAGTATAGCTGCGGGAACACACCTATTGGTGCTTGGCGACAGATTTCCAAATTGAGGGTGGGTAGCTAGCCAGACGAGCAACAGAAAAAGCCTTACCACCACGCTACGGTTTCCTCAAGATGTTTTCCTTCACCGAAAGCTCAGGCTCATTGCAGGGATTCAAACTCACGTCAATCGACGCGAAGTCGTACACGCTACCACTGAGCCATCATTGCTTCAATAGTTATACTGTTCTGTTCTATGTATTTTTCTGTTATAATCCTCGTAGTTTCCTGTTTATGTCACTCTCCCCGGTTCTATGCTAACAGCTTTTTGTACAAGATTATCTTAATATAATTTATATCATATAATCTAATATATACTACTAGCTACACTACACGGCAACATCCGTGTTAAATATTTTCCACCACTCTCACTCGTGTAGCATTATCACCGTTCTCAATTCCAGTACTTACCTACAGCTTTTCGTAGTTACTGCTCTGCTCCTTACACTCGTAGATTGAAGTAATATAGCCTGCATACCTTCATACTATATACCTTCTTCAACAATTAAGCTATAAAATGCAAAAAAAAAAAAATTCAAAAGTAACTGTTATTTCAAGATGTTAGTTCAAGTTAGTTTCAAAAATGAGTGAATGAAATTGAATGAACGAAATTGAATGAATTAAATTAAATGAATGAGATTGAATGAATGCATTGAATTAAATTAAAGACGGCCATTGTAATTATTTTGATATCGCTATCTTCTTTCTTTATTCTCAAAACAAGAAAACAATCAGGACTAAGAGTAATTTATACAAACGACTTTATGTTTGTGCTCAATTTACAATAGAAACTGCGTAGAAAGCATTCAATACATTCAGCCACACGCGATAACACTGCATAAGCGAAGATTACTGTTTCTACAGAGTTTTAACTAAGGATTACATACATGTGAAGTGTGGTTAGTAGATATTTGATATATAAACAATGTTTTAAATTAAGTAATTTGTTAACTTTGATATTCCTAGATAAAATGTTATTGAAATAGAGAAAACTAAGAAATCATAAACAAATTTGTTAATTAACCCATTTCGATTTGAACCGTACCTAGAAAAAATATTCCTTATAGAATTTTATTATAAAACATGTATACTGTTGCAATGTAACACCAATTATATCTTAAAATCTCGCTTGTATATGTCTTCATATATATTTTACACAATACAGTAGTTAATCCTTTCCTTTACCATTTAACAACTTTAAAAGTTATTGTTATAACTATTAATATTATAACAGTGTAACAGTTGTTCAGAATTACTTTAATTGTAGGTTAATAAAATCCCTATAGAATTCGTGTTGTTAAAAAAATAAAACAGAATCAGTTAAACCACGATATTATAATAAAAATATATTAAAATAAAATTGAAGTGTCTGTTTGAATACCAAAATAACTCCTTTAGTAAATGCATATGAAAGCATACACGCTACCTATAACAATTTTTTTTTTTTTTTTGTGTTTTTGCTTGGTGCAACCAACGTGGTTGAAACTTGGAACCAATTCCACGCCAGTTCCGGCTAATCTCTGAAACTGTTGGACCAATTTTCACTGACAGATAGGTGATATTATAAGGAGTAACTGAAGCTATTTTGATTTTAGAAAATAATCAGTGATCCACGCCTTTTTAGTTGTCCACGCGAGTGGAGCCGCTAATAAAAATGTACTTCATTATATTTTGTTCCATATTTTGCACATATAATACTTACTTTAATTAAACTGACTGAATATAAGACAATACATATAAATTCACTAGTATGTCACATATATAATAACTCACATATATAAAATGTTCTTTATGAGACCGAACTGGACCAGCTTTTATAACGAAACGCTTTTACGCTAAATTGAAAACAACTCATGGTTTATTCACACCGCGCGGACTATCGACATCCAATATAAAAAGACCCATGGATCACACCAGTTTCAAACACACTTCGCACATACTTTTGAAATGACTCGGTTCAAGATATGATAGTCGCTATTCTATTAACCAGTGGTTGGATGTGACGTTGATTTCTGATGCAGTATTTTTAATTCATTAGCACCGATTATTCATTTGTGTTTTCAATTTGATATTACACTTAATAATTGGTTTGAATGAGAGTGTTAGATTAACATCAGATTTAATGGGTTAAATCGCTTAATTTATAAGTGTATAAATAACACAATGCAGTTGATAATATGTTTTCTATTCAATATTTTCAAATGACAGTACGACCAGTTCGGAAGGCACATTCCCTTAGAGAAGAACTGACAAAAATCTCTAGATTGCTGTTTTAAACCAAATCTCTTACAATAATAACCAACACTTGACAGAAGTAATAATCAAGGTTTCAACCATGAACCATCAAAAATCTTTATCTTTATTTATAGTATAAAATGAAGTCGCTTCCGCTGTCTGTTCGCTTAGATCTTTTAAGTTATTCAACGGATTTTAATGCAGTTTTCAGCGATAGATAGTGATTGAAGAGGAAGGTTTATATGTGTAATACATACATATTATAGTACAGAAAGCCCGTAAAATTCAAATATTTGTAATGTGATGTCGTAACAAACATATTTTTATGCGCTTAAATCGCAAACGCTGAATAAACCTAACGAGATAGATCAGATTAATGTTCTACGGAATTGTATATCTTAAAAAGATCGATAAAAAAGTCCGCGAATGTATATATTTATGTCACATTGCCCCATATTAGTATGTACATTGCACCCGTGGCAAGCCGGGGCGGGTCGCTAGTACTTTATAAAACAATAAGAATACTTAGCTTTGATACATAGTAGTCGAGTATATACTCCCTATATCTCTAATATATTTAGTGTAAATAAATATCCGTCTTCGTCGACTGACAGCCATCAAGTGTTTGTTCCGTATAAGTTCGATCTGACTATACAATTAAACTTAGTGGCCTCTGACGGCTTTTAGAGCTTCACCGGTCTTGGGTTCCGTATAAGGCGAGACAATGTCTTTTATACAAAAAAATCTCACTAATCAACAGATAATCTATTTAAATGAAGATTTATCAGTACAGCTATTAACATCACAGTTTAGCTTAATAATATATGACTTTGTTTAAAATCACAAACTAACTTTTAGTTGATAATAATTAAGTAGGTATGTTTACAATATAAATAAATTCATAAAATAACTGTACTTGAATATACTTTTAAATATTGATTTTAATTTATACAAATTTATTGTTTATACGTTAGAAATACATATTAAAATAATAAATTGATAATTGAGTAGGTTTGGAATAAAAACAGTACAATATGAAACAATATTCAAACACGAACGTGTATGGTGATTGAATATGAAATTTACACACCGTTAATTAGTAAAATTTTAATCAATAAATTTAAATGATTTTATATTATGGTAGGCTTAACTTATCAGAATTGAATAGGTAGAACAGACGAAGTTGCAACAATTCATATATAATGACCTAAAATGCTATTTATGGTAATAATCTTTATCGTTTTAGGCAATAAGTAATAAAACACGTGATTTATCAAACTTTTAGTTTACTAACTATAATTTACACAAAATTCCAGTAATGTAACTTCACATATGGACTGAACAATTTCTATTATATTCATCTTACTTTCATACCTAGGCTTCAACGCTGTAGAACATTTGTTCACTGCTATATTTCTATATATATATATATATTACATGTGAAATATCAGGATTATGTCGTAAACTCAGAAATCCTAAAGAGGTTATCCTAATCAAGATAAGTTGTATAGAATAAATACTTATAATAGTCAACTGAGATGGTGCGGTTATATTTTACGCGTAAGTTACTCCAAACTTCCATTATCTGTGTCCTTTTCACAGCTGAAACGTGGAAAGATTAAGTTATGTTACAAAGATGTAAATATTCGTTGTCTCACCGCATGTATTGTATCTCCAGATAAGTGGGAAGAGCTTACACAACATATATCAAAGAGATGCAACTCTATTTAGGTGGTAGTAGAAGTATATGTAGACAAATATATAAAAGACCACGATGCAAAACACCTTATTAAAAAGATCCATCCCAAGCTTTCAACTCCTACGACGTCCTACGTCTAAACTTTGAACTCTTCTGCCCAGTACGCTTTGTAAATGTTTCTTTAAAACGAAATTTGGTTTACGTGAGCCAAGTTGACTTTGCTAAATATGATTTCTTAGATATATGTTAAGCTTTATAATCACACCCAATTCACCATTGAATTAATTATCTACAATGGCTCTTTTTTGTACTTTTTTTTGTTATGTCATACTATTGCTTTTTGGATAATCAAAACATTGGGAGAAAGAGGTGGCCGTGATTTAATACGAGCCACCATCCTTCCCGTTAATGTGCCGCATAATAATGTTATAATATCGCCTAAAGATGAGCCGTATGTTGATTACAAGTGGAATGTACTTTATAGTCAAAGTCACTAAAGTCTATTGAACAGCTTTAGATTGACCACAATGTGTCCGACTACTTATTTAATAAGTTTTAAAGACCCGAAGAAGGGAGAACCCGAAAGACTTATTTATACTATGTACCTATATAAATTGGGTTGTGTTTAAATGTCTACTTATGTTTTTCTATAGTAATGCGTGAAAAGGTTTTCTACCTAAGGCTTAAACGTTTAAAAGCTTATAAAAGGGGGTTTATAACAAAACCTGTAGGATTCAACCATCCAAAGGTTTCAGATACCTTTGTGAAATACTGCGATACCGGTACTTAGCTGGAAAAGAAAATTTATCGTGTTGCAACAATAGAATGCTAAATCCTATTCCGGGGGCGCGCCATTCTTGCGATTTCATTATGTTAACTCACATACGTAGAATATGTATAAAAGCCGGTTATGTTTTACCTTACAAACGGTTATTCTATTGTTTTAATTTCAAATGAGACAATGTGTATACAAACTTTTAGGTTTGAACGGTGACTTCATTTTAAAATGTTCCATTAAAATCTTATAAATAATAAATTTATACTCTTATTAAAATATTTTATATTGCAATACTAGCTGTGCTCGCAGCTTCACTCGCATGGACTACAGAATGCTGTCGATCGAAGGCACGTGTGAATCGTGCTGACTCTACTGAAAAGTTGGAAGACAAAAATTCTTAAGGTGGGTGATCCTTAGAATATAAATATTTGCTATTGCTGACTTTTTTGTAGATCTTTTTAAAATCTACAATTATGGAGAACATTAATTTGATATATCTCGTATATACTTACTCAGCGTAAGCCATTTCAGAGCTGGTAATGTGTATTTTTTCGAATTGATTCACCATTATCTTCACTGCTTATTTCGTACGTTACTTTATGTAATAAAATATATCCTATAACCTGACCAGATAGAATAGCTAAACATGTAAATTTGATACGTGGTTTCGCGTGTAAAGAACGTAAACGGACAGACAGACAGAGATACGTTGAGATTTATAATACGTATATTTTTGCAATTAAAATTTTCAATTACAATAATGCTCTTATGAGTCTTTAATAACTGCAAAAACTGTATTCAAAATTTAGGTTAATTCTTAAATTATTTTAGTTATTCCAAATAGATTTACTTCACATCGTTGGTAGAAAATCTATTACAACGCCACTGCACTGTAAATAATTGTTTTATTGTGATTTTGGTCGCCTTTTATTTGCAGATTTATATTCCAAAGGAGGTTAAAAACAAATCGAAACTAAGTAATTAAACTAATCATGACATGACAATTGTATCAGACTGCATAGCGATTACCACCACCATTAGCGCCACCATCACCACACCATCATCACCATCACACATCACCATCATTTTGGCGCGAAGTTTAAGTTGCATTTATCAGCTAGATTAAATACAGTGCTGTTTTTAGTTAGATCAGATCTAGTGTATATTGCGAATTTCATAATGGACAGAAATATCGACCAAATAGTTTGTCTTAAATTTTGCATCGCCAATAGAATTTCGTGTTCGGAGATACTGAAAATGTTATAGATATAATTACGTATTTATTCACTTGAACAACAAATATTTTACTTACTTGACTATTGAATTGCTATTTACGTCTAGGTTCACGTTTTGATTCAAATTATCGTTTTATTAGCGACACTACAGAGTGTATACAGATGCGCCCACACTACATAAATGTCCAAGCCACACTAAATTAAAGTATATGGATTGAAGCGCAGTTCAGTCGAACAAAGTGAGTATTCGGATTGCGAAATTTAGTACGTAGTACATATATATCGATGACTGTACATAATTAAAATTACTTCTGCTATCAAAATGATAAATTATTTGTTCTAAAAAACGCAGCTACGAGAAAATTCTCGAATGTAATTATCATGATCAGCAAGCGCTTCAAACGTCAACTCGATGTTACAAACTTTACGAGTCGTGAAGCTCGTCTCGGTTTAATTTTTACAGCCTTTTGATCAAAGCTCCGTCTCCGAGGCTATATAAAATATCATTTGGTTCTTATTAGATGTAGAAATGATTACTTCCGCGTTGAATTTTTATTTGATTATTGAAGCGCTGTGATAGATGATGACAGAAAATGATAACAAAAATTATGATATTTTTAAGTAATATAAAATTCGCACATTATATAATATAAAAAATCTAACTTGCAATTACTGTCCTGTTAGTTAAATATATTGTTAATAGATGGTGAACCATACGTATCATAGCATCCGTTGAATAAAAGGCTTCAATCATTTTTTAAACGAAAACATTTATTTTAAAGTATTTGTCTTTTTTGTCATAAATAGAACATAAGATTTACAATGATGTGTAATCATTAATTGATGAAGAATTAAAGGAAATATAGTGTTGCCACAAAAAACAATATACATACATATAACAACAAATAATATACAGAGATCGTTTCACAATATACTCTGAGCACCCTAAAGGCTTCTTGTAGCGGAGCGAGTAACCCTGTTTTGGCCAGTCTTATTTTCATATTACGTAAAAAAAACATCGCATACAAATGTTTTAACTACCATATTCGAAGATATATTATCAAAATATTAATTCAATAATGTTTTTAGATAATGTATAATAACACAAAAAAAAATCGCCACGTTTAATGGCTTGTAAAAATTTACCTCAGAAAATTTTACATATAATAATTTAACAGCAGTTAATAATATTGGATATTTAAACAAGCTCGCCAAATCTTGATCAACAATTAATTTATTCGTAATCAACTTCTGAAATAAACATTGAGCTATTACTCGACTTTGTGAAAATAAATTCCTTAAATAAAACGGTACAGTTCAATGATTATAAATAACAAATTAATTTCAAAATGTACAATTATTTAGTATTCTGATTTGTCAATAGTTCATAAGAAGACTAAATGGTTAGCGACTAAAATTGTACTAAATTAGTACTCAGTAAACACTATATTGACGTAGTGTCAGTTCGTCTGTCAATTACACATTCGCAGGCTTCGACCTGTAAAACTAATATAGGTGAACCCGATCTCTTTTAATCAAACTTATTTATTTCTAAAAGAACAAATTTTGTTTGTGTTACTTTAAGCAAACTTTTCAACTTACGTACAATCTAATATTCAGCTCCAAAAAAGTTCTTCACATCTAAGAAATTATATTACATTTTTTAACTTAACAGAAAAAAACAACTAATAATAAGCTTCACAAACAAGATAAAATAAAAAATAAATACAGTTATCATTTACATGAAATAATATGTAATAGAAATAAATCGCAGAATTCGTTTATTAAAAATTATTTCAAATGAAATCAAACCATACTTTATTCAACTTAGGCCTTACAAAGGTACCCATGAATGTCAAAAGACTACTACGATACGGTAAACATGCCAGTCATCGCGAAGAGCTGGCATTTTCACTCTTCTTAACAGTTGATAATTCTTCTTAAGTTTAGATACTGCTTTGAGCGAGGGAAATGAAACGTCTTCGTTGCGTGTATCTGTTTAATAACCGCTCGAAGTAGCGGATAGCAAACGATTGCCGGTTGCAGACACGTAACAACTTTTATACAGTTCACACTACAGTTTTTACTTAGTTTAAAGCACGGTATGAGTAATTTATGTCTATCTCTAGTATTAAAATGTGTCGGTCTTTGTCTTACAATTTTAATCTTACAATAGTATAAGACCGGCGGCTTATAGTAGATATATTATTATTGCTTTTCAACTTTTTGTTGTGTATACATATTTGTTAATATTATATTGTTTTTACACCCATGCTAGTTCTGTAACATACATGTGTTCAAACATGTGAAACAACATGTGTTCTTTCTGTAACATATATATCTAAAGGTTGCATAGAAGAAAGCAACATGGCTACCTATGCACTAATCAATTATCAAATAATTTTAAATGGTTAACCAGATATGATATTTAATGGTGTAAAAAAAGTATTAAATTAAAAAAATAAAGGAGAAATACACATAATTTGTCAACTCCGAGTTACTTTGAAACCTCATAAATACTTGATAAATAAAAACTTTTAAAGTCTCTCATTTCCTAAGTTACTTATGGAATAAACACGTTAGGTATAGTGCCATATTGGTAAACGTTCTTTATGTGAAGTTCTGACAAACGATATTTTTTTTATAAAAAATATATAAAGGGGCACAAACGGTCAGTCATCCGTCATCAATCAATCAACGTTGGTCGATACTGGCCAGTCATGGACAATGATAGCCGTATCAGTAAAACATGAAAAATATAAAGAAAAACGTACTTAGCTACATAGCACGCATTATATAGGGCAACATCATACTCGATTTGAATATAAATAGTTCTTTGTGATGATAATTTGTCAAGATTCGGACTATTACCAACACAATAAGATTTCTAGTAAGTAGATTTCTAATAACAACTCTAGATAAATTCAATTTTATTTATAGATTTTTAGGACATGATTACACACTGTGAGTAGTTAAGTATTTAAAAAATTTAATAAGAAAAAAAAACTTTAGTTATGGAAAAAACAAACTACAACACATTTGATAAATATATTTTTACTTAATTAATCATATTTTGCATTATTTATATATAATATTTATTTGTGAAAATAGTTACTAGAACACTTAGTTAATACAACTTAATTTCACAACATAACTGATTTTGTGAAAATCACGATATACTCGTATTGCTAAGGGGTCCCGACAACAGTGCAACTTTAGTATATATAGTACATAACATTTTCATATAAGAAGTTATGATAATATTAATGAAAATATGTCCAAAAATACTTATCTTAAAAATATTAAATTCGGTAAATAGCATATCTTCTTAGGTATTAATATTCTGTCCCGGGTTACTGAGATAAAGTGACCGTTATACCTTTGACAAAATATGGTCTATAAACATAATTTTTAGTACGGTAATGTGAGCAAAAACGTTGGTGGTCACTAATAATTAACTTATTTGAAAGAAACAATGACTTAACGAAAATGAAAACACATGAATTAGAACTGACACAACATGCGTTACAATTGATGAGTCGTATCAATTTGTGAAAGTGCACTGCGCGGATTAAATTTTGTCGAGGGCAACGAAACACAAAAATATAAAAGTCGTTTTGATTGAAATCACCATCACATACTATTGACTTGTACACTCAAAAATACCTACAATACTTTTTTCTGTAGTTTGATATTATAGTATAATCTATTATTGCATTGGTGTAGCCAAATTATTATTTTTTTAATTGTTTGAATACATAAGCATGCAAACATATATCGTCAATAATTATTTGACAAATGCAAGTGTGCATAAATGTCATATTTACTCATTTTAAAATGTAATGCTGTGTAAAAATCCTATAAGTGAACTAAATAATTTTTCATCGTTAAATATTAGACGGTATTATAAAAAGAAAATTAGTAAGTAATTGGTATCTGGACTAGTTACAAACTTTATCACAGATACCAACGTTTGTTTGAAATTTTGAATTCTACAACATGCACAATATTGTGGCACTATTTATGTAATAGTACACAATATGTAGGTTGCAGTATTACTCTGAATCCTATAAGGGAGGACAAAATCGAACCACCGGACACAAAATACAGCAAAACAACTCAGCAGAAAGACAAAGGTAAAAATATACAGAACAGTTATTACATCTGTAATTCTCTACGGTTACCAAGTATGGAAACCTACTTAAAAAAAAAAAAAAAAACAAGAAAAGGTACTTATACATTTCATGGGACCAAAGATAAAACGCAAGGGAAAATGAAGGATCTTAAAAATTTTAAAGTTGAAGACTTATTTGGCTGAGCGCTATTGCTTTAAACATGATTTGTGTGATTAATGCATATGCAATGAGGTTGACAGAATGGGAGATAATAGAGAACTAACAATACGTAGCTGAGCCAAATAATTACCTAAAGACATTTCGAACGTCCCAGATACAAATGAAATAATGATGGCTCAGTGGTAGCGTGTACGACTTCGTGTCGATTGACGTGAGATCGAATCCCTACAATGAACCTGAGCTTTCGGTTAAGGAAAACATTGTGAGGAAACCATAGCATGGTGGTAGAGCTTTATCTAACGCCCGCCTGGCTAGCTACCACCCTCAAGTTGTCGCTAAGCACCTATAGGTGTGTTCCGGCAGCTACACTCGAGAGCTAGTCTTCCACTAGGTTTAGCGTCTTATCATCTTGGGCTACATTGTCACTTATCATCAGGTGAGATTGTGATCACAACGACAAACATATAACGATAAAAAATGGTCCGATGCTGTTGCTGTTCATGTAGGGGTGAAAACGGGCACAAAATGGCTGTACCCAATAATATACAAAACAATCTATGATATGACTTTAAATTTCCAAACGCAAGGACAGTTCATATTGTTTATTACAGATGATAAATTGCAGAAAAATAAACAATCAATTTAAGTTATTATTTTATTCTAAACCGATATTAGAGATAAAATTAAATTGTCTATTCTGCTTACCTACGAGTATTTGTATGCCTAATCCAAAAGTATCCCAAATTGATTTGTGGAGGAAATTTGTAATTAAAAACTGAATGGACAAACAAACAATAAATTAAAGTTTTGAACAAGAATTTGGGATACGAATTCACGTAACTTAGGATTCAAGTTTTAATTTAAATCTTTTAAAAGAAATAAAAGTTGTTTTCGACAACAATTCTCCAATGTTATTTACAGTTTTTTCTATGTTATTATCTAACAATATTTTGGCAATATTCGTTGAAAACAATATCGAAGTGTCGCGTCGTGACGCCAGCTGTATGCGACGACTATGACGAGAGACGTTTTTCACAAGTTTTTTTCGTACATTATGCCGCACGAAAAGTGAAAACATTTTTCACGGAGGCCGTTGTCACGTACCCAAGCGCCGGTATTAGACTCAAGTTAACATATTGGCTTTACCAACAATTTTATTAAGGTCAAATGAAAAAATGATCATAAAGGCGACTCATTTATTATATTTAGAAGTAACATTTTTTCTTTCTTTATAGACCTAAGGTAAAAAAGGATTTTGCAAAATTTACTTTATATACCTAAGTATATAGATACTATAGTATACGTATACACCATAAGTTTAAATACTTAGCATTATTTGAAAGTAGAAAACTTGCTTCTATAGAACGGGTAAATAAATGATCAGTATCTTTACCCAATTGTACTTGTATATTTACCTACATGAGAGATGTACAAAATCCAATCATAAATTATCTATTACCTTGTCTATAGTTTTTCATTTGTACGTAAACTTATTCTACAAAAAGTGTTCGTTTATATTGCAGTGTATTGCACTAGTCTATACTTGTATTGTACTAGTATTGCACTAGTATACTAGTATCGTAAAGCTCTAGGATATTTTTTTTTGTTTGAACGCGCTTATCTCTGGATCTACCATTCAAATTTGAAAAATATATTTATAGGCTATAAATAGCTATTTATAGGCTATAAATGGCTATAGGATATAAATCTGGTTTATTCTGTTTTTTTCTGTTTATGAAGGACATAGGTTATACAACTTCAACCTATAATCCTAAGGAGCGGAGCTGTAACCATGAACGTCAAGCAATCTGACAATCCGTAAGCAAGTATCGTTGGCGGCACGGTTGAATACATTTAACACGGTGAAACTGTGGGGATTAGCTAGTCATAAATATTAACTTCACTATTTATAGGTAATAGAGTTTTTCTAGGTTAAGCGATTAAGGCAAAGAAATACCAATGTTAAGCTTTTTTATATAGTTATTAATTTGGCAATATGACTCTATAGCAACTTAATAGTAAGTACGATACAGACCAAATATAACAGCAACTGTCAGTGACAGATTCCATCGACAGTCACCGGTCCTCATGCTGAGTTGCTGAAATACCTCTTTACGTCTCGTTTGAAAGTTCCGATATGAAGGAACGAAAATTTTATCTGAAAGACTGTTCCACACATTTACCAATACTTTGTCGGGGGGAGGTAGGCAGCTGACCCCTCCGTCTGTACCTGGCTACGCCCGTGTATAAATATTGTTAAATTATGGGACGAGAAAATACCATTTCAAAGTATCCTGAATAAAATAAAAATGAATAAATTTTGTTTTAAATATTTAACTTCAGAACAGTTTTAGAACTTCAGAACCGTGAACTTTTTCTTCTACTTCCTTCATAACTGGACTAATTACTGAATAGCGGGAATAATTATAAACCAAATTCCAAGCCAACACATACCCAATGTTTTAATAGGTATATGTACGTATTATGTACGTATATGAAATTACACCAAAGCGGTATTGTTCACCTATTGTCCGTTAGACGGCGGCTGGAAAATTAGGGTTCTATTCAATTCCTCCCGGCAGTGTTACGGAACTTGGCTCGGAACAATCTAGTTTGCTAATCTGCTCGCACTTGTGTCCGGTGCGGTAATGCGGGACAAACCACGATGAATACTGTCTGATAACGGCATGCTGTTGACTATGACGTGTTTAACGTGTGGTCAAAAATTACAGCTTAAATGGCCAAAGGTATTAATTATTTGATTTTAATTTCACTCAATCCAGTGTTTAGTCAATTAATACCGATATTTTATTTATAATAAGCGCAGTACAATCCAAAAACACTGGTGACCACTGAGAGATCAGAAATTTATCGCCAACGGTCGCCGGTCTACATACCTCTCGGTAACCGGATAGATATGCATTGCCGAATCCCGAAATTTGACAAACTAAGGTCTACACCGCACAGGGAAATTTATCCGCGCTATAACTTCCGCAGGATTCTGCGACATATGGAAACAGTATGAAACTGTAAGCCCCAGCGAAAAAAAAACGCGAATACAATTCCGCAACCAAATCTGTCCTTTGCCGCAGAATTCACCGTGCCGCGCTGCGATTTAAATTCGCGTGAATACTTTGTGCACTTTGAATACAACTGACCGCACTGCGGAAAAATAGCCGCGTGGCGTAGGCGGATAGCCGCTGGTTTATCATTTTACATAGAAAAATTCTTTCATAGGTCTCAACGCCGTAAAAGGGTGAATCCAGTATTGGTGGCATCTTTTAATACGCCTTTTACAGGCAAATCAATATTTTTGTTCTGTTATCCATTTAAGTGCGTCTTAGCTGAGAACTGGGTGGAATTGACAAAAATCGCTAGAATTTTTATTCGCCATGCGTGTAAGTAAAGATTCAGTACGGGGATTATAAACCGCGAGAAAAAAAAAACGCGCGGCGAGAGTTCGCTATGCGGTATAGGCTTAAAAGAGAGTCACTGTGACAGGCTTTTCATTATGTGCGTGGTAGCCGGGACCCAGGCAAGTACTATGCCTACTACCTCGCTTGATTACTGGATATGTACCAGCTCATCCCGGATCGCGACATGGCTAAGCGTGCCACTATTGTGGATTAATAAATAAAATAGAAGCTACATAAATTAAGTTTTTAATATACTTTAGTTACTACAAGACTACAAATAAAAAATATTCTTCAAAAATGTATAAATATTTTACAGTAATTTAGTTATAGAGAAAAATAATAGTCTTAAATAAAGAAAATTGGCAATCATTGAGAACTGCCGACACAGTCGAAAATTTAAAACTATGACGTAAAAATTGCTTTTTGGATATTTTAATTAGTTGTAGTATCAAAAATTAAAATTTCATAGTTTGCAACATCAGTGAGCTCTATGAAAATATGAAAAGCAAACAATTTTGTTTACTTATTTTTGAAGTGGAAAGTTTTTTCTATAGGCACGTTAAGCGCTTTTTGAATGAATACAATCTTATAAGTTTGCGTCACCGACATCGCATGCAAACAGTATATCTGTAACTGTAGGGATGGTGTGTTGAATTGATTGTTAAATTATAGGTACATTATCTTTTTACTTGGAAGTTTAAAGTTAGTTTAGTTGCAAATATATATTATATATAATTGTGTTGAGTAGTCTACGCAAGCTATATGCTGTCACGCTCGTTATATTGAAATAATGTTCTGCTTCACACAAACTTTGACTGTCTGTTACTATCGCGATTGCTCGAGAACGAATTTAAGAGTCCTTTAATTTTCTTAGTACATTGCTCGTTTGCAACAAAACTAACTTTAAACTTCCAAATAAAAAGGTTATGTACCTATAATTTGGCAATCAATTCGATCCGTCATATTTATAGATACCGATATAATGTTCATAACATTAGCATGTTGTGTCGGTGACGCATACTTATAAGATTTCATTCATCCAAAACTTCAAACATATGATAAGGAAAAGAGGTAAATAAAATTGTTTGCTTTTCGTAGTCTCCTTAAGTTGTTTTCACATAACAACAAAAAACTATGTTTGGAATCCAAATAAGCAGACAGTATAAAAATGTATTTAAAAATAAATAAATAAATTGTATAAATACATACCTCTTTTAACCAAAAGATATTCTAAAAGTCTGTCCCAAGTCTTTTTAGACGATTTTATTTTTCAATATAAGACGGGATGTTTTAATTTACCGTTCGCCCATTGAATGCAGTGATTTGTATCCACTACTTCATTCGACGAAGGGGAATGGATTCATCTGTCTAACTAACGTTAGAGAGGGTGCTCGCCTCAATCTTACTACCAATTTTCTTTTCTGACTTTTTTATGTAGCTTCTTATTTATTGTTAATTTATTTGTAAGCTGGATCTGATTAATGTTCTAATTAGTATTTTTAAATATAATACATTTTGTTTACATCATACCGATCTTTGAATTAATATTATATAACTGTATTTCGAAAGAATATGAATACAATTTTGAGATATAACTATAATCAAAATCTTTTCACGTGAGGAATGTACAAAATGAATAAAATGTACATTTCCCAGATATTACACCTACTGACTTTTGTTTCAAAGGTTCAATTTTGAAATATATTAATTAAGTATTAATATTTTTTTAATAAATATATATATATATATTGATGAAAAAGGTCCAATAAAAGTATGTGATAAGTTTGATCGTTTACCCGGGAAATTAAAAAAATAATAAAAATGATTGTTTATTGTTCTTGAACTAATTATTTTTTGTATTTAATCTTTTTTGTAGACCGTATAATTTCTTACAAAAATACGCCTTGAAGTATAGCCTTTTTAATAAACTGAACAGTTGGTAAGCTATAAAATTCCAAAGATTTAAACGTCCGGGATCTTATTTGGCATATACTTATGCCGAATTCCGATGACCGATTTTGATGGGACTTTCATTGACAGATAGATGATGTTGTATATTATTATTTATTTAATGAAGACAATTTAATATAAATAATCTAGGTATAAAAATTAATAGGTATAAAAATAATCTAGGTATAAATCATTGAGGTTTGTTTGCCGTTGTGCGCTCATTATGCAAAAACTACTGGATAGATTTGTTTTTTTTTTATTTATTTATTCTATAGATACTTGGTCCTTATCAAAAATAAAATTATGATGATATATTCATAAACAATAGTTATCTAGTCCATGCGAGCAAAGCCGCTGGTATAGCTAGTTTAAAAATGAATTTGCTTGCTGTTGGCTTAGGCGAACCTATTACTGGTGCTCACTACAATTACAATAATATAAAATAATATTTGTAACAGACAAAAAAAAAAATATCTGTAAATATTATAAAACTCAACGCTGTCTGTCTGTCTGTCCGTTTATGTTCTTTTCAAGCAATATTAATCAAAACTTCAAATTTAAACAATTTGGTGAGAGGATTGTTGTTTAATTAATAAAGTATCCACAAGAGATGTGCGAGATAGCTAGACGATGCACGAGGAAAAAATCCATCAATAGGAATTCAGAAATCCTATTCTTGGTTAGCACAGTTCTAGTGGAAAAGAGCTAGTGGAACTTTTTTTTTTTAGATACAAAAAAGCTAGAGATGTGAGTGAGGAACTTGTTGCGAGGGATGCGAACGAGGAATGTGTGCGTAAGATGTGTGCAAAACGGTGTGGGGAACTAGAACTACTCATAATAATGATTGGTAATGTCTGCGCATATAGAACTTAAATGATCTATTAATATAGTTGGAAAATATCTAAAAAATCTAAAATTTTTTTTTTTTTTTTTTAATCTAACATACTGGAAACAAATCATTTAAGAGTTTTAAACAAATTAGGCCTTAATACTTCAATAATAAAAATAAAATTTCAACATCTATAGAAATAAATACAATTGAAGTGTAGACAAAGTAGAATAAGTAATGTCAAAATAACAATATTTTTTCTGAATGCAAATAAGTACCGTTTACTACATAGTATTTTAAAATTTTTGTCTGTCTTTTTTTTCCGGATAATTTCGGAAACGGTTGGATCAATTATGCGGGACTTACACTGGCAAATAAATGATTTTATAAGGAGTAACTTAGGATACTTTTATTTTAGAAATAGAATTAGGGTTCCACATAAATAAAATAATAAGCATTTTTTTTCTTTAATAAACCGGCAGGCGACGGTCACCACAATACTGACGGCATTCTGTAGTCAACGCGAGCGGAGTCGCGGGCACAGCTAGCAAATAATAATAATATACGAAAAGTTAAAGTTCAGAAGAAATGGCGAGAATATCAGTCGGGATCAATTTTTTTTTTACAACATTTGTTATTCATATATACTTTTCTATTTATACAAGATAAAATAAATATTGTTAAATGCTTACATATATTATGCTTATTATATTTTATTGTTAAATTTGTTAACTATAACGTCTTTATAAATGAACTTTTTCCTTTGCCTTCCAATGCCAAGAACGTAGCTATAATTCTGAATTTGTGATAATATATTTAAAAAGATAGTGAACTTGTCTGGACAAATATTTCTTAAAATCTTAACTGATGCCAGTGAGAGGAGCCAAAATGCAAATAAGCAACGCTCCTATATTATAAGACGAAAAGCTCATGAATACGATTCGTAGTTAAGATTTCCGCATTCTATACAGGTTCGAAATTAGCTAAAACATTGATATGACCCCCGCACAAATGGTACATTATAAACTTTTGTTTTATCTGAATCAATAATGATATTATAACTTTAAGTAGACTCTTAATAATAGTAAAAAATTTGTATAATTTATATATTACAATGAATAGTTGAAAAACGACTTCTATGCAATGCCTTTTAGATTACATTTATTTAATTATATTTGTCTAATAAATTGATAATCGGCTTCTGTTGTTGTATAAGTTAACAACTATTAAGCGATTTTATTTTTGAGAAACGATACGGCATAACTTCTGTAATAAATACAAAAAAAAAGGAAGTAAGAAAGAGAGGCTAGGCCTGAAGTACGCTGGGTACATCTAATGAGTAACATAGAAGCAAAATCAGCAACATCCGCTTTATACAGGAAAAGGTATGGACAGTATTTTATTCACAATACATGCAACAATTACTAGTTCTATTAAAGTTACAGATAACATAAATTAACGATTATGTTATTGGCATAGTAGAACATAATTCTTAAATAAATCTCTAAATAATAAAAATATGAGTAATTTTAATCAATGATAATCCATAATGAAAGAAATTTGATGTTGCTTCTTTTGACTTCATGAAAAAACAGTTTTTGAAGGGACCTTTATCTGTCATTTTATTTAAATTCATAAACTTATTTGACTCTTTATCATGTGATTTTGGCGGCATTCTACGTGATGTACTAATACTACGTGATGTTTTATGCATTTTGTGTTACCATAAAACTCCTTGGATAGTTTTAACAAAGGAGCCACCATGTTGTTAGGCCTTTTAAAATTTACTAATGTAATTAGATAAATATTCTGCTCGCGTGTCGTTGGCAGAATTGTAGATGAGCATAGTTGCCAATAAAGTTCTGAGTTTGTACCTGTCTTACAATCTTATTCTTATCAATTTCAGATGGAGTAGTTAGTTACGCCTTCACTAGCGTCAACAGATGGAATCCGGGAGTAGTTTTTAACTATCTTAACATAGGTACATCATTCTTATAATATTTCTCCTTTTAATTAACTTCACTATTGCATCTTAATTATTTTTTAGAAATTGCTATGAGAGACTTTCTAAAAGGTAGCGGAGAGTGGGTAACAGTGAATCACATTTTTTTCTAGCTTCTGTACATCTAAAATTTGTTGTTAAATCATTGTTTTCTCAGATTAAGTCCTTAAAAGAGTTATCTAACCTTGAAATAAACAGAAATTTGTTGGCGAGAATAAATAAACTAATAAGTTACGACTTGTTAAAAGTAATTGGGATATGATCGACTGTGACTTGACAGTGAATTGAGTGGATAACGACCAAGCAAGTAATTAACGTATGTATATTAATGTTTAAAAAAGTCTAAATCGAATTAAACTCTTTGAAACCTAGCAGAAAGTATGCCAAATCGTATAACAGCAGTACCTATTGCTATCTCGCGGAGACAACACAAAGTACTAAAATACGTGAAAACGGCACACCTGTAACCAATGTAATTTTACGAAAATACTGGAAAAACGACGCATTTTAATTATTTTACATTTATTAAACATAAAAAGCTTGAGTTCATATTTCTATTTTTATTTAAGCATATTAAAATATTCTTTAATTTAGTCTTTATTTTGTAAAGCTAGGTCAGGTAGTTTTGAAGATATTGAAGATTTTCTAACCGACCCTTTTTCTTTGCGGTCCAGTTTATAAACTTTTACAAACTTTCATCAAGTGATCTTGTTCAGTGTATATATGAGAAGAGTTCCAAGAAGCAAAAAAATGTAGGTCAATTATTTAAACTTTTATGTCATCATTTGTGAAAACGGGAATTGGTTAAAATTGTTAGTTAAAAATAATTGTAAAACTTTATGAAAAAATATATTTTGCTTGCTATACGTTGCTTTATTCTTTCAAGTGTTCAGATACTAGCATATTTATTTCATTTTTTTTTATTTATATTTAATACTATAAAAACATGTTTTATTTTTTATACTGTTTTCAGCGGCAGTGCGCCCTATGCCGTGATGGACGCGCGTAGCCTCATTTTCGGAGTTAAATAAAAATTATAAATAACGAAGATAGAGTTCCGGAAGTAGGATTTTTTATTGGAAATTTCCTCCCCTTAAGGGCACTTCTCTTCTCAAAGTTTCTTAATTATTATTAGTTTTTGAGTTATTAAGGAAAGACTAAATTCCGTTTTTCCATCTTATTTGTTAATAACGATTGCAATTTTTTATGTGCTAATGCCATCGCTAGTCATCGTTGTCATGCCATCCTGCAAGCGTCTCTGCAGCTAGACATACACAGGTTGATCCCGAAACGCGACAAACCAAAAAAGAATCACCCTGACGCGCTATCACTATGATGGTCGCAACCCAGTCGGGTTCAGATACCCTAACACCTTGAAACTTAACAATATCCTTCGCGGAGTAAAGAGAAATAATTAGTCGAATGGTTAACTGGTAAATAAACTCATAGATAAGGATTAGAGGAAGAGAGATTAGAGAGGTAAGGCATAGAGAAATCTCTTGGAGTTTTTTCTCCACTTGGGGCAGTCCGTCTGGTGAAATACCTCCACCCTAAAGGAGAAGCAGCCAAGTAACCTTGTATTATGTTTCTGAGATTAGTAGAGTTTCCAGAACCACCAATAAGGAAGGGAGGTTTAAGGTCGGCAACGTGCTAATGATACCTCTGACGGAGTCTTAGTGCTACAAGCGTTCATACGCTATTTTACTGCTTACCATCAAGTGGGCAATACGCTTGTTCACTACGTTAGTTGTATAAAAAAATATACTAGTCTTTCCGAACACGGTTAATAAATCAAACTACAAACCATTAAAGAAATGTCCCCGGTTTAATCAGCTAACCCGTAATTGTTTAAAATTACAGGCTTAAGTTTACCACAGAAGCTCGTGCCCTGACGTGCCTCATATAATAATCAGAAAGAATCCACACAACCGTATAATTACCGGTCAACAACCGGAAACTATTGTGAGGCATAAAGTTATAATTTTCTGAAATTGAATACCGACTAATGTTAGCTATTAGCGTAAGAACGAACCCTTTACGTTATAAGTTTTCGTCGACAACGAAATCGAAAACGATTTTTACACAGAATGTATTCAATGACGAAATCTTTATGGTATACCTATTTTATTACTGAATTTCCTTGAGTGAAATTGTGACTCATTTTTAAACATTGAGTAATGACATATACTTACCGTGTATAAAATCGTTTTAGAATTGATAAAATTTTAATTTTATAATAACTTTTTTACGATTTCGACTCATTTTTCTTATAACCTATCAATTGAGCAATGAAGTATCGCGTGTACAAAATTGTATAGAAAAATGTCTTGCTGATTTTGATTTAAATCCGGATATATATATTAAGTACATGCATCTACATTTTTAGGGTCCGAAGTCAACAAGAAACCCTTATAGGTACACCATGACCGTTTGTTTTTCCGCGGCCTAGATTATTCTTATTCTATTCTTAGACTAGAGAGAGCTATAATTTGACCTGTATGTGACCATGTATACCCACATATTAATAACGCCGATAAAATCTTAAAAAAAAAGATTTTTTTTGTGGACCTGTGGACGTAAAGTTGGCATGATTTTTTGATCGTCTATTCCAGGGTATGGGGTGTCGTTGGATAGGTAGTTCAAAAGTATTGCGGCTGTTTGAAAATAATTTTTCGATAAAAAGCATCCGTTTGCGAAATATAAGCATTAAAGTGCTAATTTCTGTTAGATTCTAGTGTGTGTGTGTGTGTCCCAGGTAAATAGTTGTTTTTGGAAATGTGAGAAAATCGATGGCTGTAGTAATATAACGAAGTTAAGGAAAAACTATCACAGCTAAGTAGGCTTTACAAGTTAACGAGTAACATTCGAAGAAACCTATAAAATGAACTCAGAGAAGTAATTTCGTACAAAGTTTATTGAAAATCACTTAAAGCCCCCTTCTAAGTCTGTATATTGTGACGGGCAACTACGGAATCCTAACACTACGCGTGGCCAGCCATGCACTTGCCATTTTTTTTAGTATAAAGCTTATGAAAACTCGATTAATTACTATAAAATTAAACGCGTTTTCATAAAATTACCCTTGGCGTATATATGCCGTACACACGTAATGTACTAATTACGCTTGGCGTATCTTTAACGTTATTAATTGCATACGCCTCTCGGGCACGCTTGTTGCTACATGAAAGGCGGCCTTCTGTGATATGTAATTAACAATTATTTTGATTAAAATATATGAAATTTCGTTTTTAACATCTGTTCCATTAATGTAATTAGAATCGTTTATGGACTTAAATTTAATTAGTTATTTTTCATGTATGAAAACGAATTGGAGCTTCCCAAATGCGGTAAAATTTTTGTTCTTTGCACCGCAAATTCTAAATACACTCATTACTTTAAAATTTGAACTTCGATAAATTTCCTATATAAAGATAATGTAGAAGACGATTTCTGCATGTTTTGTGTGTCTTAGTCGATCCCTTAATGTTGTGGATCGTGGACATTTATGATAGACTGAAGTTTTCTTATTGTTGCGATCTGTTTAAAAAATGCACTATTTTACTATGCGACTCAGACCACTTGGAATATTGAGTTGGTTCTAGTTTTGTCTTTTTGGTACAAATAAATTATTTTACTTCCCACGGGCGTAAAAGTATAATTGGAGATACGTAAATATTACTTCTTCGCTTATGCTTCAAGTAGGCGGTGTACCATGATCTCAGCTATTACTAACTGTCAGGCTATGTGCAATGTTCCACAGGCCAGTGGTTGACGTGCAATGTTTTTGAAAAAAAAAAAAGAACATGCGAGTTTGCCACGTTGTTGATAACTGAGCTATTTTATCATGTTTAAAATGGATTGATTAATCTTTGATTAATCCATGAAATGCGTAACAGTCGTCTCCATAATCACATATCTATAGAGAGGAAAATTTCATTCTTAGATGAATACAGGAAAAAGAAAAGATCCTATTAGGCTAACTTTTCAAATATATTAATTCCTTCAGTTTAACTATAATTCTTTTCAGCATCTGAATTATGCTGATAAAAGCTTTTTCTTAGTACAGTTGTAACTAATATTAATTAATAATTATTAGCTCGTACTTATATGACTATAAAATGTGGTCTTCATGGATTTTTAATTATACTGTTATGATCTGTAAAAAATCAAAATACGTAAAATATCTGGAAAACTCTAGAAACTACAACAAACACTGATTATGGTATTTGTAAGTAAGAAAACGCGTCGCGGAACACGCACACATTAAAACCATATCGGTTCAATTATGCAAGTGAAAAAAATATTTTCCATAAATAGCGCACTTTCCCTTACCTTAAAAGATGTCGGTATGCTAAAAATAGATCAACGCCGATCTAGAAATTATGACCCATTTTTTTCGGTTATGTAAGCGAGCCGTGTTTCGAGATACGGCAGTTTTTTTTTAAGACAGCCAAGCTAATACAAGAAGCAATAAAAGAAAGCAATCTACAAGAGGAATGCAGAGTAGTGTAAACCACAGAGACTTAGTACTAAGAAAGTACAACTACAGTGTAGTGGACCATAGAGCAGGTACTGTATAAACAGTTTGCGACAAAGAACAGCTAAATAGTATTTTTGTCTCATTGAGTACGAATAAATTATTTTTAATTTTTAATACTCACGGGTATAATAATAAGTTTATTTTTTTAAATCTGTAGGAATCCAAACCTTTCTGTGTCATATTATATTTAATGTATGATGCTAAGGTCAAGGTCAGTCTCTGAGCTCCCGCAGCACACAACCCAGTAGTATGTGTGAGAAAAACCTCATAAATTATTTAGCTTCAACGCACAAATGCCAGAAGTAAGTAATAAAAATCCAACGGTTTCTTTCATTCTTATTTACGTTTGTTGCTTGTGCTTCTACGTTGCACGAATACGAGCAATAATGACTTGAGACTTAAGATTGTATGTATATCAAAGTTAGGGCTATGTTCGTTGTTTATAAAATAACAGGCATCTAAGTAAATATTAGATCTTTACATATGAAATTGGCGTTTTGTTGAACTGGCCAACTTAATCTCAAATGTCTGGCGTTTGGTTAGGAATTTCAAATTCAAATTTATTTCAAAGTTAAGCTTTTATGTTTCGAAATCAGTGATTCATTTGTTTTTTCATTGATATCGTTCTTTTCACAAAATGGAAAACTTAAAATATTGCGTTATTTACGAATATGAGTTCCACCGTGCATCAGCGCTGCAGAAACAGCTCGAAGGATTAATGACGTGTATGGGGAAACTACTGTAAAAGAAAGTACATTTTTGGTTCCAACGTTTTCGTTCTGGAAATTTTGACCTAAAACACAAACCCCGTGGACGGCCGGAGGCCCTATTTGATAATGAAGAATTAAAAGCAATCCTGAAAGCGGATCCATCGCAAACCACCTCAGACTTAGCGGCAGGCTTCAGTGTGAGTGATAAAACAATTTCAATTCACTTGAAACAAATCAGAGAAGTGAAAAAGCTCGAGCAATGTGTACTGCATGAATTGAGTGAAGCACACCAACAAACACGCATCGAGAGCTGCGCTACATTACTCAACCGTCACAATAACGAGGTAATTTGAAATCGTATTGTTACTTGTGACAATAAGAAATGCTCATCACAGTGGTTGAACCCAGGAAAACCGGCCAAATCCTGTCCAAAGCGAAAGTCGACTCAGAAAAAGATACTGGCGAGTATTTGGTTTACCAGTGCTGGTGTCATACACTACGGCTTCCTAAGATCTGGCCACTATATGGGCAAGATTTCCTAAGATTGGCCAGTAATTGTCAACAATTGCAAACCATGATGCCAAATCTAGCCGTTAAATAACCGAGACTGGTCAATCTCTCTAACCCACTGCTGATTCAGGACAACGCTAGACCCCATACTTCACGACAGACGGTCGCTAAATTAGAGGAACTGCGGTTGTAATGTCTCCGACACCCACCATACTCCCCCGACCTTGCTCCAACGGATTATCACTTTTTTCGGAATTTGGACTATTTCTTGCAAGGAAAAAAAATCCAATTCCGATGAGGCTGTCCAAACCGCCTTCAAAGATTTTATTGATTCTCACTCCCACAATTTTTTCAGCAATGGAATAAATGAAAACTATAAAATGGGGAAAGTGCATCAATAATAATGGTATATACTTCGATTTATGAAATGTATAATTTCATAATATTTTTTTGTTTTACTTTTTCTATATAAAACGCAAATTCCTTATATAAGGACCTATTAATTACTGAAATTCTTAATTATTTTATAGCCATTATTTGTTCAAATTGAATTTAAGAAGCATATGCTTTATGTATGTTTGCAAAGTTGTTAAGATACGACATATCCGAATGGGTCGCGACCACCATACACCAAGAGTAACACTTGTCATAATGGTACGCTTAAGCATTTCGCCTGCCAGTATCAGCGGGTGTATATCCAGCAATCAAGTGAGATGGTAGGGATTTATACTCGACTGGATCACGCCCTTATGCACATGGTGATAGACTCATCACAGTGTCTCCCTGTAGATTCTTAGCATTTCGGAATCTGCAAGATATAGCTAATAAAAAGCCTGCAAGCCGAAATGACAGCGATGATCGACCATGGATTATCCATCCCTCCGTCCTCTCTTATATTTGGATTGTACTGTGCTTACCAACAAGCACAGATTGGTCACTCTGCCATGTTACTATTTAAAAAAATCAAAAACAAATAATACATCAAATTCATTTCACTCTATGTTAATATCATTATGACTTCATCAGCGACACTGGCAATATCCAGTAATTAAATTAATCCTGTAATTGTAAATAAAAGCAATATAAATAAAATGAGGTTACTTTCATTATAACAGAAATCATTTGAAAAAAAAAACGGACTTAGTTTCGTTTCGTAATGATAGCATACTATCTAAAGTTACAAATCGACTGGAGCAACAATTTTTTTCCGCAAAAATGTTCTCATCGCACATAAATCTTTCTCGGGAATGCCTAATTTGCAAACGGTTATGTACAAATTACAATACGTTTTCCTTTCCTGTGTATTTTAATTTATTATAAATATTACAGAATTGTACAAATTATTTGATATGAGATATTATTAATGTCGTATTAATGTCTATTCAGTTTTTCATTATACTGTTTGAAGAATTTGAAATATTTTATAATTTACTAGTAAATAGACAGCCTATTTTTGAGCCCGCTGAGTCTTTCCCATTGTCAAATAGTGTATTAATACTTATATAGTTATATAATTTTGTAAACACCTTATCCAAGCTAATATTATAAATACGAAAATAACTTTGTCTGTCTGTTACGTTTTGACGTCTAAACAGCTGAACCAATTTCGATGACTTAGAGATAGAGTGAGATAGATAGAGATAGAGTGAAACTAACAGAAGAACATAGGCTACTAGTTATAGACATTATCCCGAAAATAAAACTTGAAGGGGTGAAATTAGTGATGAAGATTGTATGGAGAATCCATAATTTCTCAAAGAAGTGATATGATAATACTTATTTATGCTTTTATGCTTTTCGCGTTTTTGAAAAATCTTTCCCCAATGCGGTACATTAGGGTATGAATTCCATTTTTCTTAATATTTGTATCTATAGTCTGTACTAAACCGTTGGCAGATTTTCGATCTTTGTCGAAGAGATACGACTACTAATATTATAAATGTTAAAGTTTGTATGTTTGTTACTCAACCACGCAAAAATGGCTAAACGGATTTGGATGAAACTTAGGACACATATAGTTTATAACCTGAACTAACACATAGCCTTAAACTTATAAACATAAACTTTTATCCCGATAAAGATCAGATCTCCATGCAGACGAAGACACAGACAAAAGCTAATTGGCAATAAATCATAAATTAAAACAAGAAACTCATATTCTCATGGTGAAATTCATCATAATATAAGACGTACTACTTACTGGTAGTCCTTATTTTTTCCTGTTAAATAGAATATATATAAGATTTTCATCCAGCTAGGAATTTCAAAAACGAAAACACCTATGATTTTGACTTCGTTGAAGTAATAAGACCACGATTCTTGAAAGGACCTCTAGGGTTTCATCGACTACATCAAAGAGTTAAAATGCCATCTAAAAATTTTGAGGAGTGTAATGATAAAATTGATTTACCCTAGCGGAATTCTAATTAACACAATATTTTTTAAAACGCTGTATTTATCAATGAAGTAAAGACCAATATTTCCAATTACTGACAATCCTTATAAATCATAGCGAACCGGTGTTCATGCATAAATACTAAATACATGGGATAATGGGAGACCAGGCAAGCGACCCGTTTGTCATGCTAACTAACCACCGCTTAATTGCAGCCCATCTGAGGCTTGATTGGCGTTTCATTCGGATAATTGTTAACCAATTTACATTTAATGACCGTGAATATTAAATCTATGAATATTTATCTTTTATATTTAGCTTTAACAAGTACATCAAAAATGATTTTGATAATTATGTCTCCAATTAAGTCTTTTTATTTTATAGGAATATTAACGAAATTGTCTCAGTTATTATTAATTTCCAATATTAACTGTCGTATCTTAAAAATTATTTTCATATATTTTATAATAAATACAATTAATCTCTAAAATAATCCAAATTAATTTATATAATAATACTAGCTTTCTATCCACATAACCGTTAGCGTAGATTTTATACAGTTTTTAATTGTAACCAAAAAGTATTATTTTGCTTACAAACCTTGCCATCCCTTTGACACCCTGATGGCTTAAATTTGGAAAAACTTTGAAATACGTGTTTCATAAATTTTGAAATAACTATTATTTACCATATAAACTTTCATCCCCGTACGAGTTGAATTTCTAGAAATCCGTTCTTTAAAATAATGCCCACATATTGTCCAAATTTAAATTTCTTTTTTAAATTTTTACTCTATCTTTGGGCTGGGCCATGATGAGTCAGTCAGGACATTGGTTTTTCATATATGTATAATTAGATCATAAAAGTTTCCCAAAAAAGTTTTTGGATAAATTATCATATGGAAAACAAATCTTTTGAATGTAAAATGCAAACAGTTCAGTTGATAGAACTAAGAAGGATTACAATACGGCTAACAGTCGAGATTATTTTCTTATATCTGGTTTGCTTAGAACTACTTTACATTGTACAACGAAAATCTTGTGTACACACTAGCTCGAATTTAATCTTTAGTAATAAACAAGGTGCAACTTATAAGCGAATTGTATTTTGCAATATTATTTGTTAATTTAAAATTGTATGATATCACTTAATAATTAAGCTCCGTGAAGCATTGCTTGAACAATTCTTCAGGGAAAACCGTGTTCCTGTTCTTTAAAATTATTAGAGTATCTGATTAGGATTGGGACTGCCGAAAAACGTCACAAGCACTAACAAAAGAGGTAATGACTATAGAAATAAGGTATGACTCTAATTTGAACAGTATCACGACTATACATTAAATCTATAATGTATATGATACAAACCCACAATTAAAAAATCAAATACATTTTACAAAGACTTCCAGTAAAAAGTAAGGTTGACCAAAGAGTACAACTGATTTTTCTACGTGCAGTGATTAGTATGTAAAATTTTATTTTTTTAAATCTCCAAATAAATTTCGGTGCGCCCTATCTCTCTTCAAATGCACCAAACGTGAAATAGTTTGGAAATAAGCTTGCTGAACTAAGCATTGAAATTGGCCCATTGTTATGAGATCGATCAAGGGCTCGTTTACTAACAAAAGGGGATACGGAGTAACTCGGCCGAGGGCTATTCCAGTACGTTAACGAGACCTATTGAAAACTAACAATGGACCAGAATCTCTATCAAATCTCAGCTTATAATATACGTAATAAATGCATCCGAATAACAACGGATACATCAGCAAATAGCTTTCACCTGTAATATAAATTCAAGATTATGCCATGAACGTCAAATATGATTTGAATTATGAAGTAATGATATGGTTTAGTGGTCGTTATAACACGGACACCGCATCGATCGACGTGAGTTTGAATCTCTGCAATAAGCCTCACATTCGGTGAAGAAAAACATCATCATGAAACCATAGCATGGTGATAGGGTATTTTCTAGTAGCCTTTTCAGGTAGCCTAGCTAGCTACCACCCTCCGGTTGAAAAACTATAGCCAAACATATAGGATAGGTGTATTCCGATAGCTGCACTTCAGAACCAGTTAGCTAAGCGTGTTACAATATCAAGTTAGAATGTGGCCAAAACGCTAAACCTACTTATAAAAAGAATTAAAAAAATGATGCACATCAGTCTTTGAAACAATTAAATGATATGGAAAATAATGGATATGATAGACTAATATGAGTATACATAACATTACATATTTGGCAATATTTTTGACTGAATTGACTATACACATATTTCAACAAGAAGTATATAGGTACTGAAAGTGAAGTGCCAGAAGAGATGTGAAATTAGAGAAAAAAAGGCTCGCTCATTACATGACATCCATCATTATTTATATATTGGTACGTCATCCTCTTTCAGGTTAAATAGAAACATCATTGTTAGATTTATATTCACTTTGTTTTATAATATTTTTTCGGCAGCGAAATTAATAAAATATTCCTTCGTAGTTTTCAGGGATTTAAATATATCATTATTTTTATGACGTGTGATTATCACTGCAATTTTTGAAGTCCATAATAAATTCAAAGCCCTGTCAGTCGGGCTCATAAGTATATGTGGAACCACCATTGCTATTTGTATATAACTCTGTGTTGAATATAATAAGCAATTGACAATATACTTGTTATTAAATATATTATTTAAATAATAGTGTGTCTCTATTACTAGCTAAGAATGATTCTTGTTCAGTAACAATTTAACGATAGAATGTATCTTGATCATAAGCATGCCAGTTGACAGTCTATCGATATAGGTTGTCTACGACAGTACGGTCTGCTCACATACCATTCACGAAATTGCTTGTCTTGATACAAGCCTATACCAAATATTGTTGGTATTCGTATCGAAGTTCAAAATTATCTATATAAACTAGCTGGTATACGACTTCGCCTGCAGTGTTTCTTAGACAATATATTTTATTTACATTGCTGTACGCGTAATGCTTATAAAAATCTTAGATTCTTAAAATTTTAATAATTTTTTATTGAATGAACATATCGTGATATTTTATTGAAAAGGACTTGAGTATCAAATGTAATGTATACAAAATGATTGAGGTTTATCATTGTGCGCGCATCACGCAAAAACTTCTCGATTTTTTGAAGATTTTTTTCGAAGATTTTGATCTTTTTTTCTTTTGTTTTGCTCCTTATTTCAAAAATAAAAAAATATTGCGATATCTTCATTCAATAAAATGATATGAAAGTTTTAATAAATTAAGCACTACGTGTTCTTCTGTCGTCCACAGTTAGTAATTGATAAACCAGATAGAGTTTCTACCGGTTCTTCTAAATTACTGGGTTGTTTCCCGAATCGGTCATAGTGTATTGAAGTTCATAAGCGACTTCTTCTAAAGTGAATAAAGTATTTTTGCTTTTGATAAAATATTATGTCTTTACTTTATGGTGAAAAGTTTTATAGATCGTATTAACATGAGGACTTAAATTAATATTTCATGCTAAATCATGCTATGGTATATGGTTGTTTTTATACTAGCTCGGTTAAATAGCCGCATGTTACCTGATGGAAAGTAAGGTGCAGTCCAGAAAGGACGGCGACTCTCAGTCAGCATTTATCGCCTTCATATCGCTTGCAAAAACACCTTTTTACGCCTCTTTTATCTATAATACACATTTTTAATTAATCTGGTTTATTTATATCACAGTTATCTTTTGTATTCATAATAAAGGCAACTAGAATAAATTTCATTTAGATTTAATTTAGATTTAGGTTTCATTGAAATTAAAAATCTCATACATTTAAAAATCGTTAAAAGACTTTAAAATTGTATCATGAAAAGTTAAAATATAAAATCAAAGACTATGCCAACCTGACAGACATTGTTTCAAGTCTTTTTAGATACATACTTTTTATCTTTATCAATTTTATATATTCCTAATGGTGCTCCCACACTGCAGTTAAGTAACGTTAAGTTACGTTGCGTTTCTTAGTTAAAAATATAGCAAAAGGTATACATCGTTACAGTATTACATAATACATTTCTACAAAATGTATACAACGAATTGCAACAAGATAGCAAATTATAACTATTGTTAAATCAAATTAATGTAAAATTTGTTACAGAATGTTTTAGTGCGGTAAGTATTTTGTAGTATAACGTTAAATAACTGCTATTAATTTGCTGATGTGCCACATTCAAATATACATAAAATCTATACATATACCTAAGTATATCAGTATAATACATATAAACAAAAAATAATATATACATTATACATACGTAATAAGCCTTTCAAAAATAATCTGCTACATTTATTTATTTTTAGAAAACCTTTTATATCCGGGAGTCATAAGGAAAGGCGATATATAGAGCAAATGGATTTTAACGTAGGAAAAGACCGCGGTTCGACCGTTCCCTTTAAAATATGCATGAGAGCTGGGTCACAATGTCTTTTTGTTGAAATAAAACTGTATTGTCCAATATCGCGGTAATACGTAGGTCGGAATAACTTTTTTATATGTATAAAAAATACATAGGTATAGCGAAGTAAAACTTCAGTCAAAAGTGAATGTTATGTTTTATAAATTTTAGCAAAAAATAAATCAGTTTTTGTGATAGAATTTTTAAGTGACACAGTAACAATTACAAAAAAGTCGAATTACAATTATTTATGTAGGGTAATTTACATATGTATTACGCAAAAAAAACGCATTTGGAGCACTTAAATGGCTTACGCTGAATAAATCATACTACAAGATTTGTTTTACCTTTTTAGGTTTGGCGTAGTGGCCAGAATCTCACCTGATGTTAGGTGACGATGTGGCCCAAGATGGTAATATAATATAGATAGATATATCAAATTAATGTTCAACATAATTATTGTATTTCTTAAAAAGACGTACAAACAAGTCCGCGATAGGATTTAATATTTATAGTTTCTAAGAATCACCATAAGAATAAGCATTTTTGTTTTTTGTCTTTTCAGTGGCACGTGCGCTTGGCCGACGGCATTCTGTAGACGACGCGAGCGGAACCAAGGGCACAGCTAGTAAAATATAATTTCTACAGTCCTCAGTTAATAAATAAATCATGTACTTTCTTAAATTACTTTAAGTATTGATTGTTTGCCTAGAAATCTTTCTCGTAATTCTAACAGTAAATAATAGTGGACCTTTATTCATAACTAGTAATAGTAATAATGGTTTACAGAAATATTAAACCTAATACAACAATTTTATTATGACAGTTTCACAAAATGTTCGACGTATTGCAAAATAAGTATATTTACACTCTTATTACACACAATGTTTATTTTTTTAATTCAAAAGTATTAATATCTTACGATGATCACAGTTTATTACGGATCACACGGATTACTTAACTATTTCGCCTTTACATGTTTTGTTTCTCAAGTAAGGAATGATAGAGAAAGTCATAAATCAAAGCAAAACCAATTACATTAATATATATTTTAATTAATAACTACGTAAAGATTAATGTAGAGCCGGTTTGTAGTGGTTTCGATCCAATAAGAGTCCGATTAATCCACCGCGCTAAGAAACTGGTACTAGTAATTCTTGCACAGTCTCAATTATATATTGTTGGTTATTCGTCTCTAGCTTCCTACTCTGGCTGTGTGGAAGAGTATAAAGGGCTTAAGGCACAAGGAGCGCTAAGATCCGCCCGATTCTTAAATCTCGATTCTAAAATTTCCTCTTGATAGAGTCCTATATGAAATATCTCGCGAATGCACACCACTCAGGTACATAGGTTCTGTAAGGAACCTTTTTTCTTTTGTTTTTATATCATTTCAACCAAAAGACGTTCACTGCTGGACATAGGCCTCCCCTAAAGATCGCCACAAGAACCGGTCCTGTGCTGCCCACGCTGTGTCTTCTAGTACTTGGCCGCCACTCGAGAACTCTTTGGTCCCGACAACCATCCGTTCTACGAGCTAAGCGGCCCGGCCACTGCCACTTAATTCAGCTATTCTTCGGGCTTTGTCAATGACTTTGGTTCTCCAGCGGATCTCCTTATTTCTGATTAGATCACGCAGAGAAACTCCGAGCATAGCCCTGGCTAGTTTAGACAAAAAATTACAGATCACTAAATACATATACACATGTTCCTTCCTTCCTCCCAGAAGGCAGAAATACGAGTATGTATATAATTGTCTATACATATTGACATGACAGATGTGACAATGTGTCAATTTATAAATTGTGTCAATTTATATTTATGGTCTTAGAATAAATATTCTTTACAAATTAGACCTATACTAATAAATGTCTAAATAATATGGACAAAATTATGATTGCCGTATTTTTACGTTCCCAGCATTGCTTTACTCTATTATATGAGTAGATTATTGTTGAGAGGCCCTTTCCAACTTAAACAATTTCTACATTTTGATTTAGCTTTTTGAAGAGTAAAGGCCAACATTGTATTAAGTTTTCTTAATTTTTAACTTTAACACAATATAATATATTCATAATAAGTATTACATACGAGCGCTTTGTATACGCAATCGATTTATCTTGAAGAGAGCTGTCGATGGGAAGTGTAAACTAGTAAAAATAAATAAAAAGTAAACGTGTAAAAATGCTTGTAAAATCATTGCAACTGTACTGACGGCTATCGGCGCGAGACTAAAAGACTCGACGCTTATAGAAACGCGCTGACCAGATACGCGCGACGGTCGGCGTGACTGTAACATCAGCCGTAACTATCGAGTGATGCAATTCAATTTTGGATGTAGATGATAGATATGTAGCTGCAATACCAAATTATTTCCCCAGATTTTGTTATCATCAGTTTTTTGAATTGTCTATACCTATGTAAGCAAATTTAAAGACATATGTATATATATGTCTATATGTATACATATACGTATAGTTAATTAGCTCGAATTTTCTACGGATAGGGAATTAGTTAAATCGCGATTTTTCACATGTTCGGCAACAGCCCAAGCTGAGGTTCCGTCACTTTGACACCCTTGACCTTGTTGCCTCGCTCTTGTGGCTGGGTGCCTTAAACGCTCGCTCCCAAACCCCGTGAAACTGTATAAGCCTTCTGAGGTTTCAATATTGCATACAGAGTTTATTTTGGTTAACATTACAAAAGATAATAAAGAGAATATCAGGATAATCAATCAATACGGCACAACCCTTCATGAGACCAATCTTGTTGATGTTGCCATATTCGTTTTAACTAATGTTACAAAGACCGGCTTTGTCTACCATCACGTTATGTTAAATAAGATACTATTTAATATAAGTTGGAGACTTATGTATGTTATTATGTAATCCGTACTATTTACTTACTATTCGTACTACTGACTTTACTATTGACTGGACGCGATAGCAAAAGTTGTGCTCTGATACCGCACGCACTTTATAATCAGGAAACTGTCGGTTTGAAGACGTTAACGCTTTAACGGTGGGATAGTGAAGAACTTAGTTAATGATAAGTCGACTACAATTAACGCTGTTCCTAAGTGACGTCTCACTGCGTATTATACTACTTTTAATTTAAGTTATTACACTTTTCATTCCTAACAATATATAATCAAAATTACCTATAAAATAAACTTGCAAACGTTTGGTATTTCCGAAGAAAACGAATTACCTTAAAAGGTTGGTCGCGTTGACAATAGCACAAAAGGTTCATCGAGAGGTACCATTTTTATAAGATATAAGTATTCTGATGTAATGGGGCTTCAACATACGAGTAGGTTTTAAAAGTAGACATTTTATTTATAGGGTTTTAAGCTAAGAGGTAGGTTGATTATTCATTGTAGTTTTTTCAATATATATATACAGTGAATTTCATTTATAACAACCTCGGTTGTAACGAATTTTTGGTTATAGCGATGTAACACTTAAATCCCTTGAATTTAAGTATACACTTTTAGAGGAACATAATTTGGCTATAGCGACTTCGGAAGTAACGCCGATTTCAGGTATAGCGACTAGTTTTAATGAACCATTTCTGCTTAAGCAGAAAAGCAGATATAGCGACCGAGTCTACAAAGAAAGACCAAGCCAATAAACAAACATACAAAGGTTCATTAATAGAATCATAAAACTTTATTTTGTTGTAATAATACGATTTTGGTTATAAATGTTCCGGTAGGAAACAATACTATATTACTTTTTTTAGTACCCATGTGTAAAATGCGTATAGTATTATTAAGCAGATATTAGGCGATTAGGGGGCTGTTTCGTTTGGCAACAAATATTCAACATCTATGAATCTGGTGATTTCCAAGTGTGACCTTGACCTTGTCAAAACTGAAGAGCAATTGTGATATATCCTACAATACATTAAATTTAAAAAAGTATGCATGTACTTAAGTGCGTGTTAAATGTTACACTCCTATGAATATTCACACACGATGTTACGTGAACAAGAACATTGATCGTGGCATCATCTTATTTAAACCAAAGGCTTAACAAGCAATTTCATAGTAAAGAGTTTTTGATACAATGCGTGCACGCATCGTAATATTACACTCTTATTATTTTTACATCACTTAAAAAAATATAACTTCAAATATTAATATTTTGAAATTAATTAACAAAAGTTGCATCAGCAAAGCGAGCACAGTAATTAAGAACACTTTTCATACATAGTCCGTTTTCTTAAACCTTGTCCTCTAAGAACAGGAATATGAAATACAAACGTAAAGGAATTATTCTACAATGGTAGAACAGTTACAAAAAAAAAACCTTATAATTTCAAGACTATATTTGAACCTGACGATGAACTGTCTTTAGTTTTAAGACTATTAAGTTCGTAATTCCGGAAACAGCCGACGGCACAGATCGTCGTATTTCGTGGAAGGACGACAGTTAGTCTAAATGATCGATAGTTGGAAAATTTATAGAGATACATGTATAAATTGTAGTTCACATCTAAACGATTAAAACATTGTATTAAATTTAAACAGCTTCAAAGTCTTCATAATTAATTATACTAAATTTGATTTGGTTTATTTAAGTCTAAATACTTCTGGTGAATATTGTTGGCTTCGTGAAAATTTTACCGGGAGTTAACAATTTCCTATGTAACGTGATATTTAAGTTTAAACAAGTTTCTAGTTTCTTTCTGTACATTAACTAAGGAAAAGCCTTTCTTTAAATTGGAATCTTAATTTTTAAGCTTGTTATCTTTTAGTATAAAGTACTTACTATTATTTTACATTAACTAAAATTATATTAGATAGTTTCAGAGGAAACAAATAGATTTAAGATATATCGTAATTTTAATTTGGCAAATATTTTTATAATTAATGCTATTTATTAAGCCATGGCTATTTATCTGAATAATAAATGATGATATTTAGAATACGCAGGAAACAAGAAAACGAATATCACCTCTAAATTAGTAAAAAGTCAATTTTTTTTATTATTATTCTCTGGGTTTAGCGTTTGGTAACATTTTCATCTGATGTTAAGTAACGATGTGGCCCAGGATAGTAATAGCTAAGCCTGGTAGGAAGACTGACTCTCAAGTGCAGCTGCCGCAACACACCTATAGGTACTTGGCGACATGTTTTCAACTTAAGGGTTGGTAGCTAGTCAGGTGGGCATTAGAAAATGTCCTACTACTATGACATGGTTCCATCATGATGTTTTTCTTCACCGAAAGCTCAGACTCAGCTCAGATATCAGGAATTCGATATCACGTCGATTGACACTGTAAGCAGAGCAAACTATAAGCAGAGGTAACAACAAAGGTATAGGTTATTTTAACGAAATTATTGAATACATTACATAGTAAATTATTCGATACTATTGGTCCCAATGGCGAGGTTCTTTCCTTTCATAAAATTTTTTAGGGTTCCGAAGTCAAAAGGAACCTTTATAGTTTCGGTATGTCCGTCTTTCTATCCACGGCTTAGCTCAGAGATTCATAGTACTAGAAAGATGTAATTTGGTATGGGTACATATATTAATTATGCCGACAAAGTGGTCAAATCTTGGAAAAAAAAATTTTTCAGAATACCTACCCTACACGTAAAGTTTTTTTTTTCTCGTCTATAACATCGTGTGGTGTGTCGTTGGATAAGTTGTTCAAAAATATTGTTTGTGAAAAACATTTTTCGATTTAAAGATCCGTTTGCGAAATATTAAACTTTAAAGTGCTAATTTTTGTTAGTCAAGAGCCCCTCACCCCAGCCAAATGGTTGTTTTGGATATATGAAAAAAACTCATGGTAGTAATGAAGTAAAAATAAAAACTATTAGAGCTAAGTAGGTTTTACAAGTAAATAAGTAATAATCAATCTATACTAATATTTAAATTTAATTTAATTTAAAAATTTAAATTGGATGAGTTTTTTTTTGTTTGTTTAAACACACTAATCTTGATTCGAAAAAATATATTTTTATATGATAGCCTGGGTTACGAGGAATAGTATAGGTTATATAACATCAAGCTAAGCCTCCAAGTTAGACTTAAATATTGATTTTTGTTAAGTAAGTCGGAAGAAACAGCGCACCCGATCTGCTTTATCTATGTACGCTGGTGTAATGGTTAGTGATCCGTAAATACAATGTACTACAAAAATATTGCTCCTTAGTACATTTCAAAAAAAAGCCTGCGATACCATATGCCTATCTCTTAGGTGAGGTGGCGCGAACGAGTCGTATGAACTGTTTACGCATAACACTGGCCACCCGATAAAAATAATGTTTATACTGAAGTATTATAAATCATCAAAGAGCGATTTCTTTTTAATTTTACTTAGGTGAAACCACAAGGCATAACTAGTTAACTTATAAAATGTATTTGGAGAAGTAATATCGTACAAATTCCATTGAAAACAACTTAAAGACCCCTCTCTAAATGATTACATCACGCAGGGCGGCTGCCGGAACACGGTCAAACATCTATAGTATACTTTTGTATGAAGTAATTCATGCTACACCGGACCGGGCCGGGCTAAACGCGGGCACGATATAACAAAAGCATCCTTAAGTCTGCATATTGCAACTACGGAACCCTACACTGCGCGTGGCCCGACACGCACTTGGCTAACTTTTAAATTAATTTATCGCTTTTGTGTGTTAGTTTGTACCCAATAAAAATAGTTGCGAAATACATTACTTAAAAAAAAGAAACAATGTTTTTTATTTTAGAAATTATGGCGCACGTTGTTGTATAGACAATTATGTTAACATTTAAAAATATTTCAATGGCCAATTTCAATGTTTATTTTAGGCAGATAATTTAGTAAAAAAATACGATATTATTAAAGATATAAAATCAATAAAAATAATAAGTAAAAATCTTAACAACATAACAAATGAAATGTCTACCAGTAACTTGAAAAGTACATAGATCAAGTTTGTTTCTATTTTTTATTTATTTAGAAGATGTTTCACCAACTCCAGCGTAATCTTAACTTATTTAACAAATAATTTATTTAAACAACAATAAGATAAAAATAAAAAGAAGAAAATAATATACTTAACAATACAAATCGCAGTCACTGATGATGAATTACATTGCGAGTTATGTGTAGTTAAGTTTACCGGATCATCTGGGATTCAGTCAGACAAAGCTCTATAAATAATGCACAACACTAAAGTGTCGTCTGCAACCTTTATCGATTTCGATTGTGTTCGTATTGCACCAGTAATGGACACAAAATGCGCAATGCAATATTCACGATTCATATGCAAATCGACAATGTTGACGTAAATTTTGTCAAATATTTCTTTCATATTCGATGCGTTTGTTATATATCTAGTGTGTTTGTTTGATCTAAAAAATGAGCTACTGATCATGTAGGTATATTATAATAAATCTATACTGTCTGTAAATGTAATTTTTATATAAAAAAATTGTAATCGATGTATATTTACGAGAAGAAAATAATATATTTACTGCGTAATAAATGCACGTATTTTAGGGCGCTTGATACAGCTAGTCAACTAATATTATTATCAAGGATATAAAGGCTTTTATTTCACGTGCTTTGTAATAAAAAATCTATATTAATAAATATGTAGTTTTGTCTGTACATGGATTTTTTTTAAATTTCCCGAAATCACTAAAATACCGAATATGAAGGACACTGATCACGAAAATGCTTTTAAATGATTTTTTTGTCTGTCTATTTGTATATGCGGATTTGGCTTAAAACGGCTTGACTGATTCTTATGAAAATTTCTATACAGGAAGCTTATATCATTGGTCAATTGATAGATTATACAAACTTTCTATAATACTTTTAGAAAACGTAAAAAAAGAAACAAAAGAAAAAACAATTGTTTATTACTTTTTAACCGCTTTTGATGAAATTTTGCACACAGTAATTGCAAGTCATTGCACAATTGCCAATATCACTTTTAGAAATTGTAAAAAAAAAGTTTTCCTCAATTCTCATTTGATTCTTAACAATGATAGAATAAATAATTGACAATAATATATTTAAGAAATGTAAAAAACAAGTTCACAACCGTTTTTGATAAAATTTTGTACACGGGGAAGTATAATTATGTTATTTCTCAATTGATAGGCTATATTAATTGTCAATAATATGAGTAAAAATAAAATTATTAGATCAAAAGAATTACTGCGTCCCAAACGCGTGCGCAGCTGAACTATAATAGTCAATATTCAAATACAAAAAAAAAAGTTTTTCCTTGCCTGTCTGCCGTGGTTTTTTATGTTTTCTATGATTACTCCTCGATCAAACAACTTTTATCATTCGGTTTTCAGCAATACGCTAAATAAAAGAGACTGGTTTCAATAACAACATTTAGTATGGTAACTTTAAATAATACTTATATTTAAAACTCTAGAAAATAAACTTTGATCCCAAAATTGTCATGAAAATGATAAATAATCTCTAACCGTATAAGTTAAAATATCTGTATAGATATTTTATTTCGGGTTGTATCATCCATCCATCTTGTGCGCCGCCCACTCTGAAAGTAATTAATTAACCCCAAACTTGTTTGCTCTGCCTAGCCGTATATATTGTCGGAAAGAGGTCCAAGTTTACGGTGATTATACGGGAAATAAACGTTACATTTCGGTCTTTGCCAGGTAATGTTCAGATTTTAGTCTATTTTACGTGAAGTCTAAGTTTTATGAACATCAATCCAAAGTGTACGCACACATGAAGAACGCATTTTTAAATATATACTATTACAGAATCTTGTACAACATTGTAGAAATTATTACACACTCTCGCTTCGTGGACTTTAGGCAATGAACCTTTAGTTTATAAACCTTTTAATAATAATAATTAACTAATTAATTATATTGCTTACTCGCTGTGCCCGCGGCTCCAATCGCTTGGACTGCAGAATATCATCGGTAGAGTACACGCGGGAATCATATCCTTCCGCTCCCACACACGGCGATCGCTAGTCGGTTATTTTAAAGACAAAAATACTTATTGTGGGTGATCCTTAGAAGACGAATATATGCTATCACTCATGTATGTCTTTTCAAGATTTACAATTATGTAGACCGTTAATTTTATATATTTCTTAGGCTTTACTCAGCGTAAGCTATTTAAGCACCACGAAAGCATCTTTTTTCCGAATTGAACATGATTATTGTTACTTTATCTAACAAAATATATCTAATAAAATAGCCATGAACTATGAACTGAAAAAACATGTAAATCGGATAAGTGGGTTTTGCGGGAAAAGCACATAAACGAACATACAGACAGAGAGACGTTAAGTTTTATAAAATGACCTACTGTTACAAAGTACCTACATAGCGCCTTTGAAAACTGAAATATCTGAAACTTCACGACAATAAATTAGACGTAAAAGGACGTCGAAGTGCGTATAAAAATACGTTTTATTGCGACAAAAGATCGACTGAGAATTTTCAAGGTCCACTTAACTAAAGAAGAGCGTAATTTATTTTTTATATTTCTTAGAGAATTTACACATTTACCTAGCGATAAATGTGTTGATGTATCAAAACGTTGTAATAATGTCAGGATACTTAAAACTTTAGATTGCTTCTTTATGAAACAGCGAAGTGTAAATTTATATTTCATATTTGTTTATATTTTTTTGTTATCGTGTATGATGTAGTACATACGTAAAACCTATACTTACTCATGTAGTATAGCTTCAAACATTTTATGTTAATTTATTTCATTTTACCGGAATATTACAGTTTGGGATGAGCATTTATACATTCAAAATAACTGTTTGAAACCACTATTTTATGTATTTTGTTATCAATATAAACAATGACTTATTTTCTGCCTGATTGTAAGCTCTAAAAAGCCTATTTATTGTGCACGGTTATAGGCTATCTAACATAGTGCTATAACTTTAAGGAGCGGAGCAGTAACCATGAACATCAAGTATTCTGAAAAGCTGTTGGAAAATACTTATGGGAAGTGAGATTACCGATAGGCTTCACAGGTGCGTTGTAAGTAGCGCGGTGGAGTCTTAGTTGAATAAAATCAACACGGGTGAAACTGTGGGACACAGCTAGTCAAGTATAATTGTGGCCAATCGCTGCCCTATCACATAGTAAAAATAAAATATTAAATTAATAAGTGAAGAAAGAGAAACTTTTGAAGAGAGGTAGGGCACAGAGAAATTTCTTTGGAGATTTCTCTCTGCTTTGGGCAGTCCGACTGGTGGAATACTTACTCCCTACAGAAGATCGCAGCCAAATGAACTAGTGTTGTGTTCCTTCGGTGAGTAGTGTTTCCAGGGCTCCTTAGGGAAGGGGGGTTCAAGGTTGGCAACGCGCTAATGTTACCGATGGTATTACAGGCGTCCATGGGCTACGGTAGCCACTTACCATAAAGCAAGCCGTATGCTTGATCATCACCGTTGTAGATTAAAAAAAGTGGATATGAATCGCCAATAGGTCATGATAGTTATTCAGAGAGCATTCGAGCGTAGTTATTACGTTCAAATAATAAATACCGATATCATTTTCCTTTGTGTATTTGGAGCCTTAAGTGGGCAAACAATAAAATAAAGAGTGGTTACCAAATCCAATAATATCGCAGTACGCTACGAGCACAGAAAAATTTCGATCAGAGATTTAGTTCAAAAATCTCAGTTTGAATAAAAAGTAGATAAAATATAATTTATATAGATATTTTATTTATGAAAAACTATATTCACACAATTTATTTTTATAAGTGTTGTAATATTTGATTTAGATAACATCAAAATATTTTCCTTCATAGAATGAGTTCCGGGCACTAGGTCCTGAATAAATATTGTTATTTGATGAAAAAACGTAACTCACCTAATTGTTGACAAATTGAAAATATACATACAATGAGATCTTATAGAAAAACTACCGCCACGAAATAAGTGAAATAATTATATCCTATCAATAATAGGAATGTGTTTGAAACAAAACAGACAGAGAAAGTTTGGATCGGGGTGCCTTCCATACTGTATTGGAAAAATTTGACAGCAATAACCTTGTGTTGTGTTCCTGCGGTGAGTAGGATGTGCTCCTTGGGTAGAGAGGTTTAAAGGTGGCAACACGCTAGTGATATCTGTCGTCTTACAAGCTTCCATAAGCTACGGTGACCGCTTATCATCAGGCGGGTCATACGCTTGTTTGCCACCTTAGTTGTATATAAAATATATTTACCTGAACTTCCATTCGCCGTTGAGGTTGAAAAGAAAGATATCGCGATTAAATTCCAGTAGCTAACAATCCTAATAATTACTCTGGACGCCAATAAAATCGATTCATGTTATAATACTTTGTCAAAAATATAATATCTAAACAGGAAAACATTTTTCCTAGAAGCAAAAATATACACTGGAAGGCACAATCCCACATACAGCCCGTCTCTATTGTGACTGGCGTCTCAAGAGGAATTTAATATTTATCGCCAAGGAACTTCAGCTATGAACCACAATATTCAAATAATTCAGCCTACGTACATTTAACTAACGATGCCGTAAATTTAAATTAACGAGTAAATAAGATACAAATAATTATATTATTATACATAGAAAAATATAAAGATATAATATTTTAATTTATTTTTTAAGATAAAGTGCATTGCATGCACCTCACGGTAATCACAATACAATCCAAAAACAACAGTCACCATTGAAAGATCAAAATCCATCACCGGTCGCAGCTGTCCCGTAACGTGATAAAACCAAAAGAGTCATTGTGACGTGGTAGCAACCCAGTCAGGTTATACCGGAATGAGACACGCCTAAACTTGCCACTTGTCAGGTGTTATATGTTTACTGTGGCTGTGATCCAATCGGTCACCTAGCAGCTTTAAACATATCTAACAATATTAAAACAGGACAAAGGTCCTGATGAGGTCTAATACCATAGAATATATAAGACTAGCTAAACTATAAAATTTCAGAGACTGAGCTAAGTATTTCAAAATTTATGAGCACTTTCAATAACTCTATTGGTTTACGCGGCGCACGCCTGTAAAGCTCCCTGTCGGCATGTTTTTTTTTCCATAATTTCCAACAATCATAGTCATATTTCAGCCAATTTACACAAAACTGTAATGAATTAAACACTTAAACCTTCCTAATGAATCACTCCGTCCATTGATGAAAACCGTATGGAAATCGGTTTGGTACCTTTTGAGTTTATCGCGTTTAGATAGAAAGACGCGGCGGATGACTTTATTTTATAATATGTATAGATTAACATGGTACGGTACGATTTGAAATAACTAAACATAAGGCTACTACACACTATGCCGGCGGCATTCTCACTGGTTGTCTGCCAAAAAACTATGTTGAAAAAACCACCACCGCGCCGCGCTGGCAGCTGTCTCAACTGAAGTGATGCTCGCGGTTAACTGCCGATTTCTGCGGCATTCGCGCGCGGCTAATACCCGCCGGCCGTGCCGCCGGCATAGTGTACCTTTAAAAGGTAAAAAACAAATTTACATACATTATACAAATGTATATTTCACTGTTTATATTTAAATCTTACATAAAGTATATTATTACACGGTCTACCTTCTAATAAACCTCAAACTTCAAACGGACCGAATAAATCAAAAAGCCTAAATAAACAACGGGAATGCAATTATGTCCTCTATTAAATTCTCGAAGGAGAAAAATCACAGTAGGTTGCTGTTTTGTAAGAAATTTAAGCGTCCCCTTAAGCGTGGGCTCTGGGGGTTCCTCGGGGCAGCTGTATTATTAAAGAAGGGGTCCCGTAGTTATTAAACTCAGGGTGTCGCGTCGTAGCGCGGCAGGGTGTCACAAATATCTTCAGGCTTCGTATCCTAGAACAAATCGATTATAACTCTTTACATATGATGCGAATATCTTGTCTATGCTTATAAAAATGTGTATGACAAATATGATTATGGCTTGTATTATTCAATATTATTTTTACTAGTGCTATTTGTGTGTTGATATTATTTACATCGTTTTATGTTTTTTTTAAATTGTTTAATTAAGAATTTCCATACAATTTTCTATGCAAGGAAAAGTTATGTAAAACACTAGAGGTGCCCCGCGGCTCCGCACGCGTTTATTACGCAGTAATAAGTTTCATTCCGTAATTTAAGTTTTACTCATATTATTGATAATTCATATAACCCATCAGTTGAGTATTGACATACATTTCCCGGTAGAAAATACCATCAAAATCGGTTGATATTGATTTTTTTTACGATTTCTAAAAGTATATATTGTTGTATAATATGCTTCCCATCAACAAAACTTTACGAAAATATAAACTTTTATAGAAATATTTGGAAAGAAAAAGTTTATTTTTAATATTATTTGTAAGTAATATAATTTATTTCATGTTCAAAGTAATCTTACATAAAAATAGATTAAAAAAATCACTTGGAAGTTGAGTACATTATAGAAGAGTGTTGACAAAGACATCGGAGCTTAGTAGGTGATAAGATCTGCAAAATATAGTCTTGCCTTGCTCCTTGGAAATTATTGCTTAGTCTAAGAGCTAGACTAGGTTTTGTTAATGTAGAAATTTCAAATATTTTATAAGCTTTAGTAGATACCGGAAGAAAAAAAAACAAATATAAGAAAATTATATTTAAAGAAATAACTTTGTTAACATGAGTCTCACGAGGTCTCTTACAAGTTATTCATAGATCTCAATAAATGCATAATCGTAACCGCTTTGTTCCTCTCATTAGTTTTTGTTTGTCTGTCTGTCTGTTTGTGTGCTTATAAATTGAGAACTACTTATCCGAATAACGTAATTCTTTTCATAATTTATATATATTGTTACGATCTGAATGAAAATAGAAAAAAAATACTATTCTCGTAATACCTAGAAAAATCAAGTGTGTATACTTAGGTTCGAAAGATCTTTACATTTACTCACACATACAAATCTTATCTCTCCGATTGCGTCATCCGACAAACAATGTTCTTAAATTATAACACTTCCCTTTTTAAAAGATGACGTAAAGTTCGAGAAATTTCTAGTGATTTCGTCCTCCTTTTATTTTGTTATATAAACAAGCTGTGTTCCGAGGCAGGGCAGTTCTATTTTGGACTACGAAGAGGAAACAACAAGGGATAAACAGGAAGAAATCTGAAAGAGGACCATAGATAAAGATACTGTAAGTAAATACGAGTAAATTATTTACGCGAAATATAACGGCATTTATACTAGCTACGTTTATATCAATAAATATCAGTACACATATATTTTATTATTAGAATAGATTCTAACGATAATCATTAATCAAGTCAGACAAAAATATGCCACCAGTGCATTTTCTTGCAACACAATGCTTAAACTGTTAAATACATCGGGTCTAATAAAAAATTAGACAATTAATATATCTAATAAAGTTAGCGATGCTAAGTTTCATAATTTAAGATATCAAATTCCTTGATTTAAGCGAATGCGTGTTTTGGTTAGTAGAAAATTGATAACAAATTAAGATGGTATTTAACATGTTTAAATCAAATCTTAAATGTTCTAAAATTCACACAATTTAAAATATTATATCTTATTTATTATAAATAGCATCAAAATTTAATGTTAACGTTTATAATGAAAGTTTTGTATCAAGCTAAGTCAATGCCTCGCAAATTTGTTCACGGGCCCTCTTTTAATGAATTATTCAAAGCATTATAACGCAGCATAGGAAGTTTAAAGAGCTGCTGTCTATCTACTTGTCAATAATGCACCTTAATTAATTATATTATGCACTATAATAGATTTAAGTACACATTTTAGAAACGATAATTTAAAAAATATGATTGATATTTTTAGAACCAAAATTTCATTATCTAGGTTTTGCCGTAAAGAAATAACGTATTATAAGTATATAATTTTAATGTGAATTATAGTTTATTTAAATATTGATCTACCTATATATATTCAACTAAATAAATAAATTAGTAATTATATAATAGATATACATACATTCAATGTAAGACAAATAATAAAAAGTAATAAATAGATAACTAAAAACGAAATATCCGATTGCAAGTACCTACTACATTAATCAAATGTAAAAAATAATTAAAACGTTACAAGTATTATTATCGTTGCAATAAAACAATGCAATTGCCAAATACGTTAATTATCGCGTATCGGGATTCGGAAACTTACATAATGTCGGTTTTCACACTACGGATTAACTTACATAATATTTTATATCACTTACAAAAGATTCTCCTTTCAGCCATTACATTCTCTTCACACCATCGTTATCAAGGGTGTCACCCACATTCACTGCCAGGGCTGTCAACGTCACGAATATATTTTGTAGCGTTTTAATAAAATTCAATCCCTAAGCCTACGCGCCTGCAGTTTATGTCCGTTTCATTGGAAAGTACTTTCGAGGATTTATTCTTTTTTATTAGATAAAATTGTTCTTGGTTAAATAGTGGGAGTATCTTTATCTGTTTTTAAAGAAAATGCTATGTTCATTTCTATTAATTTCCATGTGCATTCCTAAGTTCATATATTTTTCTGCCTATATTACATTGAAATTATTGTTTAAAAATCAGTACTTACGTAATGTATTCTATTTATTACTAAAGTTATAGTTTAAAATAAAAACCTTGGCACAACTACGAACAATTTCGGAGTGAAGTCTCGAATAGAATTTCGACAGCACCACTCTCACTAACATAATTATAAAAACAATTAAGCGAGATACTTAAATATATTTAGATGTTTCAGATCAAACTAAATGCTTAGTATTTTTAGTTACGGCATTAATATAAAGAATTGTTCTTCAAGTCCATGTCGTTGCGAATATCACATTCCTTAAAGACGAAATTTTTTAACCAGTGTATTCTACCAGTTATGGCCTATGGTGCCGAGACGTGGACAATTACGATGGAGCTGGTTCACAAGTAAAAGTCATTCATTGAGCTATGGGAAGAGTTGTGTTAGTAATTTATCCGAGGGATAAAATTCGTAATGAAAATATACGTCACAAAACCAAAGTAACCGAAATAGAGCAAAAAGTAAGTAATCTAAATTGTGCAATAGGCTGCTCACATCTATCAAAAATTACAAAAACGATGGAACAGACGAGTTCTTGAACGGAGATCAAGTCTTGTAGCAAACGTAGTGTAGGACACCTTCAAACCACATCTTGAGCGGAAACCACGTCTTGGCAAAATGTAGGACGCACTTTAACCATAGGAAGTGACCGACGACTTGCGGAATGCTGCTGGAAAGGGTTGTATGCGGATAGCCAAAGTTCGGATCGTATGGTGAGCATTGGGAGACCTATGTCCAGCAGTGGATTGATAAGGTCTGATAATGATGATTTTTTTATTGCACACGTGACAGTGAATTTTTGCAGCATTGATGGCTCAATGGTAGCGTGTAGGGTCGCGTCAATTGATCTGAGTTCGAATCCCTATAATAAGCATGAGCTTTCGGTATAAGAAAACCGTAGCATGGTGGTAGGGCTTTTTATAATGCCCGCCTGGCTAGCTACCACCCTCAAGTTGGAAATCTGTCGCCAAGCACCAAAAAGTGTGTTCTGGCAGCTGCACTTGAGAGCGACTGTTCCACTAGGTTTAGTATGTTATCATCTTGGGCCACAGCGTCACTTAACATCAGGTGAGATTGTGGCCACTACGCCAAACCTATAACGATAAGTGAATATTTGAAGTTAAGACAATTGTCTGTTACTTCGAGATCACTTGTTCAGAAAGGAACTGAACTACGCGTTTAGTAAAATAAATTTTAATCGATGAATTATATAATAGAACTTTCGTATGTATAAATACTATAAGATGAAATTTGTTTAATAAAATTTATTAAAATTTAAATAAAGTTTATGTTTGTTTGAAGACACTCCATAAAAAAATCTCTGCGTTCTCCAAATTTATATTATGTTAATATTACGCTGAGCTTAGAAAAAATAATAAGGCTCCGGCATCAAGAGGCGGACACATCGTAAAAAGTTCGTAAAAATTATATGAACCTATAAAACTGAGTGATATTAATGTCCAGGGTTGTCTTTCAGACGTAAGTCTATGTGTTAATATAGGTAGGTACCTATGTTTAAGATCAATTATTTTGTAATCTTTCCTTTTTTAATAATATGATTGTAAATATCCCAATTTAATGCTACATTTTATTTCACACGTAAGTATTGTCATAAATGCCATTCCGGTAGTCCATTAACTATTTCAAATACCGACAAAATTTTATTTACATAGCAATGCTTGCAATCATCGCTCAAGTTTTGAAAAATATTTAAATTTAGTCAATTTGAAAACAGTTCAAATTGTTTGTCCAGACTTCAGACGAATTCAATATTAAACTGCTATTTGTTTTTAGTTCTCATTTTTGGGCAAACATTTTTTTAAATAAGATTAGCTGTTGTTATTTTCCGCTTTTACAGACATACTAAATAAATTACTTACTTCCCAGACATGATACGTTCCCTTTACGAGGAATATTCACTATACTTGTAAGATCATTTAAATGATCTCCATATATCTCAAAAGTGTCATTGTGGCAACGCCCTCCCTTAAAATTAATGAATCAAACATCATTTTAATACTTATGTTAACCGCTATTGACGAAAAATGGTTTAAAATCAATGTTTTCGTTAATATATAAGAAAACTTTAACATTGGGAATGAAAATATATTCAAATAATATCTAGCAAGCGCCATCTATAAACAATCTGTTTAACTAATATTTATGACAGATGTTATCTATATGCTTTACATTCTATAATGTCGAAATATTCCCACGGGTGATACATATTTTTTATCTAGTAAACTAGGTTATTTTAAACAATAAGATAATAACAAAAAAGAGGTAACGGCTCTTAATTGGTGTAAATCCCGGTTTGCCTCAACCGGCCGCATTAAGCAAATGGAACGTTATAAATAAAAAATTAAAATGAAACCCGCTCCCGTTTCAGGTCGAGATCGGGTGAAATGTAATGAAACGATTGTTTGATCACCATCAAAAGTTTTCCGAAACATTCCATTGTTTACAGGGAGGTCGGGAAGCGTAAACATAAAATGCGGTTGTTTAAACGGCCCGGACTCCAGTTACAATGATGACTGATGAGGTTCCGTTTTGGTATGCTTTAGTTTCCAATTATAAAATATAAGTGTTTACTTGTTACGATAATTTCTTATTAGTAAGAGGCAGAAGAAAACCACAAGAAAATGCATAGTTGGAACGTGTAAATAGTTCCCACAAGGAAAGAAAGTAAATGGAAAAAATATATGAAGAAACAAAAGAAAATGATAATTAGAGCGAGTATAATAGCTAATATATATAAGAGTACAATAACAGCGATAAATGGCTTTACCTCGTAAATATATCGAATAATAAGACACCAAATAAATTAATGTACACACTAACCTGTGACTCGGTAGCCGTAGCTCGACGATGTGCCGGAGAGCGATGATGACTCTTTGTACAGCGTAGCGAAGAGATACACTCACACGAGTACTGCTTTAGTTTTCTCTTTATCGTGTATGTTTTTAATAATTTATATGCGATAATGCGATAGCGACGAGCGATATAGGTAATGTCGCTGCCGTAGAGAGAGAATTAGATAACACATCGATATATATATATATACTACGTACTAGATTGGCGTCCCAAACATTCACTCTGTTCGAGTGAACTGCACGTCAAACCGTGCAGCTTGCTTTAGTATGACTTCGACGTTTATGCAGTGTGGGCGCGTACGGAGTGACGCTAATAATACGATAATTCGGTTAATTCAAATCCAAGCGTGAACCTGGATGTAAAATATCAATTCAGTAGTCAAGTAAGTAAAATTATTTCTTGTTCAAGTGAATAAATAGGTAATCAAATCGTATCGTATCGTACATAGAAAAAATATGTCTTCATTTAAATGCCACGCCATAGACTAAAGCATGCAGATGTTCCATTACCAAACCGCTTGTAGGTAAAAGTATGTGATGAACACAGACTTGAAGTGTTTTTTTAGAAAGTGTTTTGATTTGTTTAACTGATTGATAACCAGTTTGTGTTATTTATATTTAATATATAATATCAACTAATATTTGTCAAAGTTTACAAAATATGAGAACGTGCGTATTTAAACTTAAATAAACGTATAAATATTAATTTTCTAGAATTAATTAAATTGTTTCTATGAACGTTCTTGTCTATCGGTAGAATATTATGTCAATAGTACACATTTATCTTAATTGATTTGGTATAAAGTACGACGCGTTTTTAAAGTGAAACTTTTATTCTATCGCCCCAACATTTTTCGTTAAACTACCGCAAGTCTCATTACATTACTTTGTCGCAAATAAAATAGAATTTTATGCCGTGCAGTTAAGGATTATAATCGTAAATTCGGAACATTGTATATGTTAATGTGTGTTATTAAAGAATGTATGTCATATGACTTAAATAATTTGCACTTGCATAGTGGTTTCATAAAACCACACAATATTTTTTTGGTTTTACTCACGCTGTTATATCCTAGTTCGTCTTAAATAAAGCAGTTGAGGGAGTCAGAAACGGAAATATTCAATAACTTCTTTGATTTGGGATTATTTCACATAAATGAAAAGAGCCAAGTTCTCAACAATAGACTCAAAAGATAAGCATAGTATCCGTGTATAACATAAAACTTATTGCCGCTTTTGTCGTGAAAAATCACTAAATCAGCGTTTTCTCGCATATCTAATTTTCTTAGTGTTCTACTTCTCCTTTACGGCAGCTATATTATGATGATGACAATGGAGAAGACAATATCGATAGTATAGCGAAGATAACAGCGATAATAAAGTAATGATTGTGACATAGAAAAGAAGTAAATGAAGTATTAAAATCAAATAATTATAAAACATGTTCTGCTCTCAAGGCGCATAATCTCAGCACGCGATGCGTGAGAAGCAAAGTACAGTGCAATAACTCTGAACAAATTCAATCTTAATTATTACACATAATGAGCAGTTAAAATTAATTAATTAAAAAGGAGCACAAATTTAATCAGAGAGAAAACAAATAAACTTTACCAAATTAAACTATAACAAGGAGGGAACACACTGGCCGGGAGACGGTTGCATAGCTTCACAGTACAGAAAAGATAAAACGTAGCAAACCATTTCAGAAAAGCGGTTATTAATCTCTTTCCTGCATATTTAATGTTAATGCATAGTGTTGCGTTATTCACATAAAGAACCTTTCTATTTTCGTACGCAATTTTCCTGAAATTTGGCTTCATCAATTTACTAGAATACATGCATTTTGTATACGGTGTTTGGTGTTAGTTAGAGCGTCTTAGATTTATTCTCCCTATTAATAAAAATAACCGTGAAAAGCTTCCTATTTATGATATTAACGAGGGTGGTGTTTGTCCGAAAACTTGAAGAAATATGACCACTGTAACATATTTAGTACGCAAAAACTATAGCTTGAAAGCACTCATTATTTGAGTTCAATATTAACTGTAAGTACATATGAGCAATCTTCAATTCGGTAGCTATCAAGTACACTAACATATTGACATATACATATAGTCATATTGTACATATAAATATGGCTAATTTTCTTTTAATTTTAGACTTCTCCTTACTACTTTTCATTATTGAGCTTTGACTTTTTGTTTGAAAAATGCTGTAACCGCACCGCGCCGGTGTGATCTCACTCCACGTCAATTGATGGTGTGCATACTTATTGTGCACACGAGACATCAATTTACCTAACCCTAAGTAGACCAGATCGATATAAAATTGATGAATTCTACAAAAAATCCATTCAACACTTTATTTATCTTAGTGTTTTATTTATTTATTTATTATGAATTATCTTATGTAAAATAGAACGATCATCATACACACTTTTTCTTTTTTAAGAATATCAGGAATATTATTGTTGGTGGTTATGGTTTTTTTATACAACACAGGTGGCAAACAAGCTTACGGCCCGCCTGATGGTAAGCGGGTAACGTAGCCTATTTATATTTCTAATTAACATTACTTTCGTAGAACGCTTTTAATGTATTGATTAAATATTTATATATTATGATTAAAATACATATCCGCTCGTCTTGGTACCACGCCCTATCAAGATGAATATGAATTCAGGTGAGAGAGGTAACTACGAAAAAATACTCTGGAGATTGAATAATTCAGTGAATTTGGAAAGTAAAAGCACTCTTCCCCCGAGAAGAAGTCATGGCTGTCTATCGGACTGTCACTTACTTATGACACAACAGTTGCCGGCCTAAAATTACTTACAAATGAAACGAGAGAAAGATATTTTTAATTTATTGAATTGAGAGATACATTTTTATGTTCAAAAATTTCACTTCAAAGGCAAGTGGATTATAGAATTTATTAGAACAAGATATTATTTATTTAGAACAAGAGGAATTCAAGATAATATTATTATAACACAAGATACAATTTCAGTAACTTCCGTTCTATTCTAGAATATGGCAGCACTGTCTGGTCGCCCTGATAAAAATAAATTCCTTGGAGGACCGTAGACTATTGTTAGACCATACATTCTTATACAAGCTAGTAAATGGAAGGCTAGACTGTCCTCATTCGTTAAATAAAATAAACCTTAACACTACTTATAAATTATCCAGATAAAACAGCATATGTACCATTTAAACCTAAAACCTTTAAAAGTAATCTGGAGCACTTCTCCTGCGTGAATAGAATCCAAAAACAATACAACAGCATAAGCAAAGATCCCAACATAGATATATTTGGCCAGAGTTACAAATGCTACAGAGATCATGTTTTGAGACATATGTGTAGTGACTAAGTACTTATGTTATTTGTTTGTATTATCTTGTTTTCATGAATATTTAAACTCATTTACACTACTTTTTTTTGTTTGTTAGAGCTACCTTTAATTCAGGCAACACTTAGATTCTAAGTCAAGCATTTTTTGTATTTTTTTCAATTTTGTTGAAGTGTATTCCTTGTTGGTTGCTTAAATAAATAAATAAACATCCACAGTTTCTACTAGCTAATAAGATCTGAGCGAGAATTAAAAAAAAAGATTTACGCGAATTAATTGCTAAGAATTTGATACCTAAATTTTATTCCGATTTTTATGATACCATTCTGTAATTATTATATGTTACCTAGATACTGATTTAAGATTGATTCATAAAATGATTATAACCTAAGTGTGAGTATCATTAGATACCAATGTTTGTACCACCGGCAATATAATACACGATGGAGTTTTCTAAATTATTTTAAAATGTATCTAGTTATTTCATGTTTTTTTCGTAGATAATTACAATTTAAAATCAATTACCAACTTTATTAATTATGTTATATGCTACTTATTACTTATATTTTAATATTTTTCTAAAAACTTTAGGTCTTTTAAAAATAATACCATATTTTGTTGTAAATGTATAAATAACTAAAAATTGCAGCATTTTCCTAAAACTACTTTGTATTATTATAAGTTTGTATTATTTTTATTATTAACATTTTTTATCATTCTAGTTACCTAAGTACAACATTGTTGATTTTTTTATAGTTTTATTACAAATTTTTAACTTAATGATGATTCCATTTTTTATGAAAAGTCCTAACTAAAAAATTGTCTATGATTTTTTAGTAATAATGTGACTTAAACCTTAAATATACAGCTAAGCATTATTAGAATTTAATAATAAAATGACTTAAAATTAAGTAGGTCTACGTTTTTTAATACACTAACCACTATAAAAAGACCTAAAAGTGCAACAAAAACTTGGTCGCCTATTTATAATACAAAATAAAAGATATTCAATTCAAAATTAAGTTTCCCTCAAATCTGTGGCTTATATTCTATCTGTAAAACTAAACTTAAACATACAACTAACATCTCGCGGCATTTATGTCCAAGGAAACAGCCAAAGTTGTAATTGCAAATCGTTTTTTGCGATTTACCAAAAACACTTTTTTTTAATTCGGTCACTTTAATACTAAGCGTGCGACATTTTCATGATTTATGTTACGACGAAATAGGTTTTATCCAAACAAAAACTCTTGAACGATTGAGATAATGCGTCTATAAAAAGTAGTGAAATCTCATAAGAAGCTGAGTGTGGGAGGTGGATATAAGAAAACGATTAATTTTGGCTAAAATCTGGCCTATCTTTAACCCGTTAAATTCCATTATTTAGAATCTACCGTGGCTAACTAGTTATATGAATCCAAAACATTTTAATTATTGTCAAGACCATAAGGTTAATATAATCTTATCATAAATTGTGGAATTTTATATGACTTGTGCCGTTGAAAATGTTGTAAGATTAATTGTTACTATTACGTACTTCCATTTTCTTGAGCCTTGAGTTTATAGCAACTACGGCCAAGTCATGTAAAGCTCCATAACATATAATAAGAATATTAACCTAATTGTTTTGACTTTGTCTTGTCCTTATTATTCAAAATGAAACGACTCGAACGCCACCTATTTTAAACTCGTTTTACTAATACAGAAAACTGCGGGTGTTTTTACAACTAATTATCAAATTATCATCGTATTCGAAGGAGTTGCTTAGGAACGAATTACGAAGGTCAGAGCCGAAGGATCCAAAAAACTAAAATTACTTTAAACTTATTTTTTTTTTAAATTAAAAACTAGTCTAAAACTAATAAGATGTGACTGCTGCTGATGCTAGGCTCACAGTGCGGTTTAATAATTAATACAAACATAATGTGGTAAGGGAGGAATCAGGTTGCCGAACTTTTCTACTGAAATTGCTGACTCGATCTCAGGTGCACCGTGGGACTGGGAACTCGGACTCCATATTCACTCTCGGTCAGCGATTAGGATGCTCTGCGATGGCGTAACAAACGCATAGAGCACAACAAACATTCACACATACATACAAAACAAAGGGATTAGGTTCTATACGAGGACCTTTAACTGAGTTCGAAATAAATAAATAAAAATATTCTCAAAGTTTCAAGTCTATATATTAATAATAACAAGTATCTCTTTGCAAACTAAATTTACTTTATAAATAACACGAATTTTTTGGAATTGAATCATATATCCGTTAAAATAACATTTAAAAAATTCAAACTTTGTTGAATTCAGTTTTATAATAGTAACTTTTTAGCGAATAACATTTCAAATATATTTTGATATAAATGAAAAATATATTATTTGATGTTTTTCCAAAATTAAAAAAAATATAGGTGAGGAGAATAGTATTACTTTAAAAGGGCATATCGAGTACATATAAATACATAATTATAGTCTTCTGAGGTAATATTAAATTTGTATAGATTTTGACGCATTGCTCGTCAATTCGGATTTCACTTCAGATCACCACACCCTTTTCATGTAGGGCGACATAATGACTGATGTTCTCTTATAACTACAGTCTTGTATTAAAGCTATTTAAATTCCCTTTGTCTAATTTAACAGTATCATCAAATTGAAAGCGACCGAAATGCGTTGAATTATGTTGTTTCAACGTACATAATATTATAATAAATAAGCTAAATATGTTTAAAAAAAACTGTAAACCGTTACGGAAAATATAACGTCTATTTTACGTCGTCACTGAGTGCGACTTTTAGACTTTTATTACGAAAGGCTGTATATCTTTATTGTATTAACTATTTTTATAGCAGTTCTAGGTCATAACCTTGGTATTCGATATATTTTTTTTTTGTATTACAATTTCACACAGGCCGACATAACCCCAAGGGTTAATAACCTTAAAAAAAAACAATTTCACACGGAATTATAAATTCATTATTTTCGGAGTTATTTCTTCAATTTTATTAATAGTTCTCTCTTCGTGCTAAATTTCAAGACTCAAGGTCTCTGAGAAGTACTCTGTAGGTTTTGATAATCGGTCCATTAGCAGTATTTTAACTATGAAGTGCCGTATCTCTTTAATGCGTCGACCTAGAAATTAGATTTTTTTACAACAGCATGATACTAGAGACCGTAGTATATGATATTAATTTCTACTTTATACCTCAAGTCGATTTTGAGAAAAGGGGTCATGACACACGGACATACAACACGGATTTTAACGCAGTGTAACGTTACAGACCAGCCCCTTCCGTGTAAGGGCTACGTAATGGCTTATCTGAAATCTATGGTTTCACAATTCGTTCACGCTTCTTCTTTCAATACACCAACCCTAGGCGGTTCATAATTTAAATGTAAAAGTTAAATTATTTTTCATTTTAACCTAGCCTTTCATATTCTATATAGCTACCATAAATTTATAAATCTATGATCGCTACTAAGTCAAAAAAGACCAAATATAAATTCTCGGGTAGTATTTTTTTGTCTAAATTAAAGTATAAAAATCAATGTGAAAACTTTATTATTGGCCAAGTTTCAATTCCCAAGTTAAATTAATTCCAACCTTAAAATTTAGAGGAAAGATCTTTAAGTTGAAGTTAAAATCGTGACCTACTTGAATTAAAAGTAAAAGAAATCACGACGACTAGTCTAAAATTAATACAATGGTTATTATCGACTTTCAATTACTAATTTCTTAAACTGAGTTAATAGAAAGGTTACTGAAATCGCTCAAATTCTTTCTTTGAATTGGATTTAGTAAAAATAAAATTGGCAGTAGTTCAATTTTCCGCTTCAATAAATGCAGTTCGGTACAGTTGTGTACACACCAGTGGCGCACTTTTGTTCTAGACTGTACAAACTTAGCGAGGCAAGTGGTACGCCAATGGAATTGTTTTTTCTTTGTAAATAGCACTGAGCTAATTATATTGTTTTAATTAATAATAAATTGATTAGATTTATCATAGCATAGCATTTCATAGCATTATAACAGCCACCACAAGCCTAAACGTAGCTTCTATAAGTTAAAGATTTTCGATAGTCGCATCAGTACCTACTTTCAGAGATTATCACCCACAAAAATACCCAGTTAAGACATTTATGTCACCGCGGTATCTGAATAACATCGAGCACAGTCATTCGTTATGTATCAAAATGTATTAATGACTCAGTCGTGGGGTCAAATATGACTCATTATTTCACTCTTCTTTATGTAATATACTGATATATGATATAAATGTAAGTACATTTGACATCCGTTTAATATAAGAATTACGTGAGAATGGACTTAACTAACTGAATGACGGACTTAATTCTGAAGTCATTTTGACCGATGGTATTAGTGTTAGAGGGTCGATTATATCAACTGAAGTTTCAAGTTCCTGCTGAATTAAGATAGTAAGATACTTAAGTAACCGAGAAAAAAAACAGACTAAAATGACATAATAGTGATTCTAGTTTGAAAGTACCTCCAGCCAATATTGCAGGTATTCCAAAGTACCTAGAAAGAAAAACAGCAACACTTACTTTGCGTAACAGTCTGATATTAATGTCACATCAGATAAAAGTACCATAAAGGTAAAATGTCACATCAGATGAACGTACTTTAAATTAATTGCCGTGACAATATATTAAAATCATATTTTTACATCAGTATGACGTGACGGAGAATAACGTAACTTTGAGATCAATAAACTTGTCAGTATTATGTCACGTGTATATGAAAATGCTTTGACCCGCGTATGACCTGTGTGTGATGTGAATAAAGTAACGTGTTCACTGGGTAGTCGCAAACTTTACATACATACATACATAAATCACGCCTCTTTCCCAACGGGGTAGGCAGAGACCACGTCCTTCCACTTGCTACGATCCTGACATACAACTTTCGCTTCCTCAACATTCATCAATCTTTTCATGCATGCTCGTCGGTTTAGAGTACTCTGGACCTGACCTTTCTTCAAAACGTCCCCGATTTGATCGTGGAACGTTCGTCTAGGCCTTCCTCTTCCAACGTTCCCAATTACACTCATCTTATAAATCTGTCTAGTCAATCTTCTTTCATTCATCCTCTCTACATGCCCAAACCATCTAAGCATCCCTTTCTCAATCCGTGTCACTACATCTTCTTTCACACCACAACAAACTTTATCTCTTTATAATTGTATTGTAAATAAGCTTTATAGATATTATTGTAATTAATATTATTCTAACAATATTCGAACTTAATAGAGCAAAGTAAAATGAAAATTTTAAAACCCCCGACATAAGTAACCCATTCACTAAAACCATTCCAATAAGCATAAACACGATATCTTAGCTGTAAGTTGGTGAGGAGTTAGGTATACTGTTAAGTTAAGTTCCATATATTGCTGCAGCGTCAAGTCGAAGTTGTCATGTTCTAATAATAATAATAATAAAGAAACATAATACCAAATTTCGCCACGATAAGTTCGAGTTCGAATCGAGAAGTTTCGACACCTATAAAAAAAACTACAACAAAATGGGTTCCGCCGTTTGGGAGCTACGATGCCACAGACAGACACAAATACACACATTACACTAATGCTTCTGATTGCGCCGGGGGTTAAAATACCTATATACTCTATGTTAAGAAAATAATGTATAAAGAAATGTAATTTCATAGTGTAGGTAATATAACTAAATAAGTAATTTGAATTTCATCAACCGTAAACAATCTATGATTATAAAAGTTGTTGGTTATTTCCAGTACATAATTCCTCCGTAATTACGTAATTTAAATACGTTATATCTAAATAATTTATATTTAAAAATGTACAGTTTTGTCTGTACGTGTTTTTTTTTTCAATTTCCTTCAGTATCCCTAGAGGTGTTCTTATGTTCACAGTGTATACGCAAAAATGGAAGTAACCATTTTAATAAGAGCCCACTACGAGAATCCATAAGGGTAAATCACCACCTACCTGCATGGTGATCGCAACCCAGTCTGGTATAGATCCCCTAATATACCGCTTGTTTAATGGATATACACCAGAACTAAGCTCTCCAATATGGTGGGTATTACACTTAGTGTTTTGTTAATGCTACCAGCTTCCTACCACCCTGTAATAAATGTATTCTTATATTATTTCTGTATCAACGAATGATAGCTTCAATATGCACAATTCAGACTTATTGCATATTCAGTGTTATTCGTTTTATTTCCATAAGAGCACGAGAAAAAATATTAGACCAATTACAATTAATATTTTGGAGCTACAGAAATTCTGTTAAATAATAACTGAGCAATTTTGATTAAATTCATTTTAATTTTTACTGGTTCTTCTGTTCGGTCTTTTAAATTCTATAAAAAGCAATTCGGAATGTTTATTGACCAATTTCAATGAAAGCTTTGTGCTTTTGAACGTGAATTTTATTTACATTTTATGGTTATGATTGGTGTTTTAAACGGTTTTATAAATTTTATTGCTACCTATATATTTACGATTGCATTCTTACTGAAATCAGTCGGTTTTATCCGTATTTTATACTTTTCATATAAAAATCTAATTATTAAGAAAAGAAAGTAGGACAATTTATTAGCAATATTCATGAATGGGTAAATTTGTTTTTTACTCGAAGCCGAAGAAACCCTTAAGATAGCGATTATGTAAATGTACATTGAAGTCTACTCGTATAATATCAATGGGCGGGCTGTTCCAAACAAAGCTATTTCATGAAACGATTTGAAGCGCCAACGAGTGTACAGGGAACTAATTTTGACATTAAATTACAAAGTGCCACCGTATCTAGATTGTTTTTCTGGAGTATTTATTTTAATCGGATCTTTATATATTAAATAGTTGTGTTTCATCAGTATTAAATTTATTCGACCTATTCTCGACCGCGTCATTGCCAACCTTTTTTCAGGTATGTATGTAGTACAGTCTTATTGATTTGCACGTTATTTATTTTCAATAGCTATGGTAAATTTAGACTGGTACTTATGTCACCTATTAAAATTTGTACGAACATTCTGGACACCCGGTAGGTGTATTCAAAAAACAACAGAACCACTAGTTAAGGGCATTACTAAATTAATATCATTAAATATACAAATGTTTCTATTTAAGCTTCAGTTCATAGTAATTTAATTGATTAATATTCCTTACCCGTGCTTTTATTGCCTATCTGCTCGTGATCCGTGAAGTTGAGAATAACGCAGTGAAGCGCAGCTAGTGGCACTACAATCAATCATACCACGGACGACAGGCGAGTGGCTGTTTTTGTCCCCCCCTCCTGTCCATTGCAGATGAGCTTTAAGCAAATAGCTATCATCTAGACAAATGATAGACGAGCCAAATTGTTTGAAGTGACAAAATGTTGCGGCGTGCTTAATTTATATTCTTATATTTGGAGGGGTGAACTTAACGTGCTTGAGAATTTTGTTAAGATATTAATGATGCCATGTTGGTCGGACAGTTAAGACTAAGGAAATAACGATTTGATACATGTAAGAACGAATTTTGCTGAATGCTGAATTATATGTTTAACTTCTCACTATTGACTGGCAGTAAAGGAAAGCTCGCGTGAATACATTTGCGTTTAAAAAAGTGTTGACATTTTTGGTACAGTAGATTCTTAGATTAGAAATAAATAGTTCTAAAAGGTGTGGCACGCGGACTTCTAACTTTCCTCAAAATTTGCAGCCTATCTATCTAGGACGATAGGTCTATTTGACGTTGGTTGTGTTTTCAGGCCGCAATGGCCTCTTAACATTAAATTGACTGAATGCTTTTTAGCTACTTCTGATCTATACTAATATAATAATAATAATACTCGTATAATAATTAATAATAATATAATAAAGCGGCAGAGTTTTTTGTTTCTTTGTTTAAACACACAATCACAATCTCTGGAACTACTGATCGGATTCGAAAAATTATTTTTGTATATGATAGCCAGATTGGCGTGAAATAGTAAAGGATAACTAGCACTAGGCTACACCTCTCATCTAGCCTTAAATATTGATTTTTGTTAAGTAAGTCGGAACAAATAGCGTACTCTAACAACTTTATCACGCTGATCCGAGGGATTAACTTCGTAATGAATGTATGCCAAAGAAACCGTCATAGCTCGTAATCTAAGCAAGCTAAAGTGGCCATAGATAGGCTGGTCGCAACTATAAAAGAACCGACAACCAATAGTGTAGAAGAGTTTGTAGAAGTGTTTAGTGAAGACCATGTCTTGACAAATGACTTACGAAAGCTGCGTAGGCTAGAGATGGCGAAACTTGGGAGAGGTCTATTTCCAGCAATCGACTGACAAGGTGTAATGATGGTGATGAGAGAGAATACTAAGAACTAAGAAATACGTTAAAGTTAAAATTATACTTTAGTAATAAAATAATATTATATATATAAATTATATAACATTAACTACATTTTTTGAACTATTAGTAATATATTTTTATTCAGAGAAGTAACCACTATCAGGCGTTCCGGCTCAGCGGTCCGAACGATTTCTACTTTATCATACACCCGTCTTTTACCACGAGTAACTTTGTCACTTATTTTATAGAGCTCTATAATAAACCCTTGAGCACTTTCGTTCTAAGAATGGGCACATATAATAAAACCTTTAAAATCCTTTAATCCTATAAAATTGATCTTTCTCCCAAACGTACGATGTAATGAATTTTGCAATAATAATAATGCATTATGTCGTATTCCTTTAACGAGATTTTCATGTTTTGAATAAGACAACATTGTTACTACCTATATAAAAAATTGCCAATTGCGTGTCGAGCCACGTGCAGTGTAGAATTCCGTAGTTGCCCATTTCAATATGGAGATTTAAGGATCATTCATGTTACATTGGGCCGGGTGCCGGCCGGGAAACGGCCAAACATTTGTACTATAATTTTGTATGAAGTAATTCATGCTACACCGTCCCGTCTGTACCTGTCCCGGTGTAACACGAATCATCCTTTAAATACCATTTACGTAATTTTCAATAGAATTTGTATGAAATTACTTCTCCAAATACATTTTATAAGTTGATTGACTATTACTCGTTATCTTGTAAAGCCTATTTAACTCTGATAGTTTTACTTCTAACATCATTATATATACCACTACCATTTTTTTTAATCTCCAAAAACATTCATTTATTTGGCAGAGGGGAGGATACTTGGATCTAAAAAAAATAAGCACTTTATAGCTTAATATTTTGCAAGCGGTCTGATCTTACCTAACGATGTGGCCCAAGATGACAACACGCTTAGCTAAATTATATGGCCTAAATAATAGTAACATTAATGCGTTATAAATGCGTGCGAAGCCGCAGCACACCGCTAGTAAGATATATACAAGAATTGCTTACTTGATTTATGATTACTCTGTATTAAGTAAATAATTATGTCTAACCCGTGTGGAGCGATAAGCATGTATTTTTTTTATAACAATCCACTACGTCTACCTATTATTATATATATATCTATACTATGTGATTACTATAAATTAAATGAAAAGCCCATTTTCTACGACACCAACAGCATGTCTATATGTAGATACATCATCTGTAGTTAATAGTATTTCTTTATACATTTTTAGGATCTAATACTTATTTCAGGATAAAGCACACGTAAATACATTTACAGCTACAATTTATTAATGTACTACTAGTATTTGAAGATTAAAATATATATCGCAACGATATAAAAATATCAGGGCAGATACACACGAATATATTTTGCATAAAACTCTCTTCGTATTAAATTATGCTCACAATAAACCCAAGAACATACGTACGTTCATAAACAGTACCAAGTGGTCATAAAACAACAGGATACAAACAAGAAAAAGCTTAACAGAGATTTTATCAAGCAAGGAGCTCTTTGTGCCGGGTTTAATTTAGTATATTCGTTATGTAGACTTGGCAAATGCTTTTCAGGAACTTGGCAAATCTGGCTGACCGTTGCAAGTAATGAGCTGCCCGTGAGAGGCTATCTACATTTGTACTGTATTTTGGCTCGCTTTGACCGTCGCAAATTGAAGGAAGTCTAGTTGCTAACGCTATTTCATGACATACCTATCTAATTAATATACACAAAAATACACATACACAGTGCAATTAATTCTATGTAAACTATCGCTAAATTGAGAAGTTTAATTTTGATTGGTTTGGTTGGAAGATTCGGATATAGTACAACTAATACGTTATTAAACACACTTATATTACAATCACTTGTAACTAACTAACAATGTAAATAAAATCTCAGAACTCAATTTTAACCTACTTCTAATTTTCGTATCGAAATGAAACTTTGTATGTACATGTAGTTTTGATGACAACACTTTAATTTGGTATCTTGGAGCTGTTCTGATGATGGAGGATGGAGGTGTATAGTGCAACAGATCAGTGGCTACTAGTAAAACCCTCGAGTTTGGGCTTATATGATTTGTTTTGACAAATCCAATAGATTGGGCTTGGTAGCGACGGTCTGATGATGGAGCCAGGAGGTGGATAGTCGAACACATCAGTGGCTACTAGTAAACTCCTCCAGTTTGGCCTCATACGATTTGTTTTGACAAGCCCATTACATTGGGCTTGTTAGGGAGATGTTATTATAAGACAAAAAAGTTTTATAATTTTTAGTGCGTCTGTGGTTCAAGCGTGGTTTTAGTTTTTTAAACTATTTAAACTTATCATATTTAATTAAATATGATAGTTAGCTAGCCCACAGATTTCGTTCTACCTTTTAGTTTAGTTCAGGGATAACATAAAAACTTTCTGAATGTAAAAACACATAGATCTACGAGCTTTCATTGTAATCGGTATTACATCCATTTTTATATATTTTAGAAATCATTAATATTTATATATCTATACATACTTATAATAAAACAGTAAAGAGTTGAAATATTTTTTTATTATTATTATAGGTTTAGCGTTATGGTCACAATCTCATCTAATCTTAGGTGACGATGTGGCCCAAGATGGTAACACGCTAAGCCTAGTGGGACGACTGGCTCTCAAGTGCAGCTGCCGGAACTTACCTATAGGTGCTTAGTGACAGATTACTTGAGGATGGTAGCTAGCCAGGCAGGCATTAGAAAAAGCCCTACTATGGCCCATGCTATGGTTTCATTACGATATTTTCCTCCACCGAAAACTCAGGCTCATTACAGGGATTCGAACTCACTTCCATCGACGCCATGTCCATATACGCTACCACTAAGCCATCACTGCTTCAAAACATTAATTATATTTGAGAAAAAATTATACAGGGAGCTTCAGAATCATAAACAGAAAACATTTAGAGAGTTTTAATTTTTTTTTGTCTATCTATCTGTTAGTATGTACGCCACTCATGCAGAAACTACTGAACCGAATTTAATTAAATTTAGTATGATAGTAGCATATAGTCTGTAGTAACTTCTAAGATGCATTTTACAACTACAATTTATTAAAACACAATACAAATACACACAAAACAGACATAATACAATGAGCCATTATTCACAGTATACCTAAATTTTCACTCGGACGAAGTTACAGGCACAAATAGTAACTTATAAATAACCGTACTTTGTATGTATATTGTTTGAATGTATGCAAAATCATTTTAGTTTAAAAGAAAAGGATAAATAAAGACTACAAATCCTTTTTCCTTTTATAAAGTGAAAAGCGGTTGCGACTTGCTTCGCTATTGTTCCACTTCGTTTGTGCACTGTTGGTGCAGCGTTTGAAGAATTTGACATGTAATCAAAAGTTGTATCAACCTTCTGAAGTTTGCGTTTTATTCATATAAGTTTTTATTTACCTCAGAAAGGAAGAATTTTATATTAAGAACTTTTTTAATATTCCTACGACAACCCTATCGCATATCAGGGAACTTGTGTCTCTTAAATAAGGCTTAAAATTACACCAACCCTTCAGCGAGGAGTTAGCCCCAATAACCCAAAGCTATATTTTTTAACAAATTTAAGATCTAATACTAATACTAATACTTAAATCTAGCCAAAGCTGACCTTCTCTTTTTCCTGTCTTACTCTAATATTTTGTAATTCTAACATGCCACAATAGTGAGTTATAGTATCTTATTATATATAATATTAATATCTTATATATAAAATAAGATATTAATAGGTATTACGAAATATTAATTTTTCATTATTTACTTTTTTATAGTAAAATACGTCAAATCGAACGCTTTGATTGTGTAAATTTATTAAGAAAAATTAAAAAAAAATGTGTACGTTATTGTATTTTTGTGGTTCATCTAATTTTGAAACAGTACAACGATTACAAGAAAACTAAACAAAATTGTAGAGAATATTGTTAAAGTTAGATAAAATCGTTTTAGATCGTTCCATTGTTAATACAATCAAAATAGTTACTTGTAGTAAGCCGGAATAATAAATACAGACTGGGCAATGTATTTATATTTTATAGTTGTAATTTATCTTAAAGTTTGGGTGTTTTAATAACTTCCATAATTATTACGTTCAAGTATTTGTACCTATATATGTCATACTGGTATAGGATATTATTTATTGCCCCAGCCTTTTCATGGTTTAAGAGAAAGACACTCAGGTAGCTATTGAGGTAATAACGAGCAGAAAGGTATGCAGAAATTACGGACTTCGATTTGAAACTGAAAGTAAACCTTGAAACATTTATGGCTCAGTGGTAGCGTAAACGACTTCGCGTCGGCTTTCCCAACAACTGTTTTAGCTATTTTCATAAAACATCACTCACCTTTCAATACTATTTCTAGTTTTAATATGTGCATCATTGTATCTCTGCTCATTTACAGTAGCTGCAGTCAAAAGTGGTGTAAGTAAATATGCCCTATTTGGGTATGCACTGTCACCAAGCAACCAACGATTGCCAAAGGCACCAGCATCACACTGAGCTGCAATAAAATTTATTAATATGAAAAAGCTTCATTTTGTAATTAATCAACTTTGTAGGTACATAATATATTCCAGACTAAAATAAAAATGATAGTAAAGTATGATGTTAATATTTAAATTAAAAAAAAATTAACATGTGTTACATCTGAGGGTTAGGCTATTATAACAGATACTGCCAAAGAACATTTACTTGTATTTTCTTTTCCAGAGTTAGAAGAATTTTTAAAACCGACACAATCGACTGTGACAAAGATATACATTATTTACATATTTATATTTCATTAATATTTTTAAAATATTTGTGTACGATTGTCGTGAGTTCGAATCCATACAATCAGCCTGAGCTTTCGGTGAAGGAAAACATCTTGAGTAAGTAGTAGTAGCATGGTGGTAGGACTTTTTCTCAAGTTTAAAATCTTTCGCAAAGCACCAATAGGTGTGTTCCGGCAGCTGAACTTGAGAACCAGTCTTCCACTAGGCTTAGCCTGTTATCTTAGGCCACATTCTCACTTAAGATCAGGAGAGATTGCGGCCACAACGCTAAAACCTATAACGATAAAAAAACCCTGTGTGACTAATATTCAGTGGAATATTTTTTATTAATTAGTATAATACTATAGTATATTAATATACTATATAGTAATTTAAATTAAAAGACAAAATGGAGTAAAGTAAATGTTTTAATTATATTGACATTTAGTACAACACACTTTGAACTTAGCAGTGGCGGAATACAAGCTCTTGTTCTTGAGGGGCCTCCAGATCTCTAGAATACTCTTTATATATCGAGGGCCCCGACCAGTTCCCCGAGGCACAGTTTGCAAAATTTAAGAACATAAGTTTGTCTAAATTCCTTAAAAATGTCGTCCGCCTGCGATTCCGCTAAATAACTTTGTTATTCTATTGTCAGCGGCTCAAAAAAAAACCCGGATCGGATTAGTCGACCAGTGTAGTCTAAAAGTCAGTACTTTTTATTTACGATATTATTATTTATTACGATTTACCTATCCTTTAATGTATCCCCTTAATCTAAACTAATATTATAAAGAGGAAAAATTTGATTGTTTGTTTTTGCATTGAATAGGCTCTGAAACTACTGGACCGATTTGAAAAATTCTTTCACCATTAGAATCCTACACTATCCCTGATGAACATAGGCGATAGAATAAAAAGTTAGGGATCCGTATGAATATGTATAATTTTTGATTATTTTGTTAAATACCCGTACGAAGCCGGGGCGGTCCGCTAGTAATGATATAAACTGCGTGTACGAATTATGTTTGATTAGCGTCAGTAATTTATACATATATAAACATTATGTGTTACGATTTCTTTTTAGAATCAGAACCACTTTTCTTCATTTTTTGTGTTACTGTGACAAACGTTTTCCATCTGAAGACCTCTTCGTTGGTGGATGTGAACACGCCTTGTACGTCGACACGGGTTCTTACAATTATCGAGGACCAAGTGAACGGGATGTGAAATGGAAAATTTTCTAAATGAATAATAAGATCTTTGAAATGATATTCTCCCTGAAAATAATAAAGTGATTGTATCAGGTACAAGTAATATATTCTAAAATTCACCAAGAAAATTGCAGTAAAACACTTAATGATTAAAAAAATTGAATACTACTGACCGCTCAGCCTAAAATAAACTTTAATAATAATTGCTTCTTACACGGGGTAACCTTTGGATAGATATGTTTTAGAGAGAAAATCAGGGGCTGTATGGGTGTGATAAGAATAACATAATATAATAGCCACCTGGCTAGCTACCACCCTCAAGTTGAAAATCTGCCGCCAAGCACCCAATAGGTGTGTTCCGGCAGCTGCACTTGAGAGCCAGTCTTCCACTAGGTTTAGCGTGTTACCATCTTGGGCCGCATCGTCACTTAAGATCAGGTGAGATTGTGGCCACTACGCCAAAACCTACAACGATAAAAAATAATAATATATAAACAATTTAATGCAATATAATCAATAACAATAAAAAATAACATATGACCTGAACTTACTCCTCTATTAGTAAAATATTTTTTGGAATCGGATCAATAGTTCTATAGATTACTTCCTACATACAAACTTCATCTCTTTATAATTATTGTAGTGTAGATGTATTAGATATCTTTATATTTATAATTCTTCTGTACTGTTGTATGTTACTGAACTCCTCGTAAACGGCTGGACCGATTTTGTTTTTTGAATTTATATTTTTAAGGTTTGCTTCACATATTAACACATATAACCCAAAAACTTCAACCCTAAAATTTTTATCGTAAATTCGAATTTCGAAAAAAAAAATGTTGAACCCCCTAATATACAACATCATATATAATACAAGCCATAATATATAATATAATATAAAACAAGCCAACCTTTGGGCAGGACAACGTCTGTCGGGTCTGCTAAAATTACATAGTACACATTTTGAATGAGGGGGTAAGGCATTGGAGTTGATTTTATAACCGATATTTAGCGATTTTTGCTGTATTTTTTCCCTTGCGAAAGACTATGTAATTAACAAAATAAAAAAAATACTTTACTCAATTTAGGCCCTAAGAAGACACTTATGAACGTCAAACAGTAATACTTCTACCGGTTCGGAAAACATCCAAGTTATCAAGAAGAAACGGCAAGAAACTCAACTGGGCTTATCTTCTTTTTTTTTAATTATTTTTTCTAACTGTATAAATAATATTTACAGATAACAATCATGCCCTAGATCCTCGTAGGTACGTGTGTTTATGACTTGTGTATGATATGTATGCGCTGTAATCGCTTGTTGTATGGAACTGGCTTACTGTACTGTAGTTTGCGGCAGTGTGTTTATTTTACACTCAATTGCGAAAAACTAATATTATGTTTTACTTACAGGTGGGAATGGGCAACTCCAGTTTGCAGGTAGCTGTTTAGCGTACATTTGTCCGAAAAACGGTTCTTTGTATAAAAAATCACATAGCTTGTAATCTCCTTGTATTGGGGTCGGCTGATAATTCCCGCTGCTGATTTCTTCCAGTAAGGCCATTTTTACCTATACACCGCGTAATATAAAATAATATAATAATCATTAAAATATTTATAATAATATTAAATGTTTAAAGGAAGTTGCAGCCTAGGGTTCTGTAGTTGCTCATCACAATATGCAGACTTACAAGACGGCATTAAGTAATTTTCAATTAAATTTTTACGAAAATATTTTTCCAAATACATTTTATAAGTTGGTCGATTATTACTCGTTAACTTGTAAAGCCTACTTAGCTGTGATAGTTTTCCTTTTAACTTCAATGTATATAATACTACCGTTAATTTTTTCACTTATTCAAAAACTTTTAGCTGACAGGCGGAGGACGTGACTCCTAACAAAAATTTGCACAAACGGATCCCTGAAACGAAAAATGGTTTGAACGCATCTGTAATATTTTTGAACGACTACTAAACGACAACCCACATCATGGAATAGACGAGAAAAAAACATCCCCACTTGAGATACTGAGGAAAAATATACATTTTTTTTTTCAAGATTTTATTTTATCAGTATTTGTATTCATACATATTTACCGTAAGATTATTGCCGACTCCCACGTAAGAATCAAGCTCGAGACTCACATAATAAGGACTATTGCGGCTGCGCTTTAGAAACGTCACCTTCATAAAACGTAGATACTTTCGGTTGAAGTATTCTAGTTGATGATTCGATGGAACCACTTCTAATGCCTATAAAATTTTCGAACGCAAAATAAGAAATATAATTTTAAACATAAACAAGCTGGATTCTATCTTATGAATACATTTTATTTACCTCTGTGACAAATAATGTTGTATTGAATAAACATCTTACTTAAGCAAGACACAAAGGTATCTCTTTGATTTCAAAGAACATAATTCAATAACGTAGATAACGCAAATAAACTTCGCTTAATGTAATTCAGAACGCTTTATTGAAAACTTATTTAGTATAAACAACACGTAGCAGTAAAACTTGATACTAATGGGAGGCGACACTGTTTATTCTTCTAACTAGTATACGGAGGATAGAAGCTTAGAACTAAGGAGAATCCTCTCATGTGTCTGTTTATTTCAAAAAATGTCTACCAAAAAGCATTAATTAAAATATCAGAGAGTGACCAGTGATTGAGCTATATTATTCAAAGCTCAGTCACTAAATTATGCGTGTTTTTTTTGTATCAGCGTGGTTTCTTACGCTAAACTTAAATGTTATTCGTGAATATCTGAATTTAAACTTAAAATATATCATTAAAATATATTTCTTTTGTAAATAATTTGATAAAAATAAAACTATTAAACAAAATTGATATTTTAATTTATAAATAGTGATCTAAATATTTTTTCGTTTTTATTAATTCATTTTTATATATAAAAAAAGTATGAGTAAATTTAGATATTTCACATCTGCCAGGCCCTCATTTTTTATTATATTCATGTTAATTTCACATCGAGTAGGTTAAAATGATAAGAAGTTTATTGAAAAAATAATAATATAGCAATGTATATTTCGCTAATTTTACTGTCGACTCTCACATTATCGGCATTTTCTTTATAAATGGTGTTCTGGTACAATACGTCATCTTAATTTAATACTTTTAGGGACAAATTTATAACAAAAAAAGTTCTACCCTTCATAAATCAGTATTAGGCATGAACCATTTTATATTTGAAATAAAATAAAAATGTTATATGATAAATATCAATGTGTGTCGTCACTGCTATATTTAGTATAATATGAAAAAAATATTAGTATATGTAGGAAGGATTTTTATCACTGCTGTATGGTAGGAAAAAATCACATGTGAATAGCAGCGATGAAAAGTAATATCACTGATATAAAATTATATTGAAATTGGTATGAATTCCATTCTTAATCAGTATTTGATAGAAAGTTATTGAAGGACCCATTTGCAGAAGTCCCTAAGATCATAATCCTTGAAGTGTTTAGGAAAATTAATTGAAATAAAAAAAAAATTGGAAATATTCGTATTAAGCTTAGAGAAAAAAAAATTCGGTGTATAGAACAAGCAATCTTCTTAATAAAAATATACAATCTTCTTAATATATATAATATAGTTCAACCTTTTTCTACACATAAACGCTATTAGATCAAAAAGTCTTTAAGTAGGCATAGAGATTATGTAATTATATTAGATTTAATTTCTACCAAGGTCATCTTACCTAACAAAACTAGTCAAATTAAATATATTTCAAAATAAAAGTCTTACCCATGTAAAATTTAAAATAAACATTAAGATTAATATTTTCGCCATTACAAATTTGATTTTGTATCTAAACTAAAACGCGTACATATGAAGTGTTTATTGTAAAATAAAATATATGCGATTACTTTACACTGATGATGGTCATTAAAAAGTAGTTATTGAGTCAAATAATACAATTATAATTATGCGGAAATTTGTAGATTACTCTTTTAGTTTGAATGATTGATAGTAATCATTGGACAAAGCAATCTAATGAGCCAAAGTTTTCTTTGGTATTTGGTTTGTATGGTAGTTACGCTATCATTTATATTAAGCTAGCTGTGCACCTTGGCTCCGCATGCATTTTATGAGTTCTGAAAGTATTATTAAAAAATATATAACCTATTAATTTCGTAATTTCTGTGTACAAAATTACATAAAAACTGATCAAACCGTTTTTGAATTAAATTAAGAAGAAATTAAAAAAAGACAGAATTATTTCTAGTGACATACTTATATATATATATATATATATATATAATACAAAATTAAGAAAACATCACGTTTACATACAGCGCTACGCCACTCATTAATTTTTATACACCCTATGTATTTCAAAACCTCTTATACAAAACAACTGAGCCGATAACTGGAGAGGAAAATAGATATGGAATTTACCAGTATTTTTGATAAAATATAAAATTCAACTGCCAACGCTGTGTAAGCCCATGATAGCTTCTGATAAAAATCATATAAATTATTTGTTTGTGATTGTAAACAACAAGTCTCTTTGTATTTTAATTTCACAAAAAATACTAATACTCTCAAAAGTAACCATAAGCTGATAAAATACATGTTAGTTTGGGCATTGTTATGATATCTAAAACTCAAGAAAAAACATTTGATGAAGGATTGTTTTGAAAAAAGAAAAATTTGTCACACATAAAGCTCGTAAAGCACTAACTAATCTTTAACCATCTTCAAATCGGCTAACTTGTAACACTTACATCTTCCATAACAACAGACGTAGTTTCTCACAGGGCCGTTTCTTTTGAAATTCAGACCTACTACTGACATTACTTTATGAATTTGTGTAGAATATGAATTTGTCACAGTTTTGCACACGCTTGTACGTCATAAGAGTAGTATTTTATATCTAGCTTTCAGCTTCTATTGATCAATCATCACTCTATTTTACTACTGGAGTAAGTATAAAGTATGGAAAGGTTTTTATCCTTACAAGCCTTTTTAAGTTCACCTTAATAAATTCAATCATGAATCTATCTTTCGGCTTCTATTGGTCAATCATAACTTAATGTTAATACTGGGTAGGCAAAGATGCCAAACCTTTTTGGATTCCTTTACATTACTCTAGACCACTCCAGTCACTAAGCAACGCTGGTTTTGAGTACTTCTTCGTTTTCCTACGTTTACTTACAAGATCCTAAACGCACAATATCTATTCACATTCGAGAAGTTCTAAGACTATTTCAAGATGTTTAACATTAGAAAGTTTGTTACTATTTCTTATAATTTAAAAATTTGAAGCATTTAATAAAAGACCTTAATTGCTTTGAGTACGAATGTCTATGTGTAAGCACCTCAATACATTTAATACGGTCATTTTCACTTCAGTTTAAATGTTTGGATCCAGGCCAGACCGGTCGTTCAATAGCCTTCTAAACGGTCCATAGCAACATTTTATCGCCAATAGTGGCGTAGTCGTACTTGTTTTTCTTATAAAGAATTAATTTATGGTTAGCAATCAGTAGACCTTATCGTGGACTTTGCTAAATCCTATGTTATGTACATACAAACATTTTATGGAGTTAATTTTTTTTTTGTTTAACCACTATACGTTACTGTATATATTCAATGCGAATCTAGAACGCGACTTACTTTTTTATTAACTTGACATTTTGTCCAGATTACACAGGCCATGGTCACGATCCGACTAAAGTGTTGAAGTAGCTACCCTCATCTAGTGATAATGAACAGATGAGGGTAGTTACTAGTAAATGCTCTCGCTAACAAAGACATCACAACACTTCAGTCGGATCGTGACAAGTAAGTCGCCTTCTAGAGTCACATTTATATATATACATAAATAGCTTTTTAAGGTTAATAAAAAAGGTTTTTATTTTTTATGCGGACCCCTAATTATTTTTCTAAACTACATAATATTATAAAGAGGAAAGATTTGATTGTTTGTTTGCATTGAATAGGCTCTGAAACTACTGGACTGGTTTGAAAAATTCTTTCACCATTAGAATCCTACATTACCCCTGGTGAACATAGGCTATAGAATAAAAAGTTAGGGATCCGTATGAAAATTTATATTTTTTGTATTTTTTGTTAAATACCCGTGCGAAGTCGGGGCGGTCCGCTAGTCTAAAATAAAAGGAGCCTAAGTTATCCCTTATAACATCAGCTATCTGCCACTGAAAGTCCCGTCAAAATCGGTCCAGCCGTTTCGGAGATTACGCGGAACAAACAGACAGACAGACAAAAAATTTTAAAAATAGGTTTTGTTATAGGTTACGTGTATACATTCATATTCTTATAAAAACCTGTTATTTTGACATTGAAAAAAGACACTTCAATTTTATTAAATGTATAGATAATGTATACACAAAACGCGATAGATTAAACAGTGCTAACACAGCTACTAAGTAGGCTTCACAAGTTCACGAGTAATAGTCGACCAACTTATAAAATGTACTTATAGAAGTAAGTCACGATCTACACCCTCATTAAATATACATATGTTATAGCTGTGATAGTTTTCCTTTTAACTTCATGAATTTTTCACATATCGAAAGACAACCATGTATCTGGCAATGGGGGAACACTTTAGCACTTAAACTTAAACCTTATAGTATTTAGCAAACGGATCCTTGAATCTAAAAACGGTTTTAATTACACCCGCAATGTTTTCGAACGACCTATCCAACCAAAACCCCACACCATGGGATAGACGAGAAAAAAAATCATGCCAACTTTACGTGTAGAGGAACCCTAAAAAAATTTTTTCTGCATTTTATTTTACCCCTTTGTCGGCGTAATTAATATCAAATTATAGCTTTTTAATACTAAGAATCTTAAATCTAAACCGCGAACAACAGACTGATTGAAATAGCGAAAATATAAGGGTTCTTTATTGACTACGAAACCTTAAAAAGTAAGTCAATAACTAGGACTATATAGATAGTTTGTCAGTTTAGATCGGTTTCCATTGCAAATTGGTTTTCTGTCACATCGTCTATCGAATAGTTCAATTGGATTTAACCTCAGTATGAAATAACTCTTTCATATTGCGTAGTTTTCCCGTTATCTGCCCATCGAATGTGGAGGGATTTTTATTCATAAGTCTCTCATTCGCACCGAAAATATTGTATCGTACCTGTGGCGTGGGATTTGTATTCAGAGATTCACACATTTCGCGTTTTATGTAGATACGAAATGAAAGTAAGCTGCGTGGCTTGGGTGCATACGGCAGGGGATTACTCAGAACTATATTTCAAATATATATACATATATTTGATACGGGAAATGTACATCCATGATTCACGTTAAATATAAACCTGGAAAGTGAATAAAAGCTACAAAAGAATTCCATCAAATGATCATACTTAGCTTAGTAGACAGCTGCTTAGTATTGTTGATAAAACATCGATTGTTTGCAAATCCGATAGCATTGATTCGTAAAAAAAAACGATTAATCGATATTTATTTATATCAATAGCTTAGTAGGGGAGGAAAGGGCAATGGTAGTCAGTTCAATAATAATAAAACTAAAAGTCGTTGACAAGTAAATATCGAGTGAAATGATCGGCAATACTAGACCCTGCTCCCGCCTGATTACCGGTTTAATTAGCACGTGACGTTTATACGACTATTGTTGTTTGCCGCGATTTCATTGTATTTTTTCTTGGGTACAACATAAGAGATGAGATATTTATTTCAATCTTTCATTTTTAATGAAATATGAAACAATTTCTTTATTTTGATTTTTTTAGTGTTTTGTTAATTTTGAGGTAATTGGAGTCGGTTGATCCCCACTGAATAAAAATAAAGTTGCATAGCAAAAAATTTGTAAGCAAGGCTAAGGGACGTATTCTTCAAGTCAAACACTCCCCCTCATAGTCAGACACAAGTTTCTATAATACATGTGATGGCGATGCAAAAGATTTTGTACCGCGCCGTTGACTTCGTGTGGATGGTAGGCACTCGCTGACTGCTTCTAAAGGATTCAGCAGAAGGTTATTTGTGCGATAAGATTTATATTGATTCTTGCTTAAGTGACTCCCATTACGCCTTTTCCCTACTACGTAATGTAATAACCAAACAGACGAGCGACAATAGAGAAAAAAATACAAATTCGCGTGTACCGCGATACAAATAACATAAGATTATGAATGAAAAAACACACCACATGACAGATCAAGTTCCCGCGAAATTCTCCTGTAATTAATTTATGTAAATAGTACAAAATAAATGCCCAAATAAATATGTTCAATTTATTTACATTTCAAAAAAATGATCCCGAAATTAATAATAATAATAGTGTTTTAAGAGAGGTAGGGCACAGAGAAATCTCTTTGTTGATATCTCTCTACTTGGGGCAGTCCAGCTGGTGAAATACCTCCGCCCTACAGTAGAGCGCAGCTCATTAACATTGTGTTGTGTTCCTGCGGTGTACAGGGTTTCCAGAGCTCCTTGGGGAAGGGGTTCATGATCGGCAACGCGCTACTGATACATATGTTATTACAAGCGTCTATAGACCACGGTAGCCACTTAACATCAGACGGGCCGTATACATGAAAAATTCGTAGAATTAAAGTCTAACATTAAATAAACTTTGTAGATATATAAAACGATGAATCAAAAAGATTTAGTAAGCCATTGTGTTATTAGGTAGTGAAAAGTTCAAGTAAAGTAATTAATGACCGTTAATATTTACCGCTCCTTTGTGCGGTCTACACAATGCATTGTCATATTGAAGTGGTATAATTAATATTTTAATAATAAGTTAAATTATACTCTATAGAAAGTAGATATACGATCTTTTTAAGATAAATAATTGGTAATGACAAGTAATTTTTGGATAATAGTATTTCTATTATTGTCGCGTTCTGAGTTCAACTGGTGACCCAGTAGTTAAGCGGGGTGGTAGTGATCTGTACCCAACTGGGTAGCAACCACTATACACAATGATAAACCCTTCATTGTGGCACCCCTTTGGCTACCGAAACGTTAGCAGGCCGGTATGACAGACAACCTCTATAAAAAGCTAATCTCTCGGTGGTCACCGTTGTTTTTTAATTGTCAGATACAATGACATCACTTTACCGTATTACAATATATGTGTTCCGCGGCTTCACCCGCGTTAAAATTCCATTATACTTACCTAGTTCAAGTTGTAACAATATGTAGATTGCATTAATGCCTGTGGTATAAAAGCTTCGAGCACAAAGCGGTGAGGATTTCCTGCAATAATGCACTAATAATACCCACTGTTTAAATATGCATGACGAGAGGTCGCCTGCTGCTACCAGATATGAGCCTGCATAATGCCATTCCCGAATACAATAAACGTAATGATTTTTTTGATTTAATTATTCATTTTTTAAAACCTTCTCTAGTAGTTGTTAATCTATGGCTTGGCTTCACTAACTTATAGTCCGTATTATATAGTTCGAAGCAAAATATACAGGTTCATTTTTTTAACATTCGGGCGTCCAAGATCTATTGTTTATAAATAACGAATTTCCAAAAATTCTTCCTTAGTGCTCACCGACATTGTAAATGGAATCCGTTTGCAAATTTTCACGGTCCTAGCCCCAGTAATTTGGGCTATGCGTTGATCGATCAATCAGTCAGCCAGTCAGTTTCTTAATTTATACAGCAGGTATAGCAACATAACAGCTGAGGAAAGAGACGGATTCCTCCTTCGACCGTGCTTGTGAACGGACGTGTCCGCTCGCGCTCTCGGCCGCTGTCGTGATTCATATATAGCTCGATCGTTTTAGTTATATTACGAGTATCTCGATACTTTATGTATAGCTATCGCCGTCTCACTCGCACCTTTCGTGGCGTGCACTTTTTAGTGTGCAACTTGTTTCTAATCTACGCTTTGTGGTTGCTTTCCGGAGACCTAGCGGTGTTAACAAAGGCAAGTGGTGAGTGATCCGAGCGCCCGCCAGTTACCTCCTTCAGAGGTAAACGGCAAACTCGGATGAGCCTGGGAATCTTAGCCCTAGCTTATATGTAATAAGTTAATTTTGGAAATAAATGCACTAATAGACTGATACACAAAACCATTATAAATTACATATTAGAACAATAATTTTGAGTTAAGGGAACAGTGTATAAAATCATTATAAGACCTGTCTTGACGTATGGATCTTAGTGCTGGTCAACAAAAGATACGAATGAAAGAACATTACATGGGACATAGATTCGAATGCTAAGATCGATGTCTGATGTAACTAGAAGGGAAAAGGAATGAGTATATCAGAGGAGTCTTAAAATAGCACCAGTCATAGATAAGTTATTATAAGAATTTTAAGTATGAAGCAGGGAGGTTACGGATACCTGTATCCGTAACCGAAAATATCGGATATCTGAAATAAAAAATATCCGTAATCGAAACCGTATCCGAAATAAATGTTTCGGATAACTTGGAATAGGACAAAGTCTAATGAGCCATTGTTAAAAACCACGGATGTTATGGATATCCGTATCCGTAACCGAAACTATCGGATATCCGAAATAAAATTTATCTGTAACCATAACCGTATCCGATATAAATGTTTCGGATAGGGCAAAGTCGAACGAGCCATTGTCAAAAACCAACACACATATACAACCACAGTTTCGGACGACTGTAATCGAACTGAAACTCGATACCTCATAACACCTTTATGGATCGGACAGGTATTTTTACATGTTGTAAAATCCATGTAATATCAATAACCGAAATTATCCGGAACAATCGGATGCCTGGAATAATTTCATATCCGTGTCCGTAACCGAAACCGATTAAATACTCTTAAGATATCCGTATCTATATCCATGTCCGAAACCTTATATCCGTAATATCCTTAGTATGAAAGTAGAAGGATATAAGAGTAGAAGTAGACCGAAGAAGGTATGGATGGACTGTGTAAAGAATGTTATACATATAAAAGGGGTGAATACTGAGATGATAGTTAAAAGAGTGGAAGAGAAAAACATGTTATGCCGACCCTACTTAAGTGGGATAAGTGGTAAAAAGAAGAAGAAAATAAAATGACATGACAATATAATTTCAAATTAAATAACTCTAAACACTGTATAACATAATTTCTGTTCAGCATATAAAGTTACAATAGTATAAAATGAATGAGAATCGACAACAATTAAACATGGGCTTGTATAGACATGCCTCAGAACACGCACTTTCCGCCAGGCGTGATCGCATGAATAATATTTTAAGAAGTGACATCGTTAGCTGAGTCTCTTGAACCCGATAAACTTTACCGCAATGTTTTCACTGTTGTATGAATAGATGATGAAACTAGGGCACGCAATAATTCCATACCCGCGTACGTTGAGAGCACTCGAGCCTCTCTTAGCCTTATAGTAACGATCCTCTAACTACGAAAGGGGAGCGGAGAACTGGAGAGCTGCTTCAAACCGGTGTTTTGCTGTTTTGAGTAAAACGGGGGGAGTTGTTTTTCTTACACACCTTTTATGATGAAAAACTGTGTGAATTGAAAAACACTCTTTTAAACAACTAAGTTGGTAGACTAATATTTAGACCGCCTGATGGAAGGCGGTTACCGTAGCCTATGGACGCTTGTAATACCACAAGTATCAATAGCGCGTTGCTAACCTTCAACGTTGAACTCCTTTTCCTCAAGAAGCTCTGAAAACCCTACTCAACGCGGGAACACAGCACAAGGTTATTTGGCTGAGATCTTCTGTAGAGTGGATTTATTTCACCAGTCGGACTGCCCTTGAAAAAGTTTTGAAAATACATTTAGTAGACATTGACTTAATACAACTGTTTACTTAAAATAGACATTTTTTAAAAGTTATAACAGACTCCGTAAGAGGTCTCTTTCATCCTTACAAAATGTCCTGCTTATGTCCTGCTTAATGTCCTGCGTCCAATTTTAATGGTTGCTTGTATAGTTCATACAGTTTATGGTTGTCCCGCGTTCGCCATTGTTGATTATCCAACATAAAACCGAAACTGCGTTTGAGCACCATCAGGGAATTTTCGTCTTTTTACTTAGTTCTACGTTTTTAGTTCTCTTTACTTAGTACTAAGTCAATAAATCGCCATATACTTACTTACTTTATATCTTTTCTTCTTTCATAAACTTTTTTTGTATCGTTTGTCAATGTGTTCATTTTTTATACAACATAGGTGGCAAACAAGCATACGGCCCGCCTGATGGTAAACGAATATTGAATGACCTCGGACTGAATTTTTCTTTTGTGGCAGCATCATTTCTCTCTTAATTCTTCATCAAAATGAATAATTCAAACAGCATTTTAAAAGCGCCTGTTCTCCACTATAATAGTTAAAAAATACTCTTTTCGTTAAAAAAAATATTTAAAAGATATCATTAATAATGCCACTTTTTGATTTCTAATGAAAATTATAATAGGTCATTTAACATGTAGGATGTGTCATCTATTAACAATCTGTTGAACCAATATGACAGCTGGTTACACTGTTAACAATGTGCGAAATACTCACAAAAGGGACAGCTAGTACTTTCTTATTTTCAACATAATTAATTTAATTTAATTAATTTATTTAAACGATTTTCGTTACTATTGGTTGGTATTGATATAGAAAGTTATTTTCTGTTTAATATTTATTATTGTTATTGTAGTGCGTTAAAACGTCTGGTAAGAGGGATAGCGTAAAATTGTTTGCCCCTTGTCAAACGAGCGCGACGGGCGTGAATATTTGACAAGTAAAGTATTTCGGAACGCAATTTAGAAATTTATTTTTAATGTTATTTATATTTTTCTATTGTTAAACCCATTACAGATCATACGATTAAAAGTGTTATTTTTAAAATTGTATAATTTTTTTTAGACTAGTTGTTTACAAATTCATAGCATTTAATAAAAAGCAAAGTCTATCCTGGGAGATTAGTCTTGAAACTGATTCCAACTCGATACTACAAGCGTACTCTTTGAACCGAACCGAATCGAATATCAAGATCGAGTTATGATCAAACTTACACACATTATCACAGTTAAGTCACACTTTGAATATGGTATGTCTATGGGTGATTTCATAAGTTTTAGCTTAATATTTGTATATAAACCACTGATCTATAATTTACAAGTAAAAAACGACAAATAACAAAAAATATTTAATTGAACATTTAACTAAAACTTACAAAATCACATTGAGGCTATTATTATTATCGTGTATAATCATAAATCATAAACATTGTGAACAAACTTTATTTTTCATTTGTGTTGAAAATTGTAAAAGAAAACTTCAAATCAGTCAAATATAAACGGCGGTAAGTTAAATTATTTAAACGTTTATAAATTTGAAGACAACTCGATTCATAGCTATCAGATTGTGTCAAGAGTACGCTTTTTTCGATACTTACGATTAAACTTGATCGTAGTTAGTTCCAAATCGAGCCACAGCATGATCTTGCGCTAGTGATCATTTCAAGAGTGCCGAATTGCACCATCATCATCATCATTTCAGCCGAAAGATGTCCACAGCTGGACATAGGATTCGCCCAAAGATAGCCACAACGACCGATCTTTGCCCGTACCCAGCGGCTTCCCGCAACCTTTACGAGATAATCATGGAAATACAATCAAACAGACAGACAAAAAAATATATAAATGTTTTTTTCGTAATCTTTGTAATAAACTAGCATTGCGCCCTCTTCTCCGGACGCGGCATTTTTTTTCATCCCGTAATTTCTTTTTTACTTGTATTATTGACAATTGATAATTGGCTGTTAATTGAGAAACGACATATACTTCTCGTGTACAAAATTTCATCAAAATCGGTTGACATTTCTTGGTATTTTTTATTGACAATTCTTATAGCTTGTCAATTATGGAATGGCGTATGGTGTTCATCTACCAAAAATGGTCATAATGGGTAAAGAACGATTGAAAATTATTATTTTTAAATATATTTTTTACTTTTTCTAATTATGGAATGACTTATACGTCCCAAGCATAAAATTTCATCTAAATCCTTGAGAATTAATAAAAAAAAATATAGCCTATCATTTGATCAATAACATATTCTTCCCGTGTACATAATATCATAAGTATTGGTCAAGCCATTTTTGAGTTTAATCCAGACATACAAACAGACTGACAGACAAATTTTTTTTGAATAGAATATTAGTAATCAGTTTTATTCATACAGGATTTCTATCGGGAAATTAGGAAAAAAAAGACATTTACAGACAAACTGCATATTCATTAATATAGTTGTGCATTTTTCTTTAATACTATTTTAAATGAAATTAATCACCAAATTTTAAATGTAATTCTAAATACTAGGTATAACTAGAATATAAAGTTTACTCACACTTACATATATACCATGGTATGATGTATATGTAGTCTGATTAAATAAATCATTATTGTTTAAAATAATTATGTTAAAAATAGTCTGTTACTATTTACCATTATACATTTTAATTGTTGTAACATTAACATAAATACTTACCTTCAGTTGTACAAGCATTACTATGCAAAGAAAATACAAACAATTATGTAGATGTTCAAGTTTTAACAAAGAGAAGTTCTCGCTTTTCCGGCTGAGTTTTATTCCAGCACCAACTTAATACGTACCAAACCAACTTTAAGTACGGTTTTGTTGACTTCCGTTTTACCTACCTTATTCATTATTTAGAAAACACGTATATGTATATACACAAGTCTCCCGTTATAATTAAAAGTGTTAAGAAGCGAAAATAAATAGACGAAATAAAAATACTGACGTCACGTGTCCCCTAGGAATATATATATTAATAAATTTGTACTTCTTTCTCTACATGTAATTTAAACGACACTAATCATTACATAGTATTAAACAAAGTCGCGTCGCTCTGTCCGTCCCTATGTAAGCTTAAATCTTTAAAACTACGCAACGGATTTTGAAGCGGTTTTTTTAATAGATAGAGTGATTCAAGAGGAAGGTTTATATGTATAATACATGCATAATATTGTAGAGAAACACTGATAAATTTAGAGTTTTCTAATGTTATGTCGTAAATTTTTTTTGCACTTACACTGCAAACGCTGGTTGAACCCCACGAGATAAATCAAAATAATGTACTACAGTATTGTACACCTTAAAAAGGTCAACAAAAAATTCCGTGATGGTATATGTCTATCTCCTAATGATAACCCCACAATAACCATTTTTTATCCTTTACATTTTACGGGAAAAAAATGGCTTATTTACGAAGTGATTTTAAGCAATACAGCACTAATCCTTATCCAATTAAGTACCTTAAATACATTGTCCATTTAATATAGATCAATATAGCCCTCTACAGCAGGTAATTTAAATGAATATTTCCGTAGATATTACAGACTTAAAATGCAGGGATATAGCGGTGCGGCGGTACCGGCCCTATATACCATGGTCAATTATATGTCGCTCTTTCAAGAGTAACCTCTAAACAAAACATGTTTGTATTGTCTAATGACAAAAAAGCTGTAAACGTTGTTTAAGGACATTCTGTAGTAGATATATTTAGTATCAGCATTGCACCCGTGCGAAGCCGGGGCGGGTCGCTAGTTACGTATATGCCATTAAAAAAGTTTTGTCTATTTGTATGTCGTGATTTCATTGAAAAGCGGTTAACTGATTTTTATACAATTTTTCACGCGGGAAGCGTATGTCATTGCACAATTGACAGACTATATGAATTGTTAATATTACTTTAAGAAATCGTAAATATATATATTTCGTATATATAATCGTATATATATATATATATATATTAATTCTCAACCGATTAAATTTGTAGACGGGAAGCATATTGTTTGTTATATCCTACGTCCTTTCACAATTGATATTGTCATTAAAACTTTTAGGAATTTTAAAAAATAATTCTGAACTGATTTTGATTAAATCTTGAACACGGGAAGTTGAAATTTTCGTACGATGCTTCCTGACTAATATAACAAATAACTAAACATTGCTACAGGAAAAATATGTTTCCCAAAATATTTCCTTTTACCTTGTAGCAATTTTAATAATAATTTTATTAGGTGAAATAATTTGACGTTATACACATAGCTGTCATTTTAATTATATTAAAATACTTGTAATGCGAATCACTCTTGAAGACTGGACTGATGGTGTAGCGATTGATGGATATAAAATTGCGAACTTACGGTACGCAGATGACACCACCTTATTCGCGAGTAGTGCTGGCCTTATAGAAAAATTACTTCTCAAAATAGAGCGCGTGAGGATTACGTTTGGATTAAAGTTAAATCGATCTAAGACAAAAATGATGATCGTGGATCGCGTCAACAACAACTCGCCCAAAGTGATACAGATCGCGAACTGCGACGTGGTTCAGACCTACGTTTACCTTGGGGCTTTGATCTCAAATAACGGTGTGTGCGTAGATGAAGTGAAACGGCGTATGGCCTTGACCAGAGCTGCGATGGGGAGGCTGAAAAAAGTATGGAGGAATCGCAACATTACAAAAGCCACCAAAATCAAGCTCGTGCGAACCCTTGTATTCCCCATCTTTCTTTACGCGGCAGAGACTTGGACAGTGCGCGAACTGGAAAAGGGGACGATAGATGCTCTGGAGATGTGGTCCTGGCGGAAGATGCTTGGAATATCGTGGACGGAGTTTCGCACCAATGTGTCCATACTCCATGAGCTCAGCATTGTACAGCGTCTATCGGCCGTAGTACAGTCGCGCATACTACAGTACTTCGGGCATGTGTCTAGGCGTAATAATGACTCCATAGAACGGTTGGTCGTACAGGGAAGAGTGGAGGGAACTAGATCGCGCGGCAGGTCATCTACACGCTGGACTGGCCAGATGAAATCCGCAGTAGGAGGCCGTGTGTCTGACTGCGCCCGACAGTCTATAAACAGAGAGAGATGGCGGGAGATCGTGCGGAGAGCTGTGTCCGCCTCTACCACCGACGTTGACGCCTCTATTTGACCACGACCGCTCTGCCAAGAGCGAAACGACAGAGAAGAAAATACTATGATTCCCTTCACAGAAAGAGCTCAGGCTCATTGAAGGAATCTTAAAGTAGGATTCGAATACACGTCGATGGACACAGTGTCTGAACACGGTACAACGTGCTACAACTGAGTTAACACCGCTTAAAACAGTGAAATTCTTCCTTGTTTTCGCTTCATATTAAAACATTAGCTTGTACAAAATCACACAAAGCTTAATATAGCTAGCTTAATATATTCGAAAAACCGAATTGAAAATGTATGTAGTAAGTACTTTGTACATGATTATGTCCACGGCGTAATAGATAATCACATCAACCTCATTAGTAGGGAGCGTTGAAAAGATGAAAATAGGGTTTAAAAGTAATTAGTTAGACGTCAGTCTCATTTTGTGTTTAATTATTGCACACATTTATTTACACATTAGGTTAATGGCAAAAACAAGTCCCTTATTCGGAATAAATTGTACGTAGCTTGGGTGAGCACAGTATACACTAATCAGTAGGGCAACCAATCGCTTATTAGAAGAAATATATTGTTGGATCCCTCAAGACCCTTCACTGGTAGATGAGTTCTTTTAGCTGCTACCAGGTGTTCCTTTTGGCCAGAAGAGACCAGAAACTGTTGATGATGATGATAATTTTGACTTGTTGCAGTACAAATCCTTGACGGAGAAATGCTCTAAGGATGTTGACTTGCGATGTAGCACGAATTTTTCTATTGTTGACCGCAGATGCCCTAAAGATTAGGCTACTGCTTCTGCACCCATATCCTTATATTGTTGACGACGAAATGTCTTAAGGATTTTAGATGTCTGAAGACAAAAAAAAATTTTGACTTGTTTTTATTGCATAATGTTTTCTTTTTATTGTATCAGCCTAATGCATATAATTTAAATAGAACATCTATTTAATTAAAAATGCATAGTTGCAATTTAGAGCTACGTAACTATATAATATATTCAGCTGGAGTTAAAATTATAAGTGTCCTAATTTCCTTATAAACATCTATTATATTATGATACTGATCACGAATATGACATTAATTTTCTTTTTCTCTCTCTGTCTGTCCTCTTGAAAGTCTGGATTTCACTAAAAATCGCAAGAACCATGTTAATGAAATGTAATTACTCTTTTGATAGGTTCCATACATTTATTAATCATCCTACTTTTTAAATATTCTTCATTAATACATATTAATTTATTGTCAAGCGATTTTGGTGAAATTTTATACACATATGTATTCCAGAATTGATATACTATTGAAATTATTAATAATACTTCCAAAAATCTTCAAATATGAGTTAAACAAAATTATGAGACATTTATGAATAAATAATTACTGCGTAATAAACACGTGCGGGTTCGCGGGCAAAGATATAAATACTTCAGTTCAATAAAAAATTGGGCCACTGAGAAGCCACTAAAAATATTCGAAAAGTAAAAAAGGTGTGTGTGCGATTCACACACAATAGAAGTGAAACTACATTTTAAAAGGAATTTTCTATTTTATTTAAACAGTGTGCAATTTATATACACACCAACATTTACTCTCTCGCTCTGGCTCACACAAAGAGGAGAGACGTTTAACATTTAACGTTTAACGTTTAACGCTTGGAAGTCGCATAAGAAGTTTCACTTCAAAAACATTTAACACGTAATAATTACTATTAAACTTACAAACATTCGTTACTGTTTCAGTTCAGTTTTGTTTTCGGGGACTGCGGAGTGCGAGCCCTGGTCATTTGTTACGTGTATCGCTACTTTATTCCATATATTCTCAGCAACAAAGAACTTCGGCCTATTCCTCTAGCACTTACTTATGTATTAGTAAAGTAAAGGAAGCCCATTAATACATAGGAGATGCTGTATTTCCTTTTAAGTACCTATCTGACAGTTCGCTTAGGAACTTTTCAACATTTTAAGAAAAGCGCTGTTTAATTTCTTGGATATTAAATGACTTTTTTGAAGTGAAACTTCTTATGCGACTTCCAAGCGTTAAACGTTAAACACACATTATCAGTCTCTCCTCTTTGTGTGAACCAGAGCGAGAGAGCAATATATTAGCGGTCTCTCCTCTTTGTGTGAGCCAGAGCGAGAGAGTAAATGTCGGTGTGTATGTGTGTATTGCACACTGTTTAAATAAAAAATAGAAAATGTATTTTAAAATGAAGTTTCACTTCTATCGTGTGTGAATCGCACACACACCTTTTTTTATAGTACCTAGCGTGGTAACACTGTGCCTGATGGTACAATCCAAAAATAACGGCAATCTATCGTCAGTCGTTACTGTCATGCCGGTCTACATGCCTCTCGATATACAATGGCTGATCCCGAAACGCCGCAAAATAACAGAGAGTCACTGACGGTTTTCTTAAAATATTAGAGAGTATATGACCTCGTATACACACTGCTAGGTACCCTGCTAGGTTAGTCTACTTCGCTTACTTCCATAGCATAATGTCGTATTTTGCTGTGGAGTTCAGCAGCTGAGGTAGACACCATATTCATATCACAAAATCGGACAATTCGAGCAATATACATGAGACTTCGCGAATCATTAATATTGTCTTATTTTGATATTTCTTTATTATTTTTTGATTCGCATTATTGTATTTTGTTATCGATTTCATTTAAAGCGATTGTATTGCAAATTGACATATCATGTAACATTAGCGTTATAATATGACAAATAAATGATTATGAAATATCACCATTTGCATGGTGGTCGCGAAACAGTCAGGGAAAAATCTGTACCATTTCAATTGAATACTGGATATACAACAGTTAATCCCGGAAAGCGACACCCCTAAGCGTGCCAATATGACGGGTGTTACACCTTGTGTATGTTAGTCGCGATCCAGTCGGACACGTTTTTTTTAGATCAAGTTATAACATTATCTGATCATAGGCTCTAAAGATAATATAACACCCGTTGCTGCAATGATAATATTGAGGCATGTTGGTCAAACAAATAAATCAATTCTTCAAAAGAAGAGTGAACAGATTTTATTCTTCTGATGTTGAATTGCTTGCCACCATAGTGGTATAAAAAAAACAATTGGTGCGTGTGATCTCCAACGCGCGCCTTGAGTTTACTCTTTAAGAACGATTGTCTTGGAATATATAAAAAATTCAAGGTTAAATTATTATTAATTAATATAATACAATTATGTGTTGGGCGGAAGTGCAACATAACGACTACACTTTGTTAGCACTCAATTTTGATACCGAATTTTTTTAATTATTTTTATTTTTATACCACTAAAGTGGCAAACAAGCGTAAGGCCCGCCTGATAGTAGGTTACCGTATCTTATAGACGCTTAGAATATACCATAGGTATCAACTAGCGCGCTACCGACCTTGAAACCCTGATTTTTTTCTGAGCCCTACCTTACATTATTATTATTATATGAAAATCTATTTTTAACGAGTAAACTAGAAATAAATAAATAAGACTTAAAGAAGGTTATTTACGTACAAATGTCAGGTTTACAAAGAGCGCCAGCGTGTGGGTAACAACTCGCAGATCCGCCGTAACGTGAGTTTATGTTGTTGTCGCTATACTTTATACTTTGATAGCGTATCGGTGATAGATACTGTTTGTAAGATACCTATGTAATAGTGTATTTGTATTTATATTTGTTCGTGTACATAATAAGACTGAATATTTGAAATTAATATATTTGAATTATTCTTTTTATAAATCTCATTATTTACTAAAATATAAGTCTTAATGATCGTGCAACTTCTGAACGACTTGACCGATTAAGCTCATATTCACATAAAATATTTGTTTTATCGAGTCGATGATTCATAGCTATGTTCGCATTCGGCTCAGATAGGTGACGTTGTGGCTTGAACCATTAAACCATCAGAAATGACAGAACAACATCTGTCAGGCCAGCTAATATAAACTATAACTATATCCTTATTAATTAAGTATATATCGGGTGCTCAAACTGCTATGGAAATAGGTTATATTTGCATTGATGTTAATAAGTACCTAAGGGTATTGTTACTCAGACCAACATATATGAAAAATATCTAAAAGAAATATGAAACGGCTTTTAAAATATTTTACCAAAATATACGTTGAAATTATTAATATATATCCGATCCGTTGTCAAGTAGTATAATTAATCTTTTCGCCTTCCTCCACTGTACGGTCGGGCCCTCGTTTGTTCATTTCGTACTGTTTGACAAATTTTATGGTTATAAAAACTTCACCAATGAAATTGTGTTGGGAATTCGTTGGTGTCGTTTTTGATTTTTTATATCATGTCTTACATTACAACTTTCATCAACTTTCTAATGGTAGTTTTGGAATTCTATCTCGTGACCCTGTTAATGGTGAAAAATCAAAAGTACTTTAATCTATTTTGGCCTTAAGAAGGCACTTATGAATATCAAAACACGACCATCGGTTTGAAAAACATTCTAATTATTGAGAATAACTGGCAAAAAAACACGATTTTCAACTATATATGTATTGTTTACATTTAATTTTAATTTTCAATGAATAGAGGTACAGAGAGGGAGTCATTTCCAGAAATCACAACCATTCACAATACACTGAACTTCAAAATTGTAATAAATGCTCAATATAAACTTGATAGATATATCTCTGATATATTATTTGTCAAAGAAAAATATTTTTTGTAGTAATCCTATATATGGATATCGCAATTCTTTATCAAAATTTATTATTCTAAAATCATTTTAAATCTTGTTTCCCGCTATAGACGACAATAGACAAATGTGTTGATGACATTCCTAATGAAAATATATACAACTAACTATTAACAATCTGTTTAACAAATATTCTATAATGTGCGAAATATTCCCAAAGGTCAGCAAGCTAATTTGTAATATTAATATTCTGTCAATAACATCATGAAGATATTCCAGTCCGGTTGCATAAAAGAAAAAAATTGTAGATACTATTTCTTTTTTCTTTTGAATTAGAGCTTAGGGTAACTTTATTTTTTATAAAGATTAATATAATAAAGTATGATCTGATATACAGAGTACGGCCATTACCACGTTTCCAATAAATTTATAGAGAATTCGACATAAACTTTACGTCGTGTGACGACTCGACGTCTGTAACTCGTACGGAATTTAATCAACCTTTGATTTAAGATATCGGTGTGAGTCTTAACTATTTGTCGTTTCGTTCAGTTATAATTAAAAAAATACTAGGTTCAAATAAAATCGGTCATCACTATCTCTGAAAAATGTTTATGTAACATACAACTTTTCTAAAAAAGAAGATTTTAGAGGTAAAATATTTAATTCAGACAGAGTACATATTTTAACGCATTTATTTACTTTGGAAGCAAAGATGATATACAATTAGAAGCTGTCAAATAAAACTTTTTCCCATAAATTGGTGAATGAGTAGTTAATTTTTAATGAAAAAAATTATGTGTGCGCAGCAGTGTTTATGTGAATCTGAAGTGCAATCTTCAGAAAAAAATATGTTTTTTAAAATTATTTTTAATGGTCCTAAATCAGTGGGATTCGAACTATCGACCGCTCGTCCGTACTGCGTATGAAGTCTCGTCGTCTCACACCACTAGGCCAATCTAACGACGATCATGATTATGAAAATCGGGACTTGCATTAACCTTGCATAATGTAAACATATTCTATCTCATTCTCCCGTAGGCTAAATCCTATAGATGTATATGGTTGTTGCTTTTTAATGTCGCTTTTTCGTTTCATTGAGATTCAAATCACAACGGCGCTAAAAAGTTTTTACTTCAATAATTATAACATGACTTTTATAATTAAACTTTAACATACATTTAATTAATGGTGTCTCATGCTATATTCCAAATGGAGTAAACACACAGTAATAAGTTTGTATACACAGTATTGAGTAGTGTTTTGCGGTTGAGTTTAAAACCCCAGCTTCCATAATCCTAAAAGAAATTAATTTCTTAGACCTTAATGTATGTACACAATGTCTTCTTCGTCGTGGGTGTATCTGCATTTATAATTTTACAATAGTAAATATTTAAGCGACCAAACAACGCTCGGTGTCATGCAAAAATAAAATAAAAACACATATCTAGGTACGAGTAGTAGAATATAATCTAAATATACAATTTCATTCAAATCGTTAGAGCCGTTTCCGAGAAACCATTGAATTACGTTAAATATAAATTAAACAAGAATTGCTAACATATTAGTAAAATATTAGATATCTGTTTTGCAATCTGCACTTACTTCTTCTTCTTTTTATTTAATGGCAATAGTTCATCTACAATTCTGCCAATGTCACGTGAATGGAATATTTCTAATTATTATTATGATACCTTATTCTATTATTATCGCTTATTCTATTATATTCTTATTTTATTATCCTTATAATACTTAATCTATTAATAATGCTTATTCTTCAAATACAGCTGTATTAGATGGCGGCTCCCGTGTTAAACCTGTTCAGGGAGTTTATGTGACAGTTTAAAATTCCTATTCCTAGTTGATATTTATAAACCACTTCACCTGTATACAATAACCAAACTAAATTACCTGAAATGCCAGCGAAATTCCATAATATAGCCCAAATAACACAAGTTTAATAATTAAAATAGAAACCACCTCACTACATATCAAGATCCCGCCAAAAACTCCTGTACTTACTTTTGCATGGACTTTGTGTCAACTTTGCATTTCTAAGATTAACACTTCGGAAGAACATGTTTGTTATTGTTTTAACGAGTTCCTCGCCTACCTACCTACGGAACGCCTAGTTAACAGCAAAGTAACTCAATCGATTAAGAACTTTGAAACTCCATAAACGCCTTTCATTAACCCCTTGCGTGCGATCGTGTGTTCCACTCTAAAATTTTAAACTCCTACACAGTTGTGTAAGACTCGTTCGTGCATTAAAAGTCAGGGCTTACGATTAAAAAATGAATTTAGAAAATAATTTATTTAATGTAGGCCCTAAAAAGGCACTCATAAACGTTATAACACTAATGCCGGTTGGAAAATATCCTAGTCATCGAGAAGAACCGGCAAGAAACTCGATGGGGTTTATAAAAAAACTTTTTTTATTCTTAACTGTCTACATAATTATTATTTACAATAAATAATATATTGCGTGTAACAAGGACCAGTTTCCTCTACAAACACGTTACATTAAATAAGACACTATTTAATATAATTGTCGGAGAATCATGTCGATGTTGTCGCGTGGACAATTAAAAAGGTATAATTTCCGAAATAAATATCTTAAAAGGTGATGGAAATGAAATGCAAAATAGATTAATAAGTGTATTCCGAAGGCATTAACATTAAGAGAGATACAAAAAACAGAGTACCTTTTTATAGTCTATTAATAATAGTAAAACCTTCACTAGTAAGAAATAGTCCACGTTTTGAATATAGCCGTAACAGAGCTGCTAATAAAAATCTGTCGTGAGAAGCTTGTATTTAACTAGATATCCATTCTGTTCCATTTTATAGCTGCATCCTCAAGCCAGCATGAATGAATGCGTCTGCCAGGTTTTCCATTCGTTTCATAATAATTGTTGGCTCTTCACAATTACGAGTAAATAGTTTCAACTCCTTCGAATACCGGTTACAATTCGAGAAGTCTCTTGTTGTAACAAAATAAGTTTTATACAGACTTCAGACAGGTATGTGCGAGTCCAAACAATAAACAGAATAGTAGTTATAAATAAACTAATACAAATCTAATTAAAGATTGTACGTTTTCTTTAGAGATTCATCTGCCTCCATCCGTCAGAATCCATCCCCCCGTCACATTTCAATTATTTTTCGTATCCTTCTATATTTTAAATTTAAAAGATTCTTTCAGCCAAAAATACAGTCTTTATATACGGCCTTATTATTTTATATATATACGAACGTAAAAGAAGTTTGTTATACAATATTAAAATAATAAAAGAACTAAAGATATGATGCCTTCGGAAAGCAACCGAAAACACAATAAATGAATTAATGAGGAATGAAATAAGGTGAAATAAATATATATAATTAAAATATAAAAATGATTGATAAAACAATCATTACAATGTTATGTGAGTATTCGTACTATTGACCCCCACTATTGGCGGAGCGTGATAGCTACAGGTGTACTGTGTGACCGCTCGCCCTTCGTAAGCAAGCAACGGCCAGGGTCCTAAATGCCATCTTGCTACGAATTACATTAGTGGATGTTCAGTGAAAGAGACAAAACCCTGCTTGACATAGTTTTTGACTTATTGCCCAGCAAGGCGGTAATTTGCTTAGGGATCTTATTATTGGTCTTACTAAGTCTAGAACACGGGATGACCAATCAATCTATGTCTATTTTTAGTATTAAAATTATTTCGGTCACTTACAAAATCTAGATTATGTAAGTTTTTTCGAACATATATTAATTTAAAATCATTGTTATTGCTATTTCTATTCTTATCAACATTTCCTATATCGCTTGAGAGGGATAGAAGACAGATCTTCTCAAACTCGAAGGATTTTTATTTACAAAAGGTGTGGCTCCAGATCCCAGCGCGTGTGGTTCTGTTAACACTTAGTTATATGACTATCATACACACTATCAATTTCATACCACAATAATCTATTACTTTTCACCTTTTTTGATACGGGTGCTACTTTCATACGTTCTCTGATATAATACTTTCAAAATAATATGACTATCATCCACACTATCAATATCATACCACAATAATCTATTACTTTTCAACTTTTTTGATACTGGTGCTACTTTCATACGTTCTCTGATATAATACTTTCAAAATAATCTTTCTATCATATATGATCAAAGTGAATTTCGAGGTTACAACAAACCTTTGACCCGTCAAAGTCTAAGTAATACATTTAAAACGTGTTCTCGTGAACAATGCCGAACAGCCCGTGCGACTTGACTGCCGGAAACAGAACATTTCCGACATGATTCAGACAAAGCCGTATCGTGTTACTAGAAATATTACCGACTTTCTGTTTATCAGGAATGGTAAACGTTTTACTAATAATATTTGACTACGTACAAGCTGTGGCGTGACCAGAAAGCCGAGATAGCAATCTAACTAATCCGCATTAATAATATTAAGCTATTGAAATTTAGACTGTAATATTGGAAACACGAAGCATAAAAATATTATTTTTTATCATTAAATATGAATGATTTAGAAGTTATTTAATTGCAATTTATACAGTGTATTTAATGTTAATACAAAAAGTAAATTATTAGTGATTTTATAAATATTTCCTTAACTGAGCGCTAGGTATTATAAAAAAATTGTAATGATTTTAAAACAGTAGGTAATATCGGTTCGGAAACATTCCAGTCATCAAGAAGTAAAGGCAAGAAACTCGATCGGTTTTTTTTTAATAATTTATATTAACTGTCAATATTATTTGCACAGTTGAAATAATCATATTATCATTGAGCGAGGGAGGGACACAGTGAGGGAGTCACTTATAGATATCACCATCATTCACGTAATGATCTACTACTCAATACAGATTACGAATAAAGTGTACTTAAGAAATGGCTTACGTTGAATAATAATTATTATTAAAGCACCAAGGCTCGTGGGAGGATTGGCTCTCAAGTACAGCTGCCTCTACACACCTATTGATACTTGGCGACAGATTTTGAACTTGAGGGTGGTAGTTAGCCAGGCGAGCATTAGAAAAATCCCTGTCACTATGCTTTGGTTTCATCACGATGTTTTCATTCACCGAAAGCTCAGGGTCACTGCAGGGATTCAAATTCACGTTCATCGACGTGATGTCCGTAAACACTACCAATGCGCCATCATTGCTTCATGATAATATCTACAACGACCAAGTCATTTATTCATCCTCATTTCCTAATTTAGCATGACTAACTCAGTCGCTCCCGTAACCTGCTAGATTTTGCCAATAGGAGAGAGGCGTATTTATAAGAACAGTTTAAAAGAATAGGCATCTATAGGAAACTTTTGTTTTGACAAACAAACTTTCTACAAACTGATATGTGAGACGAAAGTAAACTGTTTCAGTTTGAAACAAGTTCTTCTCTATTCAAGCTTCAAGATGTTTACTTTGTTAGATATACAAACAAACAAGACTTGGAACAATCTCCTCTTCTCAATTGTAGTAAAATAAAGAGATTATATTAACAAGCAGTACTCAAAATAGACTCGTACCAATTATTAATTTCTTTTCTGCTGTTATCAAATTCAATTTGAGCTTCAAAGTTTCCTTATAAAATTATATGTGTGTTAATATATCTTCTTGTTACCGTCTAGCAAAGGACAATCCAGGAGTAGAAAACTTTTGCAAAATTGTTTTAAACTTTTGACACGAATACCCTTTATAATTATTATATTAATTTATTCATAAAATAATTTGATGTTGAAAATAAATCCCTTGAATTCATATTTATTCATTATTACACCTTAAAAAGCAATATAAAAATATGATGCAAAACCGCGGCGCGTGACGTCATCATTCAACAAATAAAAGTAAGGTTAAATATATTTTGTGCAAAGTTAACTTCAGTACAATTTCAGTTATGGAATTTCTTCGGCATATATAATTTTAAAGCCACTATTTCAACTCTTAGTAATAATTGCAGAGTTATTTATCACGTGATTACACTGGACTGTGTATATTCAATCATTATGATGACGTCACATTTTCTGTAAGGCGTTCCAATCACGTGTGAATAATTTCAGAAGCCAAAATCATAAAAATAAACAGTTATCATTTCCATATTTGTATTGCTATAGTCTTTTTATCAATAGACTAAAAAAAAATATTTAACATACTGTCAACTCGCGGAGGATAACGATAGCAAAATGAGAATAAGAGACGACAGAGCGTTTCTTTTGAAAAAAAAAGTATTTAGATACTTTTATAGTAAAATCTTATCTATATACAAAATTTCATGCAAATCTTTAGTGGATCTTTACCAAGGAGAAATAATTATAATAAATAATTAGATAATTAATAAATAATAAATAGATTATAACTTCTAATATTATCAGAATCACTGTTTCTTAACTTAAATTGAAAATATGATCAACCATAAAGATACTAGACTGATACCCATAAAATGGGTATAAAATTTATACATATAACACGACTAGAGCCATGTCACGCCCGGCCTTAATGATGATGTCCGGTTGGTTGGCCGGACGTTAAAACTTCCAAGTCGGAATGTTCGAATATTTCACACAGGCCCAGTGACCGACTAGCTGGCACGACTTCTTGCCTCCATAAAATAGAGTACGTAGTATAAGAAAATATGTGTTTCATAGCCGGTCTTTGACTTACTTATACAAATCACGAAGTATTCATGAGTGTAGTTGCTCAATACTTACTATCCTTATATTTGAATTTATTAAAGTGAAAACTTCTTTAGCCGTGTTGAGCACTTTTTGGTAGGATATCTATATCTATTAGTATATATATACTAATAACACATCGTATATACCTGACCGTGTGCTGTGCGCGTTAGACGCTTTTTGAATGGGTGAAATCTTGTGAGTTCGCATCACCGACATGCGTAATAGCAGTATATCTGTAGCTATACAGGTGACGTATTGTGCAACATTAATGCTGAGTATATCTTTACAAATAAAAGTTAATGGATTTAGTAAAACAATTAATGTGTATATACTGTACATTGTTCAAATAGTGTTCGAGTTTGATTATTATTTCATTGTAGAATCACTGTGCAGTACAATATTGAGTACTAAATAAATATACTAATATTTTTAATTTGAAAAATAAATAAATAAAAAAACAGTTTTTTTATTATTTTAAATATTCGTATTTATATTGGCGTTTGAAATTAATTCTAAGTTATAAGTTTTCACTTCTATCGGCGGTCCCTATGACTGCCAATTTTTTTAAAATAAATATAAAGTTTAGCTTATGTATATACTAGATGTGACCCACGGTTTCACCGATGTTCAATTTATTAGACCAATTCTCCACACTCTCACTTTCCGTACTTGCCTACAGCTTGCCAGATTTCTTGACGTACATAGTTACGACTTTGCTCCTTAGGATCGTATTTCCAGAGATTAAAGCCTTCAAACAAATAAAAAAAATTGGGCTTCATAATATGAATATAGATTAATCAAATTTAGCTCAAATTATTAATAATTTAAAATATAAATTTACATCACTAAACAAGTAAATAGATCTATGAGTTTTTTTTTTAAACAAGTTACAGAAACATCCTCTCAGACTAACTGTTAAACCAATTATAATAATGTGTATTACTTTGTAACTGGGAGTACGTAAATTAAAACATGGTAATTAATTCACACCTAACTCGATGGGGGTTGTCTACCAGATAACAACTTTTCGGGTTATATTAAATTCCGTCCGAAAGAAACTTTCGAAAGATAAGGGAACGTAATTTCATTTATGCCGTTTGAAACTTTATCTACTGCGGGAATTATTAAATTTTTAAACAATTTTGTTAATTTATTAGTGGGCAAGACAGTTTTTGTAGGTAGATCTCGGTTGTTATGAATTTAAATTTATTAGTAGAAGTTAAGATAAAAAGTTCAAATAAATCATTAAGTTTTCATACAAATAAACAAAGTGATTGAATAATATTGTAGGTTTTAGCAGTGTTAATCAAGTTTATTCAAATCTATACTAATATATAGAGCTCAATAGAGTTGTTGTTTGTTTGTTGGTACGCACTAATCTCTGATTTTTTTTTCGAACTGACTATACTGTTAGCCATAAGGGCTCTGGAGCCTCGAATGGCTTTTACAGCTTCACCCGGGCTTGGCTAATCTCTGGAACTACCAGTCAGTCTATCTATTGTCTATTTTTAGAGGAAAGTGATTTATCTATATAAATAAAATGATTGCGGTTTACCGTTTTGTGTGCGCATCACGCAAAAAATACTGGATAGATCTTTTTGTTTCACTCTTAGATTTATGATCCTTATCACGATATCTTCATAAACAATAATTCTGTGGTACACGCAAGCGGAGCCGCGAGTATAACTAGTATAGTCATATAGTATCTACAACAAATTTAATAAAATTGGAGAGTCTGTTTGTAATGTCAAATAACAGGTTTTTACTAAATGCATATTCATCAAGTATACACGGTAGATATAAAAAAATAAAATAAAAAAAACCTTTTTAGAATTTTTGCCTGTTTGTTCGGAGTAATCTCCGAAACGATTGGAGCGATTTTGACGGAACTTTCACTGGCAGATAGCTTATGTCATAAGACATAGCCTAGACTACATTTATTTTTGAAAAATTATTAGAATTCCGCACAAACAATAAAAAAAGTTTTTTTAGCAGTTCACGCGCGCGGAGCCGTGTACACAACTAGTATGACCTATATATAACCTTATTATAGCGTGATGTATCACGCGACAACCCTATGGAGTAGAGCAACAAATTTGAACGTGAAGCGCTCTGGCAACAACGATAGGCTATTATTATAACTGGTGCATTGGCGACGGTACACATTTATGAAAGGCCCAGACAGTTTTTTTAATTTAATTTACAAGTTATCACATTATATGTAGTGATTGAAAATCTTTTAAAATTGCATGTCTAGTATATTCCAGGAGCTCTATCAGTTTGAAACTGAAAAGTCTTATGTTTGTATTATAATTGCCCAAAGAGGAAGTAGTCTGTTTTCATGGACAAATAATACATAAACAATATTGTATTGGTAATAGAAATCTCTACAGCACTATATCGATGTTGCTAGTTGGTTCTTTCGATATTTACAACAGGTTCAATTTCCTTTTAACGCGATTATATTAGCTTAACTTGTAACCAACAAACAATGTAATTAAATCTTAAAGTCAATTTTAACCTACTTCTAATTATCGTATCGATATGCAACTTTGTATGTATATACAGTACTATAATTGGTATCTTGGAGCTGATCTGATGTTGAAACCAGGGGGTTGATAGTGGAACACATCAGTGGATACTAGTAAGCCCCTCGAGTTTGGGCTCATATGATATGTTAAGACATGTCCAATAGATTGGACTTGGTAGCGAGGTGATGTAGACTCATTTGATTCGTTTTGAGGAGTTCAATATATTTGGTAACGAGATGTTATTATAAGACTAAAAAGTTTCATAATTTTAGTGCATGATTTAAGCATGTTTTTTTATTTTTTTTAAACTACATCTTAATTATTAAGCTAACGTTCATTGCGGTCAAAACTAATCAACAAATAAAACACATAAATATCAATAACATTGATAACCAATAATAATATTCAGAAGAATTTTATAAATTATAAAAATAGCACTTTACATGTCCCTAGCGTGAGTTTCAATCACGGTAATGCTAAGGAAGTGTGGAGCATACGGGACCCCGAGTGGGGTCTATCGTCCATTTAGGGGTCCGATGAAAAGCCGGAAAAGCACCAATCCATCACAGAGAGTTACGACGTCCTCGCGGTTATATACGATAGAAGGACCCACGCGACGGTAGGTTCCTTTTGAATCTTTTGTACTTCCACCCGATTTAGAATTATGTGATTAATATATTGAAAATAATGCAGTTTTGTATGGTATGTGTAGCCCTCTGATATATTTTCTTGCGTGTGTTCATTGTTCCTTTGATGGTATCTTTTCTATACACATCATCACTGTTTATGTTCTTTTATAGTATTTACTTGTTGGCATGGTTAGTTACATCTGTCGACATGCAACTTTTTAGGATTCCATAGTCAAAAGGATATATTGTATGAAAACTTATAGTTTCGATATATCCGTCTATATGTCCGCGCGCGACTTAACTCAGAGATTCATGGTACTAAAAATCTGTAATTTAGTATGGGTATACATATTAATCACGCCGACAAAGTGATAAAAAAAATATTAAAAAAAATGTTTAGGGTTCTCCCCCTACATGTAAAATGGGAATGATTTTCTCTCGTCTATCCTATCGTATGGATAGGTCGTTAAAAATATTGTGGGTCTGCGAAAACCATTTTTGGATTTACGAATCTGTTTGCATAACATTAAGCTTTAAATTACAAATTTTGTTAAAGTCAAGTGCCCCCCCCCTGCCAGCTAAATGGTTGTTTTGTATATGTGAAAAAATTCATGGTAGTAGTATATATATAATGAAGTTACAAGAAAAATTATCAGAGGTAAGTAGGCTTTACAAATTAACGATTATTAACAATCAACCTATAAAATGTCATTGTAGAAGTAATTTCGTACAAATTCCATTGAAAATTACTTAATGCTCCGTTTCTAAGTCTGCATATTGTGACGGGTAGCTACGGAACCCTATTCTGCGCGTGGCCCGACACACATTTGGCAATTTTTATATACATATATGTTTTTATTTTATAATTTGTTAGAAAATTCGGAGTGTATTAAAAGCTTATAAATATGTTCACTTCCATTAATCTAATCTTCTATTAATCTAATTATTCACTTAATTAAGGTCATAATTTATTATCACCGGAATTCCGTCGTTTCTGGAGATTGGACAGAATTTTATGTAAGAGAATTCTGTCAGTTTGGCATCAAAATAAATTAAAAATGAATTATATTTAAATTGACGCAAATAACATGTATGTGTGAATGTTTTATTATATGTTGATAACCTTTGCTCTTTTAACTTCAGGGTATTACCATCTATGATCTAATCGCCACTCAACATCAAATGAGATTTGTGGCTATGAGCAACATCATTAGAAATCAATACCAGCCCAATATTATAATAAAAAAAATGAATATACTGGTAATTATAATCGAATTATTTTATTAAGTTGCATATACATATTCAAAAAATAAACCGGACAAGAATTGTTTTGTTTAATGTTAACTAGAGAAAATGAATTTATTGTATTAATATATATATATATATATATGTTTTTCACTTTTATGCATGGGTCTTGTACGCCTAGATGAATTCATACCATAATAATTGTTAAAAAAAGTTCTATTCATTGCTTTATACTTGATGCCTTGTTATAAGGTATCGTAATACCACACTCACACACAGGCCTTAAATATATCTTAGTTTATTTTCATATTATTATTGTAACAGAGAACTGAGCATAGGATAGGAATTATTACTGATGTATTTATTTTATGTATATAACATAGTATAACGTATAACATGAACTTAATTAAGAGAACGAAGGTCTGGAGATTTGTATGATCAATGTACCTTTTTCGGACTCCAGGCCTCACATTTATTGTTTCTTCTTTTTTATTAACTTATATTTTTAAGTATTAGTTTCAGTCTGTATAATATATAAACTGTGATGTCAAATAAAAACTTATTATTATTATTATAATCCATACAATCAATCCACTATTGAAGCATATTGGATAACATTCAATCATATGTGATGTGTTAGAGGTGTCGCAGTGCTGGTTTTAACACAAATTAAAGCAGATACCTTATTCCTTCGTCATTCGATAACCCCGTATATTAGCAGTTAAGTGAAAAATTATTGAAAATAAATTTTAAAATATCATCCAGTTTGTTTAGTGTAAAGAGGAAGAAATCAAAACAGTTACGATTTTTACTATTAGAAAAGAAACAAGTTGCGATTAGGTGAAGGCGAACTAGGACGAAAGTTTACTGTCTCGTGACAGAGTTTAGCCAGCTGCGGTAAACAATTGTACAATCTAATTACTGAAACAAAACCGTAAGTCAAAGGCGATTAGAGATGTGGATAACATCAAACCACGTGGAATGTTTGCGTCTGGAGCAAAGGATTTTCATTTATATAGTGGTAGGAAAAATACATTTGACATTTAGCAATTTGAAGCAATGATCGCTCATTGGTAAGGTGTACGACTTCGCGTCGATTGACGTGAGTTCGAATCCCTGCAATGAGCCTGAGGTGAAGGACAACATCGTGAGGAAAGCATAGCATGGTGGTAGGGCTTTTTCTAATGCCCACCTGGCTAGCTACCACTCTCAGGTTAAAATTCTGTCGCCAAGCACTAATAGGTGTGTTCCGGCAGCTGCACTTGAGAACCAGTCTTCCACTAGGTTTAGCGTGTTATCATCTTGGGCCACATCATCACTTAACATCAGGTGAGACTGTAGCCACTACGCCAAACCTATAACTATAAAAAAAAACGCGCCGCTGCGCCGCGCCGCTTGCCAAAGGAACCGCGTATCCTACCTAGTTATTCTCATTTACCGTATTTGCTTACAAGCTTCCAGATTGCTTAACATTCATGGTTACTACCCAGCTTCTTAGGATTGTAGCGTGAAATTATATAGTTAAAATAGTATTTTATATTTTAGCTATATATATATATATATAGTAATATAATAATATAGTTATATATTTAGTATTAAATAGTATAAAATTAAAATATAACTTTTAAAATCTGATTGGTAGCTTTAGATACTAGCGCGTTCAACTAAATAATATCTTGAACTTTATAATACTAAATGATATAGATATGAGTATGGTGTATATTCATTAACGTATAATTGTGGTGCTATTGGCACAGATTATTAAAAAAATAAATATTTAATTAAACTACACGATCATGAGAAACAAACACAAACAATGTTTTGTTTTAATCAGGAAATCAATGATATCTACCCATCGGTAACGAATACCTAATCTAATAAAATGTCATTTTACTTTGCAATAAACAAAAGATTTAATAGATTTTTTAATTAAATAAAAACTGTAAAAAATGGAACTATTCTTCAGTTTCCCCGAGGCCTGATCTCCATTCAAGCCACGAAACGAAAGGACGAGTTCATCTCCTTTATTATTTCTTTTTATAAAATTAAACGCTTTGTAAGAAATTGCGACAAAAATTTTGTATTCGCCTCATGTTTTTTTTTCCATTGGACTTTTTTTATTTACTCCATTCTGTTCTTGTAACTTTTATTGCCTTTGTATTCCCTAGACAGCGTTCTGAGATTCATTACAATCTTTTTTGTTGCGCTCTTATGCTCTTAAATTAAAATATAAGTAATTTGTAAACTGACTCTTTAAAAAGGCCATATAATAAGGATACAAATTCCTTTTTTCTGAATGTAAATAATATTGTCATAATATTTTCTTATTAACTATAAATCTATACTTATAGCGGCAGAGTTTTTTGTTTAATTGTTTATTCGAACACGCCAGTCGGATTTGATTTTTTTTTATATGACAGCCAGATTCATGAATAATAGTATAGGCTATCTAGCATTCGATTACACTTCTCAGCTAGACTCAATTATTGATTTATGTTCAATAAGTCGGAAGAACCAACGCACCCGAACTGTTTTATCAGCGTGCGTTGGCGTAATATTTAGCGATATGTAGCTCTTTAGTACATCTAAAAAAATCCGCGATACCATATGCCTATCTTTTATACATAAGCCACAAAAATAATTTGGAACTTTTTTCATTGAAAATTGGAAAGTGACATATTAACGAGTTGGATGGAACGGGAAGGAAAGAAAACGAGTAAAATATATTTATTTAGATGGGTCATTCGACTTCTTTATAAATGTTTAATTTTGACAAAGAATTGTGTGATGAAAACGAAATGCTTTTAAAATGTAAAGCATTAAGGCAATATAGACAGATAGTAATATATAGTAATAGCAATAAGAAGATATAGTCTTAAACAAAAACTTTAATATATATTTCCATATTCTTAAAAAGGATAAGTGCGAACTTTGTTATTTACTTCAAAAAATACGAAATTCCACAGATGAGCAAATATCAAAACACAATTGGTATTTTTGGCCGAAAACCTTACAACCCGGCAGATAAATGAGGTGGAAAAACAAGTATCTTAGCCTTAGATTCTAAAGATTATAAAAATGTACTTACTCACTGTTACTTTCCTGTAAATACCTTGACTGTAAAGCTTTTGATTATTGTTACAAAATTATTTAGAATAATAATTTCTTTTGTTTTTCTTATATATTTATTAATCTTTGTTTCATTTATTCATATATTTTATTTTAATAGTGTGTAAAATGCAGATTAGAAAAGGTGTGTGTGCGATTCACACACGATAGAAGTGAAACTTCATTTTAAAAGACATTTTCTATTTTAAACAGTGTGCAATATACATACACACCGACATTTACTCTCTCGCTCTGGCTCACACAAAGAGGAGAGACCGAAAATGTGCGTAAAACGTTTAACGTTTAAGGCTTGGAAGTCGCATAAGAAGTTTCACTTCAATAATAAGTACTACAATTGACGATACTTCATACATACGATATTAAGTTTTTTTTTATAGTGTTATAAGATGGTGGGAGAGAGGGCGCCACGGTGCTACTGTTTACATCGTATCCGCAATATTTTCGTAATTTAAAAAGTAAAAGTGCATAAAATCCTTATAAAAGGAAGTAAAGTTATAAAGAAACATTACACCTTCAACATATCGCCTCCCGGCAAAAAAAGTGTCATAAGACAAAAACAGCTATTTCGAGAAAACACGACTTTTATGATTTTTTATTTTTTTCTATCTTGTTTTTTTGAAAACTATAAGAGTTGCATTGTTGAAATTTTATTTACAAATAGCTTATTTAAGTGTATTTCATATGGTATAATATTTTCAACAAAATTATAATATTTTGTAAAGTAACTTTTAAAAACCCCGAAATTAGGCATATATTATGACCCTTTTTTTGTAAAATTTATCTATGGTTTAGAAAATGATACACTTTTTAATAACATAATCGTCATTATTAGTTTTATTCAAAAATGTCTCTAAACGTACTTCTAAAATATGAAAGAATATAATAACTTCTTTTTGAACTTTATTTCTTCTTATTATCAATATTAACAAAAAATAACATAATCGCAAACTTGTTTTCTAATTTTTTTTGGCTAACTCGCAATCAGCTTATTTGGCAGTTGAAAAAAGCAAAATTAAATCTTAGAAATAAAATAGCAACTTAACATTATAATTCTGACAATGGCAGGTTTTATTAAAACATTTATAAATTACTATAACGTCCAACTAATCATTTGATAAAAGGATCGAGATTTATAAAGCAGGAAATTGCACCTTTAAAAAGTACCTATACAAAACCCGTAAATATTCTTACTCCAAATTATCAAAATTACTTTTAATTAAATTTAATTAAGAGACTTATAAAAAGATTCATAAAAATGTGGCATATGATTATTTTGTAATAAATCCAAGAGATCCTTTATTTTATTCTCTTTATGTTTCGGTTTGGATCGATACGCGTGCTTGAGTGTGATTTGGTTCAGGTTTTTTTTTCGCGTCATAAATATTTCGGAGAACTGGTCATCTTTATAAGAGGTTTTGAATGACAACTTAGTAGGATCGTCTTGCAATAATTTGAAAACTTTGAGCTCAGAAATTTTGAATGATTGTGCTGTTATAATTCCAATATCCTCGGATAGACGCTTCAATGAATAAAAATCACTGCAAGACATTTCTTTTACGGTGTAGAGATTGCCTTTTTTCTTAGCACATTTAATAGCTTCAACGTATTGACTGGGCACATAAATGGACCCGACTTCAGTCTTTTTTGGATTTGCTTTTCTATCACAGAATGAACAGAATCGGCTTCATTCTGAGTATGTCCAATAATAAGATACTTTTGTATTATAGATGTAATTTTAGGGAATTTCAACAGCGCAAACAAGTAAATAGAAATAATGAATCTATTCTTTATCTGACCACAGCAATAGAAAATTAGACCTAATTCCGGTCCGTCGTAATTATTCTGAGTATTTTCAATAAACTTGAATACATGATGCTGATGCTACTGGATGAGGATGTCGACGAAGACAAATCAGAGGATGTAGACACATGGCGCTGCGGAATATTTGTAGGTGTAGAAGGAATCGGAATATAGTTATTTCTAGTACAACCGGATTGCTCAGGAGTGTCAGTATTTACGTAAGGTTCCAATAATAATTGACGTCTAACATGCTTTCTTGAAGTGGGACGACTATTGCTACTGTCAGAGTTAAAACTTTTATTCCCATAATCAGTTTCGAAGTTAGGGTCTTTAAGGCTGTCATCACTGTCGTTGAAATTATAATTTTCTTTATCTGATGTTTGACTCCCATCTAAAATAATAAAAAAACTTAGTCTATTGGAGGTTAAAGTAGGTATACGTTTAAATAATTATGAGCTTAATATTAATATACCTGTACAAGAGGGTTGTGTAATATCTACGAGGGTACTTGGACGTTCACATTGAGTATCGATAGAGTTCTGATCTATAGTTTCGTGATGGTTGCAATATACACGATTCTCTGAAGTAGACGTTACGTAGACGTAACCTAATAAAATATAAAACATTATTACTTAACAAGGGTAAAAATAACTACGTATATACAATTTGAAAACATCAATCCACTAATTGTTTGCGTACCTGTACTATAAATAACTACTCTACAAATATTCAATTTATTATTTTAATAAAAAATAAATAAAACGTACAGCAAAATTACATAATTTAAGTTAGCTAAAACACTCACCTTCAACTGGGACGTCGTGTTCTATAGTTTTAGTTTGAATACTATCAGGACTTTCTTGTTGGTTAAGTTTATCATTAGCCAGTCGTATAAAAAACGCCGATCGATGGTTATTATTCATGTTGTCCTGGAAAAAATATAAAAATACACCGATAGAACAAGATCATTATACAAGACTAATACTATATTCAAAATTAATATCTCACCTCAAGCTACACTATTTTTTCATAAAAACTGACAGAATTTAAAATATGCCATCTGTCGTTAAAAACGAGTTTAATTTCATGCAGAAAGAAAGACCCAATACAACGTAAAACCCATGATAATTATAATATTTTTCAACAACATTGTCATTACATGTGTTATGTCTTTATTACATTAATTTAAAATAGAATATAGATCAGAAACTTCCAAAAAAAGTGTCTCTACACAGATTATGTCTGTTTTTCGTAAGATGTGACCAATTTTACAATGTTTTTTTATTAAAAAAAAGAGTCATAACACAATTTGTGACATTGCATTAGTAATAATTATAAATATTAATACGTAAAACTTACCGTTAGAAAGTCACATCACAGGTTAATACGCTTTTCAGGGAACACAACACATGTCCACTCTGTATTAATACAAATGTGACACTGTTCACGCCGGTGAAGTGAGCGATATAGCTCAGTGAAAAAGAGAACTTTAGGTCATCTAGCGGTCACTATGCGCAACATAAAAACGTCGATTTTACTGGCGACTAAATGAAAGGATCTGCTATTCAATGTTGTAAAGATGTCATAACGTAACTAATATGTGTTATGACACTTTTTTTGCCGGGAGGCGATATACTGTGGACAATGCTAGAAGCGAGTGCAAAAAACAATAAACCAGTGTAATCGCTCCAACTTAAATAAACTGTTAGTGTGCCGATATAAGTGACTTTTTTTCGAAACAAAAGACAATATTTAGTGGTTAGACTTGTGTACGCTACGTGAAGTGTCGTTCAAATAAATAGTGAAGACTTATAAGAAAATTATAAAAATTATAACCTATTAATTCACATGAATCAGCAAGTTTAGTCCAAAATACGTTAACAACGCCATCTGTTGCAATCTGTAAGAACTACGACGACAAATTAGGCACTACGTTAAGGCTAATGACAAATCGATTCATAGATCGAGCTGAGCCGGTAAATTGCTCATAGTACGGAAGTGTGTCACAAGAGTGCGCTACTGAAACAAAAACAAATAATAACAGTATTTTAACATGGAGGAAGTCCTAAAAGCACTGCAAAAAATCCAAAAAGAACTAGACGAACAAAAGATAACTATCCAGAAAAGCGGAGAAAACGTAAAAGAGCAAGTAACGCAAAATATAAATAATATATTAGATGAGAAATTCAAGACCTTGGAAGAAAAATATGAAAACCTTAAAGACAAAGTGGATAATCAGGAAAAAAGACTATATTTCCTAGAAAAACAGGCGAGACAAAGAAATATAGTCCTATTCGGTCTCCCGGAAACTGAATCATCATACTCTAACTTAGAAAATATTATAAAAAATTTCATAAATGAACAGTTCTCTATAAAGATAGACCAAAGAGACATACAGGAAGTTAAGCGAATTGGAAAAAAAGGGGAAAGGCCAAGACCGATAATTACCACTGTTTCAACACTTGGTATAAAAATAGCCATATTTAAACAAAAGAAAGTACTTGAAGATACCCCCTGTTGGGTCCGCGTCACTTCCCTCGACTGAGGAGAGGGGGGGTGACGAGTACCCGGGAGGGGGACGGGCGAAATTTGTATGTGCCGGATGCCCGTCTCGTGACACCCCTACTAATGTACCGGCGACTCGAAGCCTCGAGGCGGAGATGAAGGGTCCGAGGAGAGGGGGGGGGGGTGCAATATTGCACCTCAATATCCACCCGAAGCGACGACTCTTCAATGAAACACCAAAATCTTCTTAGTAGCGGAGCGTTCTTAGGCCGACCAATCTTCGTATTGCTGCTATTGACATCTGTCGGATTGACATCTATCTATAGACGCTAAATCACATGCTCCAGTACGAAAGTCGCGAGCTTAAGTACTCCGAGGCGTTACCTTAAAGAGAGCCCCTATCGCCTAGAGAGCTCGGTTCACTATTGTTATCTATTTTCACTTTGGTCGGCCTATTTCCCGCTCTATAATTCTTTATTTATAATCCTTACATACATTTATTATACATCATTATTTTCCTTATTCTATGCTCTATATAATGCAAATTAAATCTTATTCGTAAAAATTACCATTTTATATTAATTTACAAAAAACCTTTATTTCTATGGGCGAACCCGCCGTCCGGTCTATGTATTTTATATATTACTATTAAACTATTATAAATCTTATTATTATCTTTGTTGCATTCTATTCTGTATCTATAATTCTATAATATTAAACATTAACTCAATACATATTTCAATAATTAACGGTTACTTAAACCGATGAAACATACATCTCAAGAAAATCGTATTATCTAGTACCAACCCTATACATATTCTATACATTGTAAACAAAATATCAATATTCTATTTCTAAACACATTCTTAACATAATTATATCAAATATATCTATGAAAATAACTTATTTGTATGTCTCTATTCAATAATTACATATTCGTATGTCGCCAACACCCCCTATTACATAAAAGAAGACTACCCTGAGTATGTCCTAAATAAAAGGAAGGAGCTACAGGAGCAAGTGCGAATTGAAAAAGAGAAAGGTAATTCAGTTAGAATCAAATATGATAAAATAGTAATAACGAATAAAAACTCAAATACATCAAATAGTCATAATAAAAGAATGCTTTCTAACTCCCCTGAAAGTATTACTACATGCACAAACCCTAGCGATGAACACAAAACGCAGGCCAACAAGAAAAATAAAACTGGGACTTCCATACAAAGATCATCCAGTCTATCGGAAGGGCCAATAAGACCGGGCATATCGAACTTCTTCCATAAGCACCCGACTAAAACATCGGTAAATCAGGAAAACAAAACTAATAACATATAACAACTAAAGACCCCCTCTCACCTGCAAAACTACATTGAAAATGGACCAGAAACGAAAAATCTTCCAAGCCGGCTAGTCACCGTGGAAGAATATGACTACAACCCTCCAAAGATATCACAAAAAGATCAAAATGAGCACGAAGAAAAGTCAAAAAGAAATAAAAAAGAACTCTACATAATAACCTACAATGTTAGAACTCTGCAATCACACGAACGAATAATAGAAATGGAAAAAGCATTAACAAATTTAAAATATGATATAATAGGTTTATCAGAAGTTCGCCGCCTCGGAAACAACATAAAAGAGTACGATGAATTTATTCTCTGCAGTACAGGACAAACGCAGGGTAAATACGGAGTCGGTTTCATAATTAAAAAATATCTGAAACAATACGTGGAAAGTTACATAGGAGTCTCGGAACGCGTAGCCCTACTAAATCTGAACATACCAGGAAAGAAATTCACCGTCATCCAAGTATACGCTCCTACAGAAGCAGCAGTTGAAGAACAAGTAAATATCTTCTATGACTCCGTCTACGAGGCAATGGATAAAGCATACGAAGATTTTATTCTGATGGGCGATTTTAATGCCAAAATTGGTAGACCACAAAAAGATGAGTACCTAGTAATGAAACAGTATGGGTATGGAACAAGAAACGCACGAGGTCAAAGACTCATAGACTTTGCGATAGAAAACAAGTTAGCGATCATCAACACCTTTTATAAGAAAAAAGATAAAAGAAAATGGACATGGCGGTCTCCGAATGGTCATAAAAATGAAATAGACTTCATACTGTCAAATCATCCTCACTCATTTCAAAACATTGAAACACTAAGTATAAACTTTACATCGGACCACCGACCACTTAGAGCTAAAATATCACTCATTAAACAAGCGAAAACACGAACTAGGTTTGTAAATAAACAAAACAGTACACTCAAAAACGAAGAAGAAATACAAATTTATAAGGAAAACTTACAAAATAAATTAACATCCCTACTCCTCACCGAAATTAATGTGACAGTACAGGACTACTACGACAAAATAATAAAAAATATAACAGACAGTTTACAAGTAGCACGAACGTCACATTCGACAAAAGTGCGCAGTGTTCTCACAGACAATACAGAAAGACTCTTAAAACGAAGACAAGAGCTACAAAGAACTAAAAATAAAACGCGAACAATGAAAAATGAACTCAAAGCTCTTTATAAGTTGTTAAGCAAATATATTAAAAAAGACTACAAAAACCATAGAATTAGTATCCTCCAAAAACATTTAGAAAACAGTGGAAGTTTAAAAAAGGGGTACAAAGAGCTGCGGACAGGAAAAGCATGGATTGATTGTTTGTTGGAGTCGGGGGACACTGCTTATAGCCGAAAAGACATCATTAGCGTTGCTACAAATTTTTATAAAAAACTATATAGTGCTCCTGAGATAGCAAGAGACATGAACTACTTTGAAAAGGATCACATTGATACAGAAAAACCACAATCCCACATAGAATCAATAGAATGTACGGAAATAATTGAAACAATAAATAGACTAAATCCAGACAAAAGTCCAGGATCAGACAATGTCACCAACGACGCCATAAAAACCGCCTGCTTCATACTAGCTGCTCCACTTACCAAATTATTTAATTTGATTTTAGAAACAGGAGTTACACCTTGTCAATGGTCAGAATCGAATATTATCTTGCTTTACAAGAAAGGAGATCCAAAAGATATCAGCAACTACCGGCCGATAAGCCTGCTACCTAGTATTTACAAACTCTTCTCTACAATAATAAATCAACGAATTAGTACAACACTAGAGGAAGCCTATTGAACAAGCAGGATTTAGGAGAAATTTTTCTACTATAGACCACATACATACATTAGAACTGATAATGGAAAAATATCAAGAGCAACAGAGACCGCTGTATGTCATATTCATTGATTACCAAAAAGCTTTTGACACAATCTCTCACGAAAGTATATGGAACACACTAAAAGCCCAAAATGTAGAGCAACAATACATAAAAATACTCAAACACCTATATAGTAATTGCTCAAGTAGAGTTAAACTAGAAACCATTGGCCCAATTTTTCCAGTCAAGAGAGGAGTCAGGCAAGGAGACCCTTTATCTCCGAAAATCTTCATTGCGATATTAGAATCTATCATAAGCAAACTAGACTGGAGAAATTGTGGTTTATATATCCAGGGTAAATACTTAAACCACTTGCGATTCGCAGACGACTTAGTTCTATTATCAGAATCGAGCCTACAGTTGCAATATATGTTAGACACCCTACACTCAGCAAGCAGACAAGTGGGATTAGAAATGAATATCACAAAGACCAAATTAATGAGCAACTTCAAAAAATCAAAAATAACAATTGAAAATGAACCGTTAGATTATGTGGATCAGTATATATATTTAGGTAAACAAATTGGATTCTGCAGAGATAGCAATGAACTGGAAGTAGACAGAAGAGTGAAACAGACTTGGAAAAAGTATTGGAGTTGTAAGGAAATATTTAAGAGTGAAATGCCTATCAAACTGAAGAAAAAAGTCATGGACTCGTGTCTCATTCCTTGTCTTACGTATGCATGCCAAACATGGAAATATACCAACAAAGTTAAAAATAAAATAATTACATGTCAGCGAGGAATGGAACGCAGCATGTTAAATATCAAAAAAATACAAAAAATAAACCACAACAAAATAAGATCAAAATCAAAAGCAATAGATGCTCTCAAATATAGCCAAAAGCTAAAGTGGAAATGGGCCGGTCACATAGTACGTCTTAAAGATCGTAGATGGACCAAAACGGTTACGTCGTGGAAAGGCCCACCGGGCAAACGGTATAGAGGAAGACCGTTCACTAGATGGGACGACGACATTAAAAAAATTGCTGGTCCAGAATGGCAACGAATAGCCCAAGACCGAGAGAAATGGAAAGCTTTGGAGGAGGCCTTTACCTGAGAGGGGTTCCAGTACAGAATGGAAAAATGCTACTGCCTAATAATACCATTAGTTAAATTTAAGTACTTAGTTATTTAGATGTATGTTATTTAAGTGTATAGATATTAGTTTCTCTTTTTTTGTATTCTTTGTTAACTAAACTATAGGTAGGAAACAACACTTGCATGTTAATGTGTTAACTGGAAATAAAAGGCTTTTTTATTTTTATTTTATTTTTATTTATAAGATGGTAAAGTATTAATTAGTATAACATCAAGATTATTTGGAACAAACCTTACTTTTTATATAATTGTTGTTTCAATAAACCATAAACATAATTAAGTTTATGACCAGTGTACCCTACTACATAGATAACTGGTACAAGTAGTTTTCCAGTACTCAGTAAATTGATGCAACATTTTAACATAACGAGCTTCAATTATTTGTACGAATATCGAAGAATATACGAAAAATGCATCTAAAATAATGTTTTCTCCTTCTTTTTGCCTTAATTAGCAAAAAAAATCAGTACACTGTACCTAAACTAGTGCAAGTAGTCACTTGTACCAGTTTACATGTTCTAATACATTAAGGAAATCAAGCTAAACAGATACAAGTGGTGTTATTTTCTAAATTATTCAATAATATAGAAAAATGAATTATGCAGTCTTGTTCCTTTAATATTCTGGTACGACGTTTTCAAATTCGAATATTTCTGTTGAGTTATGTTAAAGTTACAAGTTTTAGCACGTTGAAGTTGAACTCCTGTAAAGTTATGTTTTTGCACTTATACTAGTATACGTAGGACCCGTCGATTTAATGAAGGGTGAAATAACATAAAAGAGTTTTATTGAATGTTCTGTAGCTTTAAAAGTTTAGAAACCGCTGCTTTGTGTATTCCGGCAGCTGCTGCACTTGAGAGCCAGTTTTCCCACTAAGCTTAGCACCATCTTGGGCCCCATCGTCACTTAACATGAAGCGAGATTGTGGCCATAACACCAAACCTATAAAGGATACAAAAACATACACGTAACCCTAAATAAAGAATTATTATCGTTAATATTTTTAAATTATTTCGATTTGAGTTATTTTAGAACTAAACACTTTTGAAATAGTGTATAGTTCTCCTTACATTGGTTAAACTGTATTATTACCTGTTACTTGTTAGTAACAAAGTATGGAAGTGTCAAAACTATCGCGCGTGTGTTTCGCTATATTGTCCCAGTGGAACGCTGTTTCATAACGTCCCATAAAACTTAAACGTAAAAGTTAAAGCCTACGTCTTAGTAAGTAAGATTAGCGTTTTATTATTATAAAACGTAATAGTAAATACATAATTAGACAAAAGTACATTCTGCTGAAATTACATATGTGTGATTACTATTTTTATTTTTTAAATTTTGTTTTCCAACAGCAAAGTTACATATACAATTGTTATATTACAGATAAAATAAAAAAGTGCAGCCAATTATAAGTTGCCCTGAAATATGATGTAATCATATTATTATTATTGTGTTCTCATACGTTTCATGTTCATATACTCCTTATTTAGGTACTAGCTGTGCCCACGGTTTCACCAGCGTATAATTAAAAAAATGCTGATTGATCGACGGTCAGTTGTGACCCTTTCATCTAGCAATATGGACGTTGAAGTGCTTATAATTCATAATAAACACAAAGCAAAGACATTGGATTCATTCTTTCTTTCTAGAACGGCACTCAAAAGACTTATTTCATACCTATATTAGTAGTAGTGTTACGTAACACAAAATATGTCTGGCTGCTACAACAAGTGCGCGGATTTTTTTTTTTTTTTTCGATCTGACTATACTGTTAGCCATAAGCACCCTGAAGCCTCAAACGGCTTTTACAGCTTCACCCGGGCGAACGCTTAAGGCACTCAGCCAAGAGGGTGCGCGGAGACTGACGGCAGCCACATATTCGCCTACACTCGCGAAGCCAATGAGCTCCCGTGCAATCAGTCGTGTTCTAATGGCTGCCGCTGTCGGGAGTTCATGGCTGCTTAGTGCGCGGGCTCCTATACATCGTTATATGTTTGGTTGGCTGCCACAGCCAGGCTGCCTAGTGCGCGGGCGCCCTTATGATGACTCTTACAATAATAGATATCTGTCACGAAATTATAGAAAAAATCACGTACAGCCAGAACTACAAATTATGAATATAGATAATTACATTTATTTGTAATAAGAATCGAACGTCCGCTCTTCTAATACACAATGGTAGATACGTCCCGTCACGTGCGCTCGAAAGTGTCGCCAGCAGAGCATGCAATTAGGCGACGTTTTGTGCGGATAATTATGCCGACGGAATTTGGACCCAACTTACAGTTTGCACCTCTTAATTCACGACAAACGCAAGGCGAGTGTGAATTTGTATCCTTGTAAATAACGGATTTAAGACGTTGAATAATCCAGGGTTGGTAGGACACGATTTAATAAATATACTGAAATATCTATATATTGTTCTGTTCCTTGCAGTTACATGGTACTTTTTGTTCTATTTTCACATATCACAGTCCTGTGAGTAAGATTTAAATCTTCGAAGTGGAATTTACGACGGTTTCTTGAACTGTCAAGTGGTGTTTTATTTAATTATAAACTTTTGTTATTTGGCCTTATACGAGTATTATGTAATTTTGGCGGCATTTTACGTGACGTAATTTGGTTATTGTGCATAACTGAAGTGAATTATAATTAGGATCAAATTTCCTGGAAAGTTTTAACAAGGAAGCCGTCATGTTGTTAAAGCTATGTTTGAAGATTTATAATAATAAGTAAAAAATAAGATATTTTTTTAAGTACTCAGAAGTGTGAATGAACGCGGTTGCCATTAAAAAAAAAATAAGAAGAGAAACTTTGATTCCTATCCGTAATTACGTAGAAGGTACTTAAATTAAAAGTATTTCTGTAAAGAATATGTAATTGACTCAAAAATTTGTTTGCTAATAAAGGCGTTACTTTACCGAGAACTGATTATCAATTGTTGCATTTTTCTGCACCAAAGAACTGTTCTTACCTTTTGGTTTACTTCATTGTTATTAATCTATAAGGAATGAAATATGATAAATTACTTAAAAACAATAATTACCGTAGTAGCACCTTCATTAATCAACACATTCCAACAAACACATTCCAGCTAAAAGTAAGCTTTGTTTTTTATATGTGTAACATAGGAACTAAACGCTTACAATACAGTTTCTGTAACGTGACACTTTGGCCCCAGGCTAACTTGTTTAACCGTAAGAAGGGCCGCTTGAGTCACCACAAAGTAATCTCATACATCGATCATTCACAAAGTGTGGAACCCTTTAATGTTCTCTCTATGTCTTTCGCAAAGGGATCAAGGGTTCTATGACATGATCACACAGTTTTCAGGTTCTTTCAGGAACATTATTTTTTGCTATTAACCTCAAAATATTGTTCAGATATTGGGCCGCCCTGTTTTTTAATGCCAAAGTAATTCTTCTTGCAACTTTTGATGGATAAATATTATTTGAAAATATTTAGCCTTATTTTCAAAAGTTACTATATAAAGCAATTATGACCGCGTCGATCGACGTGAGTTCGATTCCCTACAATGAGCCTGAGCTTTCGGTGAAGGAAAACATCGTGATGAAACCATAGCATGGTGTTAGGGCATTTTCTCTGCCCACCTGGTTCCAACCAACCTCAATTCCATATTAAAAAAAAATGTACATTTGAATTAAGAAAGTCGGTTAAAAATAGTTCCAACTTTATCTTCGCCTCGAGTCTCACAGTTTCCTACTCTACGCTTCGTCTCGAGTCTCACAGTTCCCTACTCTACGCTTCGTCTCGAGTCTCACAGAATCCTACTCTACGGCCAGCTGTAATGCGACATGTGATAGATGAACGAATATTGTTGGGGCGATAGAATAAAAGTTTCACTTTAATAAAATGGAGCAGAATACAAAATAGTATTGTGTTCTTGACTCACGTATTGACTTGAGTGATTTTAGCGGCGCATATGAGACAATCATAGATCAGAAATATCCTATTATTGGATCATGATTAAGTTTTTGAAGTAATACTTCTTTAGGCGCGACTTAAGATTAAGTTAATATGTTTAGTTGAATTTAGAGGTATTTTATTGATAATATTATTTTAAGTAAATATAATAATTACATAATATTTTTTTTATTAATTTATATTAACGCTTTGTGTAAAGCGTATTTAATATTATCAATAAATTATCTATAAATTGAACCAAACATTTTTTGTACTAATAATCGTACAATGTAATACAAGGTCAATGAAGTTATACTTGAAACGCGATTAAGCACATTCTTTTATTGCTATTTTTGTTCCTGCTATTGGAATATTGTTTTTATTTGGATAAATTAAAAGTAAATTTTCGACTGGTTACGGCGCTGATAGCACCCCGACTGTTTACTTTTCTCGGAACTCACCGCGCCTCTAATGCATCAAATCCTTATCTCTTTACTGCAGTACTTCGAGCTTCATTGTTTGCTCTAGAAAATTTGTAAAAAAAATAACAAGAGCGTAGAACTTGGTAGGATAATTTAAGTCAGTTTCAGACATGTAATTTTTTTGAAATATTTTATTTATAACGTATGTTTTTATAGCTGCACGGCAAAGTAACTGAATTATATCTGATGTTAAGCATGGTACAATTTTAAAACTGCGTCGACAACTGAGTGATCCACAATTCTTCGGCAGTGGTCATGCCAGCCTATGTTAAAGTCTTTTCACGTTTTGCTTGGAGGACTCGATATAATAGCAAAGAGGCAATAACACTGGCCGGGAGACTTCCACAACTTCACAGTTCGGTAAAGGCAATTGCGATTTTACGGAACCAAGATGGAGGTTACTGTATAGCTATGCTTTCGAAGCCCAACACGTATGGTTCTTTTATGAAAGACAGAAGAAGTAGTAAGGTTATATAGCTCTGCAAAACCCTCGCCATGGTACAGACGATAGAACACGCTCAGCGAAGCAATTCGGAAAAAAGACGCTGTTGGAGCGTTTACATGACTTACGCTGGGTAAACCAAAAAATATATCCAATTAACGTACTATACAATTGAAGACCTTAAATAATCAGCGATAGCATATGTCTATCTGATAAGAATCACCCACAATAAGCGTCAAAAGTCGTCTTTAAAATAACCGGTGGGCGACCGCCATGGGTGGGAGCGAGAGTAGTACTATCCGTGCGTGCGCTCGACCGAATAAACCCGATCAAATTTTATACCGGCTCTCTCGATGACTGGGTTATTATCCGAAACAGTGGTGTGTTTTGTTTGACGTCCATAAGTGCCTTCTCAGAGCCTAAATTGAATAAGGTATTGTTACGCCCTCGGGTGGTAAAATGGCGTACTGTTGCACGAAAACAATTTATTCGGACTCAAAGAAATACAATGAAACCAAACAAAACAAACTCACAAATCGCTCACCGAATGTACTTGCAGAATCACCTAGTATGTACTTATAAGCCTGTATTCTGTTCTTCTTGTATTTCATCTTTTATTTCGCTTATTGTATCCACTTCACTTTCGAAATTAGAACTGTCCTAACTCGCGGTACGGCTCGCTTTTATACCCAAATGAGACGATCACGAAATCCCTAGAACATCCTCGAACTCTTAACACGTTATAAACAACTTACGTCATCGCTTCAAAAGGAGGGGAACGTTTGATTTATAGCCCATTTGTTGACAGTTGAAGCGATAAAGCTTTCTTTATGTGCGTCATCGAATCTGTAACTACACGATACGCGACTACACTGTAGTAAATACACCATTTCTGGCACATTCCAGACGCTTCTTGAGATTACGAGAATGGTGATTTTGTCTATTTTTCTAACTCTCTTCTAGCTCTACTCTATTACTCTATTCTATTTTTCTAACTTCTAACTCGGACCGTAACAGTGTTTTTTATTTTGATTTTGAATGCGGACAACCCGTCTCTGCAACCTGTCTAGGGCATCGAACGAGATATTTTGCGAATGCAACTTATTTTAAAATGCGACACTTTGCCTTTTCTCTTGGTTATGTTTGTTAAGTTATGAACATGGTACGATAAAACTTAACACATACGAAGAAACTGACAGTTTTTTTGTATTGCTTTAAAATAAGTTAATGTGCCGCTAGATACATTAAGCTAAAGTCGTTCATGAAAACGTCCACTTACGTCTATAGGGTACCGTAGAACCGTCTAGACGGCGTACTCACGACGTAATATCACTTGAAGGTTCAACCTACAAGTTCCTAAATATTAGTTCTTATAGTAGGTACAATTAAAAAAATATATATCTTAAACTTCACTGCTCAGAACAACTCAGAAACTTTTCTAGACAAATACTCGCTAGAAATTTTCTGATGATTCAGATATAATCACGTGATCATGACGTAGATCGGCCAGCGGTTTTTGAACTCTCCAGAAATCAAAGTTGATCTTTTGACGCAAAAGATTTTTACGGTGAACACCTTATGCTTTTTTGTATGGTTGACACCATAACATTGTACATATTTTAGATATTTCAGTGTTCCGATTGGGTTTAACCTACGACACAAATCTAGATATACATCACATATCCGTGTACATGGCAACACAATAGTAAAATCTGAAGTAACCTTTTACCCCAATCCAACTGTAACAAAGTTTTTAATCAAGATAAAAACTTTACATGCTTCTTTATTACTTCAAAAGAAATAAAATCTCCCTTTTACGTAAAACTTCTTTTAATAAAAACATAAAGAGAAAAATATCAAAGTAAAATTTGTGTAATCTTGCTTTTTAATTTCGCTGAGAATTAGAAACTCGAGATAAAGCATTTAAGTAATATAAAAATATATAGAGTTTAATCAAAACTATTTCACTTATTTTACCAAAATGACTTTATAGATACAGTCAGTACAATTGTTTATTAAACAGCGAAAACGGCAAGGGTTTGATACCGCGACATATTATTTTTAACCATCAAACCATCATTAAATTTTACAGTAAATAAAAATGTAGTAAATAAAAAACCACTGATATTGCAATGTAGGACATTTTCTAATGCGCGCCTAAATCTGTCGTCTCTCTAATCTGTCACCAAGCACTAGTTCTACTCTACGATTAGTTACATGATTTAATTATTATCAAAACGCTAAACATCCAAAGTATTAACATTAAAAAAAAATCTACCTAATATTACTTATCTATATTTGCACGATCCGAAATATATCACTAGTCTATAATTGATATCCTAACTTACTTAATAATGAAAAACTTTAAAAAATCTCAATACAAATTAATTTTCCTTCAACAAAATATTTTACCATCCGTAAATTTCACAAGTTCTCAGATTATTTAAGAGCTTGTTAAATTACAATTGTAGAGAAATTTCATCAAGAGAAGTTTACATAATGTTAATTAAATCAAATAACAATGTAATAAGAGTTGTATAGGATATATTAAGCAAGTGACAATGTTCCTGTGGTTTATTACTTGTGTTCAAATTCCTGCTAAGTAATATTTCATGTTGATGTTAAATTGTTTCTGTAATTAACACATTTGAGTATCACGTTTATTCGTATATTTTGTTTACGTCTTAATTTAAAGTTATGATTTATGATGGCAAATTTGTAAGTAGTGAGTTTGTAACTCCCAATAAAAAAAACAACATCAACAAATAAATATAACATTCATAATAATCGTTATATAATTTATTAGCCTCTTGAAGTTTTTATGAGAATGATTTGTCAAACCTACAGGATTTCAGTCCTGATACTCGATTTGGTCATCACATACACCTCTTGGAAGTTATACTTCTTTAGGCGCGTTATGGAAAAAATATGATAGTTAAGGCTCGCACACACTACGGCCGCGGCAGGCCGCAGCGCGTCGCATTGTAAAATTGCGCCAAAGCACATAAGGAGACGCGGCATAAATTAGTTAGACAAGTTTTAAGAATTTCATATGAAAAATATTCTGAATTGTCTGCTCATTGCGCCTTTCAACGCACACTGAAGCGGGCCGCACCGCAACGTATAACAGAGGCCGCAAAAATACGACTGGCGAGCGATCCACCAGTGCGTTGCACTGCCGCCCGCCTGTAGTGAGCGATGGTTCATATAAAATATACGAAAGCGATGCAGGAGGATTTTTGTAATGCAATGCGTTGCAGCGCGGCCTTCCCTAATGTGCGCGAGCTTTTAGTGTCATCTAGAATTAAATGCAAATCTGCACATCAATTATAATGAATGTTCTTTGGTTGTCCATTTAGTTCACAATTGTAACGCTAGATGTCAATATAATATTTTTAGAATATTTTGGAATTTATTCAATGTTTGTGTATGGTCACACTTGATGTTATGCATATGCGATGTAACTCGCATACCTAGATAATAAATACACGTATCCTATCCACATTATTTTCTGTAAATTCATAACTTCTGAAAGATATATATTCCAATCAACGCGACGCGACGTCCGCTTCAATATTTCAACGGGATTCGAGATATCCGCGGACGTGCAAACCACGATAATTGAATATACTCTAAGTTACCCTGATACGGTTCAGACAGAGTAATCGCGGGGATATCCTCGACACTCTACGCTCGACGACATCTCGTGCAACTTCGCTTTTATCCATTTCATTTCTCTTGTCTGAAGCAGGCTGCATTTTGGATATACTGATACATACGGACGCAAAATTTATCTAATATAATCTTCAATATTTTATGTGTAATATTTTGCTGGGTGGTAGAACACGGTAATTGTGTTAGACTGGCTCCTGACCACTCTCATTAGGTATAATACTCTTTATAGTGTCGGGATCGGGAATCAGCCGGTGTATATCTAGTAATAAACAATAGTTAGGGAACTGTACGCAACTGTGTCGCGATCACCATGCATAGTGCATATGGATTTAGCAAGTGTGTATATATACAGCTATTGAGAGACATGCTAGCCGGCACAACAACGGTGACCAGCGATGAGTACGATGAGCGATGACAAGACAATGTTTCTTACTTTTCAATACCCCTTTCAGATTTTTCCTTTTTTTCCAATAAACCTTGTCTGATAGTCTTCTTCTTTTTATTTAATAGCAGCTGTTTTATTTATCCACAGTCTTGCAAACGTCAAGTAAATAGAATATTTTTCTACTTATTCTTGTAAATCTTCAAACATAGCAAGCTCTAACAAGAGGACGGCTTGCTAAAATACAAAAAAATTGTGACAAATTAAAATGCATTTTTGTAGTTATTATTAATCCATTCACTTGTGCACATTAACCAAACTACGTCATGTAAAATTCTTCCAAAATTACACAATACAGGAACGAATAACAAAAGTTTATGAATTAAAATTAAGAACCACTACGTAATAGATCAAAATTCCTTCAAAAACTCCTGTCTGATAATATCTAGAATTATAATCTGTTGGTTAGGGTATCTGCCTTAAATTTATTAACGCCGAGAATTCAGTTTCTGATGAGGCAGATTGAATTGGTTCGAAATTTCGTGGATGCTCGCCAAACTATGACTCGTGTGTAGAATGTGTAACGTTTAATTACGCGTCGCTACTCGACCGGGACTGATAAACGACTCTTCAGCTTCTACTCCATGACATGTTCAGGATTTTGAGTCCCGGTCGCGAAAACAATACCTTTTAACGTTATTGGATTTAGGATAACATAATTAATTATCCTACCAATATTAATTTCCGCGACACTTGATGCTTGCGATTAAAGTTTATTAATTTAACTAGCTGTGCCCGCGGCTCCGCTCGCGAGGACTACAGAATACCGTCGGACGAGCGCACTCGCGAATCGTGCTGGACCCACTCAAAAGCCAAAAATGCTTATTGTGGGTGATCCTTTGAAAATAAATATATGTTATTGCTGACTTTTTGTAGGTCTTTTTAAGGTCTACAATTATGTAGAACATTAATTTGATATATCTCGTATGGTTTACTCAGAGTTAGCCATTTAAGCGCCCAAATGCGTCTTTTTTCCGAATTGATTCACCATCACAGTCATGTTAATCATAATCATGTAATAATGTCAGTCATAATCCATGTTATTTGGTGCTTTTCCTGGCAAATCAATATCTCCGTTAATTCTTCATCAAAATTAATTATTCCAACATCATTTAAAGCTTATATTCCCCGCTATTGACGAAAAATAAACAATTAGCATATAATTAATATTTTCATTAAAAAATATTTATATTCAATACCTTTTTCATTAGGAATGGCATCTGTTTTTGCAAATGAAAATATAATCACGGTGCCATCTATTAATAGTCTATTTAATTAACATGAGAGCTGTTAATTATATTGTTTACCTACATTTTATAATGTGTGAAATATTCGCATGAATATGTAATGTATATTTTCTAGTTGATGAATTGTAAAAATTTAATTCAATAATTCTTTGTTTTCTCCACATTCAGTGAGTGATATATACTACAAGTATAGTTCTCAAGTGTTTAGAATTCCTAACAAAGCTTTCCTTCACCGTCAGCTAATATAGTGTAACCAATTTGAATTAGTAAATGTACGCGAATTGCGAAAAATTAGTTGGTACATACCGGGGTTCAAGCCTGCGGGCATCGAATTGATATTGTCTAAACCATTTAATCACCACGACCATTACACTTTATACTTTAAATGTACACTGTTTCCATTGATATACCCCTGAGATGAAATAGGTTGAGGACACAAACCAAAGTGGTGAAATTTATGGGACACAATTTCACACTTGGCCATTTAATTTCAAACTAAGCAAAGCTTGTATTATGGCAAGTTAACGGCTGATATAGATATTTAACACTCAGACAAACAACTGACATGAACTAAATGTTCATCAGAAAAAAGACAGTTGTGGGTGGGGATCGAATCTGCGACCTCTCGGCTCAATAGTATAGCAGTAAATACTCCACAAGGTCTATTCAATACAATATAAACAATGTTCGTTGATCCTCGAGTATGACTCGCATTTTTTTAATCCAACAATAAAGCTTGATAAATTAACAGTATTATAACATAAGCAAGAGGTCATTCCAAATTGGTTTTTACGAGGCATCCGACGTCATTAGAGGGAGCAGTCAGTGGAACAATTTAATTGATTTATTTATCCCTATATCCAATTAGGCCGCCCATGAAAATTATTTATCAAAATCATATGAAAACTCGTGTTATTTTATATGAATATCGAATAGGTGATTAGCAAGCGTGACTGTAGTATATGTAATCAATTTATTTTCGTTTATTTCTTATGTAATGTAGGTAGAATATTTTTATTACACCTCGAACCGCCAAGTGGTTTATGGTTTTTTAAAGCTATTTATTCACACATTTCTTGATGATTTTAAGCCTGTTGCTGTATTATCTTAAATAAATAACTAATTGAATATATGTTAACAACTTTTATTTATTGAAGCTAAATCCTCTAATTCTTCACATTTACTCGACCAAATAGATAGCTTTAAAAGTTTTTCATGGTAAGAAATTATTAAAAAATACTTATCCTCTCTGTTACATACATACATAAATCACGCCTCTTTCAGAACGGAGTAGATAGAGACCATGTCCTTCCACTTGCTACGATCTTGAGATACATCTTTCGCTTCTTTAACATTCATCAATCTTTTCATGCATGCTCGTCGGTTTGACGTCGGCATCGTCTAGGTCTTCTTTTTCCAACGTTCCCTGTCACACTCGTCTTATAAATCTGTCTAGTCATTCCTTCTTCATTCATCCTCTCTACATGTCCAAACCATCTAAGGATACCTTTCTCAATCCGTATCACTATTTTTTTCTCACACCACAACGTTCTGTATTTCATAAACTATTTTTGTTTTTGTGAGTGTTCATTTTTAATTCTATAATATTTCCATATGTATTATTCTTAATTTTGATTAGTTAATTTCCATATAAATTCATCTAAACAAAATGTCTTATCCTCAAACAATTTGTAAATACACCATTCTCTTTTTTTTTTAAATTAAAAATAGAACTGTGCTTGTAACATATAACATATGTAAGATATAACATTAAAGAATGAAGTTTACAACAAATTATAACATCGTACTACATATAATGTTTCTAGTAAGCACAAAGCCCAACGTATCTGAAAATCAGTTAACATAGATTTTTCCCAAGGGGGGATAAACATATAGAGGTAAACAATAAATTATTTCATGAATTTTATATATTTCAATTCAGTGTTTCATAAATAACAAAAGCCCCTTACTTTATTATATCACCCATTGAAAGTAAAATAATCTTACGTAAAAATCATATCTTACGTAAAAATTTAAAGAATCTATCAATATTAAAATAATGTAGTACATATGATTTTATGTATAATTTATTACACTTTTTGGTTTCGTACACTGGATAGCTGAACGCTACAAGACATTTCCTTCCAACTAACTATATAATAAAAAAACAACAATGTAGATAGAGCATTAAAAATAATTAAAATGAGAAAACACAAAAGTATGTAGTATCTACATACATACATACATAAATCACGCCTCTTTCCCAACGGGGTAGGCAGATACCACGTCCTTCCACTTGCTACGATTCTGACATACAACTTTCGCTTCCTCAACATTCATCAATCTTTTCATGGATGCTCGTCGGTTTAGAGTACTCTTGACCTACCTCTTATGTAGTATCTAAAATAAAATAATAAAATGAAAATTCACATAAATAAAAATTCACATAGAAGTTAAGCTAGCATCCCTGTTTACAAGACAATTTTATAACTATATAATGTACATCAATTCAAATTTCATCACGCAATTAAAAGGTTCAATAAGGATAGGAAAATTTATATACAAAATTTCGTTGATAAAACCAATTATTATCAATTCTACTTCATCTAAACCAGTGCCATTAAAAGTCAAAGGGAACTCGCCAGTAAGGTTTTATTACCGCTCACGTTATCAAACGAGCTAAGTTCAAATGAAACCCGCAGTGTAACCATCGAAGTTAGAACTAATACAGTTCGAGAGGCCAGTGAACTTATAAAATGTAATCGCTTGAATCCCAATATAAAATATAAATTTCTGTAAATATATTGAGGAGTTACGGTAATTCGCTATATGTACTAATCGAGCTGTTCTGTTAAAGCTCGAGAGATTGTTTGTTTGTTGGTTAGAATGGTTTTTTTATCTTATTCGAAATAACTATACTGTTAGCCTTAGGGGCCCTGGAGCCTTTGCGGCTGTTACAGCTTCACCGGGTTAGATGGGAGCGCTTAAGGCACTCAGGCGCGAAAGGAAGGCAACTAGTTCCTAGGGTGCCAAAGTGGTCGGACCTCGGCTCGGACTGTTGCCACGTATGCAATAAAGTCGCGATCTGTCTAATTCCCTATCATTCGATTTATACTAACTATACATATTATATACATGTTTCTTCCCCCTGGGAGAAAGAGAGGTAGGGCACAGAGAAATTTCTTTGGAGATTTCTCTCTACTTGGGGCAGCCCGACTGGTGGAATACCTCCACCCTACAGAAGATCGCAGCCAAATGACCTAGTGTTGTGTTTCTGCGGTGAGTAGGGTTTCCAGAGCTCCTTAGTGTAGGGGAGTTCAAGGTCGGAAACGCGCTTGTGATACCTATGGTATTGCAGGCGTTTATAGGCTACGGTAGCCGCTTACCATTAGGAAGGCCGTATACTTGTTTGCCACCTTTGTAGTATAAAAAAAAACGGGTAAACTGGAGGCAAGTACGGAAATTGAAAACAACAATAGGAAACACAAGTGTGTTAGCGGCAGTGCGATGGGTGTTGATCGGATAAATTTAACACGGGTGAGACCGTTGGGCACAGCTAGTTTTTATTAAAAATGTTGAGAATAAAATAAAAGTGATTAATTAATTAAGAAAAAGATTTAATACAAACTCAAGCTTAATTACCGTCTTAACTGTCTATTATAAATTCTGTAAGGTGATGGATATTTGAAATTCCATTAAATATGTATCAAAACAATCAAGATGTCTGTCTAAGTAATACCATGAAGATTACAGTTACAATTCCTATAAGTTTAAGTAACTTGACAGTTAAACCGGCATAGTTAGAATTTGGCGAAGGTAGTGGATTATATTTATGTCTAAATATACTGACAAGGAGTTTAGTGCAATTTTAGTACAAATATTTCAGACTTTAAACTAATTTAACAAAAATGTTTTATGTTACTGAAGATAATTCGTTCCTTAAAAAACACTTTTTTTTTTTGCAGATCGTCAAAGTGACGACACTTTGTCTGATGATGAGTGAATATTACAATCTAATAACAATGGTGACCACCAAGAGATTGGCAATCCATCACCGCATGCCGTTGTCATGAGAGTTAGCTAATGTTCATATACACTGGCTGTTCTCGAATCGCGACAAAGCAAAAGAGAGTTACTGGAACGGATTTACCATTCGGGTACAGATTCCTAACACTCTGCTTAAATACTGTATACACTCCGGCTTATCGCGAACGCGACACTCCAAAACGTATTACGCGTGTATGGTAGAAAATTCATCCGCCATTAACGACAAATATTTTCCTCATTAGTAAATAAAAAATCAAAGCCTGTTGCAATCCGATATTTATTGGAAAGAGCTGTATTTTCCAAACACGCTACGGTTGTTGTGATTGGATTAACGGTCATCACATTCAGTACCGAGAATTAATTGACTCCATCATTAGCCTAAGGGTTCGTTTAGTTAATGTGACTTTATAAAATTCCCTTTAACTTTACTCTGCCACTAAAACGAAGTAATATGTGTCTCTAACGAGATCTTCCTTAATTTGAATTATGTAACCATTTTGTATTCAGTAGATAACTGAATTAACAAGCTGATATAAAATAAAATTGTAGCTTTTACATACATAATATTATTATGATGTATGTATATTATCTATACATATTATAAAACTCAACGTCTCTTTCTCTGTCTGTCCGTTTATGATCTTTTCACGCGAAAACCACCGAACCTATTTACATGTTTATTATTTTAATTCATAGCCATTTTATAGGGTCAGATTCTAGGATGTCAAAATATATCCAAGATACAGTAACATACGAAATAAATAGGTGAATCAATTGGGAAAATTATTTCCGAAAATTATTCGTATATTTGGGGCGATTAAATGGCTTACGCTGAGTAAACCATACGAGATATATCTAATTGTAGATCTTAAAAAGGCCTACATAAACGTCAGCGATAACATAAATCTATCTTCTAAGGATCACCCACAATAAGATTTTTTGTCTTCGGTCTTTTGAGCGGGGGCAGCACAACTCGCGCGTGCAATCGACCTACGGCATTCTGTAGGCTACGCGACCGGAGCCACGGGCACAGCTAGTTTTAATATGACTTTTAAAAATGAGGCCAATGTTATTTAGGGAGAACGAATTTTCAATATTGAATCAGTAGTTTCAGTGATTATCTCCTGCAAACAAACTAGAAAGTGATATAACTGTGATACAATTAAAATTGTATTGTCTCGTACATATTTTAAGAATGTTGTTTGTTTAATTCTGAGATGAAACGTCACGTAGCTAATTAAGGGGCTAAGAATTGCCGTGTTGCTATGAAACCGCTGGTTACGTTTCTGTGCAAAGGGACTATTCGATGTTTACCGTAAGTTTACAATACTATTCATTAAACCTCGACTGTCATTCGGTTAATCGATATTCGTTTGCAAAATCGAACAATCGATTATCAGGATTAAATAATCGATAGTACTAATTTCCCATCTTCTAAAAAGAAAGTTACATAATTTCGTCTGACGTCGTATTTCGTCATAATTGTCTGACGGCAAAATCCCAAAAATCCCAAGAGATCATGCGATTGACCTTTTTTTCGTCGTATTCGTTCGTACACATAAATGTTAAATATAGTCTTATATCTCTATAGCTCATATCTTTAAAACCCATAGGTATTTAATTTGAAAAAACTATGAAACACGCCATTTTATTTTCTAACTGAATTGCTAAATAACAATTTTCATAGATGTATCTTCAAAAGTGACGAATTTTCATACAAACATTAATCTCCTTTTCACCACCTTATGGGTTGAATTTCCAAAAATCCTTCCTTAATGCTCACCTACAGTGTAAAAGAAAGAAAGAAAAAAAATACATTTATTTATTAAAGAGAACATACGGGCACACAGTTTTTAAAGATAAAATTAGCATTACTAAAAATTAAACCACTCAATAAGAAAAATTTTAAAAATTTCTATTGTTATCATATATACCCATGTGCTGCAGTACCACTGCAGAGGGCATCTCAGCATAAGCTGAGTGACCCCAGCGCTGATTTTCAGTTGCAGCCAAAAGAAACCCTCATGCAAATTATCAGATTCCTAGCCACAGTAGTTTGGTCTGTGCGTTGATAAAACAATTAGTCAGTGAGTTATCCTTTTATATATATAAATGTATACATAGAAGATATCAGTATAGAGTAAGGTAGGACACAAACACCATACATCCGCCATATCCGTTTAGGTGTGTCGCGTTTCGGGAGGATTCGTTGTGTATCCAGTAGGTACTCAAGCTAGATAGAAGCTCCAGGTAGAGATCTGTGCCCGATTGGATCGGGATAAACCGGTCAAAGTGACTCTATTTCTTTTTTCGCATTTTTTGATCAGCCAGTGTATATCTAGTTGCTTAGCATCAGGTACAGTGAGGTGATTTTGTCATGCTACTACAAAAAAATAAAACCAATAAAATCATCCGGCATGCCAACAATGATAAAGATGTACCTACATTTATTTTACTGATTTTTTTTATTGTGTAAAAATAATATTTTGACGTTGTTACGTCATATGATGTATATAGTCAATAGTAAAACTTCAAAATCGCTAATAATTTCTTGCAAACCTGTCCAAAATGTTTACACCTTACACAAACTTATAATACTCCCTTAGTTAATTATGGTCACGAATTGGGTCATCTGTTCGTTCCACGATACTCAAGTAATTTTCCTTAATAAGAAGAGTTCCAGGCGAGCGATGACGGAACAAAAGGTAGTCGGGCGTAACGTGAACGTGGTGGAATAGGCTCGTTAACTTTTCAATTTGCCGACGTAGGTCGCCGCTGGTGCAGGAATGCGATCGTCGTTCTGTCGTATTAATAGTGTTGTTTGGAAACCTTTTTGTTATTATCACTAGAACTGCCCCACGGTTTCGTCCTTTCCAAAATATTCTTTCAAAATATTTTTTTAAATTTGACTGATCATTCCCGAATTATCGCAATCAAACAAACAAAAAACTCTTGAGCTCAATAATATTACTTAGCTTAGACTTCTGCAAGTTAGACAAATATATTTGTTCCTACAAATATAGTTTGAATTACGTTTTTATTTTATTAATTTGCAATAATTTGTTATATGGGTCCGTAACTATATAAATATACTCAATTAAATATACTACTATTAACTAATTTTTATATGATATCAACGTACAAAAAAGTTAAATAAATTAAAACATATGACACAAAGATTTTTTTCTTATTTAATGGCATTTGTATTGATCTGGAATTCTGCCAACGTCACGTGAATAGAATACATTTACAGTTGCCGCTCGGCTAGTCCCAAAAGACCTGAATTTTCTCCCAAAACTAAATCGCATAAGAGTCGCTGAAGGCATGCTAGAACGAGTCAATTCCGACCCAACATTCGTGAAACGCATTGTTACTGGTGACGAGACGTGGGTTTATAAAGTTTGACATGCAAACTTGTCAACGAGATTCGGAATGAATACTTCCAACTCACCGAAACCGAAAAAACCACGGAAAAGTCGATCAAAAGTCAAAGTCATTATGACTGTTTTCTTTAACTATCGCGATGTTGTGCACTCGGAATTCTTACCGGAAGGTCAAAGTAAATTATCAAAAACTCAACAAATACCATCGAGCAACCTTATTCGCCAGATATGGCTTCAGCCAACTTCTTTCTTTTCCTAAACTCAGATTACCACTTCGTGGCACCCGTTTTCATTCGGTAGAAGACAATAAGGAGAATTCGCGACGAGAACCAAACTCAATTACGGAAAAGTGTTTAAAAAATGTTTTCATAATTGGATTATTCGTTGGCGTAAGTGTATCGTTACTGGAGGAGCATACTTTGAAGGCGATAAAATAAATTTGGATGAATAACTAACATTTTGTGTATTATTGATCTTTTCTCGGTACTTTTTTGACAGAGTAGTACTTCTGTAGACTAGTGTATTTTCCGATGACTTTAAAATGAATGAATCACATATATATCGAAGATTTTGACGTGATCTCAAACTGTCATGTAGTGGTTTTTATTTTTTATTCATAAATTTGTATTATTTGACCACATATTGTGTAATCCAGGTGGCGTTTTGCATAATAAAGTTTGGTTATTGTGCACAAGTGAGGTGAATTGGAAATAATTACATGAATCATGAATTCTGAGATGCCACAAAAACTCCCTAGAAAGTTAACTTAACTCCCTAGAAAACAAGGGAGCCACCCACCATTTTGTTAGGATACACAAATCGTCATAACACTGGAAACTATATACACTCGATAATGCCAGTATTGGTCTTCAATAAGGAGGACCGGTTGCCAAGTTAGGAAAAGAAGCAGAAGAAGACATATATATCAAATTCTTAATTTAAACATTGTAAAATAAAAACAAAAGTAATCAAAGCCGGTTCGATTCTCAACAATATTTTTGTGGTAACCCTATTCACAGCCCTATTATTTACTGCTATTTGCGGGGTATTAACGACACGACTACGAGACATGTAGTGTTGGTGTGCTATTTGCAACAAAGTCTAGGTTTTAAAAACAATTACTTAGCATTTAATCGTCGGCTTAGCGCGTGTTTCAATGCTAATTTTTAATACGACGAAGGGTAATCACGTTGATGGCGTGTTTTAATAAATCACTGTAAATGTTTAACTTATAAAATGTATTTAATGGTAATAACACACGCACATATAAATACAAATTAGTGTTTAATATATCAGTTTCTTTTAAACGAGAGTACTGATTTTTTTCATCGATCAATAAAGGGTACCTACCTCAAATGTACTATAATGGTTTACGTAAAAATATTGTAGGTATTTGTCTGGTACATATAGAAAAAAACAGTTTTTCGACGTAGACTATGCTTTTTCACAACTTAATATAATTTCATGTTATTTAGCAGAAATTAGATTATTTCGAAAACGAATGAATTGGATTTTAAATAAAATTAAAAACAAAGAGATAAATCCGATTATATAATTTTAATTTAATAAGAACGATTTTAAATGAGTTAAAGTATCAATGGTAATTTTTTACAGAAATGGGCAGCGATGTTTTTTCTTTTGTAGCCATAAATTGTTTTCCTTTTTTTTCATATTATCTATGTATAAGACAGTACGTCGTATTTGCGATACAGTTTACTAGTAACGTTTGTAAATATTAACCCTCCGATGCATGGAATGAAAATGCAATGTGGCGGTTGGTCGGTCATTATACGCATTATTTGATAAAGCTTCGGATAATGAAATTTTGCACTACGAAATTGTACCCAGCCTTCTGAAAATTTTAATATAATTATAATGTTAACACAATTATAATAAGTCAGTAAAATGGATTCAAATTATTATTATTGATGGCTAAATTCATAACGTCGTTGTTTTCTCACAAGATACAAGCGCAGCTCTCAGTTTCACCCTCTACTAAACGCGCCAAAACAAGTATAACTATGAAAATTTCAAAAAGGTTGTTTAACTTATTTTAATGTATTGGATGAAATAATAACTAGCGCGTTGTTTAAAAGTTTCGACATCTATTAAATCAGTATGGCTTCATAATCGCACACGCGACTATTTAATTCCGAACTAACCATGGATTGTGTTATGATAACTTGATAACTAAACTGCCGGTATACTATAGATATATTATGTTCATCACACAAAAGTCAGTTTTATGCGGAGATCGAACACGTGATCTTTCGGCTGAACAGTACTAATACTGTGCCACGAGGCCAATCTGTTGGAGACTAAACACTAGAAGCCTGTGGATTTGTCGTTATCTACGTCATATTGTCTTTGCCTTATTCCTTGTCTATGGTTTCCTCTTCTTTGCTTCGCTAATGTTGTCGTGTTGGTTTTTATTTGTGCTCCAACAAATCCAATGTAATCATATTATTCCATATGCCTAAACAGAAAACCTTGTTCGCACTCCATCACTATCAAATTTATTATTATATTTATTTATAATGTAGAAACTACTACATACTGAAATCTTAAATTAATTATTTATTGGTCTCCGCTGCACTTCAACTAGATACCAGCTATCTAAAAACAATAGCTTCTAGATTAAGAGAATTCAATATCGTAGTGTTGTAATGACTATTTGAAATGTTTATTACCTATTTATTATGTTATTATATTTATTACGTCAATACATTTTTAGTCAATTTTTTAAGTTGTAATTTAATGAGTACTAACAATCCACCCCGGCTTCGCACGGGTGGCTGAGTGTTACATATAACTCTATTGGTTTACGCGGCGCACGCCAGTAAAGCTCCCAGTCGGCATGATTTTTCCAATGTTTTTAACAATCATCATCATATTTCAGCTAATTTACACAATAACTTAATGAATTATACACCTAAACCTTCCTCATGGGTCACTTCGTCCGTTGATGAAATTCGTATGAAAATCCGTTAGGTAGTATTTAGGTTTATCGCGTTCAGACATACAGACAGACGCGACGTAGGGACTTTGTTTTGTAAAATGTATATAGATTAAGTCCTATATAAAAGAAAGTCAACAAATTGTTTTATAAATGAATTTAAGAACGTACATTCCTACAGCTACAATTATAGGAACTGCTATGGAACTTGGCACCTGTTAGATCTTAACTCTTTTATCAGTGACAACGACTACCCCGAACTTCGTTTCTACCGAACCTGACACCTTTTTACACATTCATATTTTTGTTGGAATTTATACTACGTTATTTAATTTAAAAATATATCTACCTAGTATTCTTGTAACCAAGTAAAAAAGTTATAAGAAAATTTATATAATTTACCATATTTGAAAATGTTTCGGAGAAATACAATATCATATCATGAAATGAATAAACGGGTTCTTGAGTGGAGACCGCGACTCGGCAAACGTAGTGTAGGACGCCCTCCAGCCAGATGGGATGACGATCTGCGAAAGACTGCAGGCAGATGCTGGATGCGGACAGCTGAAGACAGGGCGCTTTGGCGCTCATTAGGGGAGGCCTATGTCCAGCAGTGGACTAATATAGGTTGATGATGATGATCATGAAATACAAATCATGAACATAATTACTTCATTACAAACAATCAGTGTTTTAATTAATTTTCATTGTTACCTTTAAAGATGAAATATTTTTCGCTTACTCAATGGCCCTTCTTATAAATAGTCTGTTAAATTTAATAATGCCTCCCCAAATAAATTAGTATACTTTGGCATAAAAGAAGGAATTGTTCCCGGGAAATAAAGAAATTTAATCTTGTTCGGGACTCGTCCGCTAATCGCCTATATAAGTTTCTTTAACGTACCACGCTATAAAAATATAGCTCAGGTAACAACAGTATCATTACTTTGAAATTACAAAAAGTTATAGTCTATACTAATATTATAAGCTCAAGAGATTGTTTGTTTGTTTGAACGTGATACTCTCTGGGACAACCAGTCGGATTAAAAAAAAGTCTATTTATTGAGGACTGTGTAGCTTCACGCTGCGAGTTTAAGTAGCAGAGCAGAGAACAACGATAGGCTGTACGGTTGTATTGGCAGCGGCGCGGTGGATAGTTGACCGAAGAAATTTAACACGAGTGAAACGTTTATACGTGAAGTAATTCCTTGATTATATATACATATTATAGAACTCAACGTCTCTCTGTCTGCCTGTCCGTTTATGTTTTTTTCACGCGAAAACCACTTATCCAATTTACATTATTTTTATTTTTATCCATAGATATGTTATCTGACCAGGTTATAGAATATATTTTATAAGATAAAATAACATACGAAATAAGCAGTGACGAAAATGGTGAATCGAAAGAAGTATGCATTTGGGGTGCTTAAATGTATTACGCTGAATAAACCATATCAGATATATAAAATTAATGTTCGACGTAATTGTAGATCTTAAAAAGACCTAGAAAAATTTTTGGGATAACATATATCTATCTTCTAAGGATCACACACAATAAGCATTTGTGTCTTCCGTATTATGAGTAAGAGCTTCGTGGGTTTGTAGGTTTGGCATAGTGGCCACAATCTTACCTGATGTTAAGTGAAGATGTGGCCCAAGATGATAACACAGTAAACCTAGTGGAGGACTGGCTCTCAAGTGCAGCTGCTGGAACAAACCTATTGGTGCTTGGCGACAGATTTTCAACTTGAGAGTGTATAGTGAGAGTATCTAGCCAGGCGGCATTAGAAAAAGCCCTACCACCATGCTAAGGTTTCACACGATATTTTCCTTCACCGAAAACTCAGGCTCATTGCAGGGATTCTAACTCACGTCAATCGACGCGAAGTCATACACGGTTCCACTGAGCCATAATTGCTTCATTGGTTAAAAGTTAATTGTCAATAAATGTATTTTATTTAAAATTAAACAGATATAGTAATTTTGCAACTATAAGTTACCGGGCAATAAAGTAAAAAGTTTTAAAACATTCGCTAAAAGCACAATGATTAATATTTATACAAATAAATAATATTGAAGCGTTTGTGTGTAATTTCAAAATAACAGCTTTTTACTAAATGCATATGAAAGTATGTACTTTCACTGCCAGATAGCTGACAATATAAGGCGTAACTTAGGCTACTTTAGTATTAGATTCTGTAATCCACGCAAGCGGATCCGCGGGCACAGCTAATAATATTTATAAGTCTGTAACTAGAATGGTACCTAAATTTTTGATACAATATATCGCCCAAAACACCTAAACTTCAATAAATGAAAAATATACCTACTAGAGTAACAGAGTTTTTTTTCTTTAAGTTGGTTTTAAATGGAATTACATCCACTGTGCCCAAGTTCCGTCACATCGCAGGGACTGGAATTAATGAAGTTGTTCATTAAGCTTAAGTGGGATTGTCGCTAATGTCCGATCGGGGTAAAAAATTATGTCCCAGCTGGGAAGGGAGACCGAACTGAATTAATTGATAAAATTAACGCGTCACAGATGTTTATGTTGAGTTGTTATATTCTTCTTTATGGGGTACTAAATTGAATTCAATAATATACTTCGTGAGTATTATTTGTACCGGCTAAAATTAACCGGTACATGGGGGTTGTATAGACCCTGGGTAAAGTATTCCCAAGTCAGACACCTGGGGTTCTGAGTGTACTATTATACGTGGTTGCCGATTCACCTAATAAAAATTAAGCATAAAAGCCCACTCACCTGGATATTTCTTAGCGCTGCACCTTGTAGCCGGCCGGCGAATCTCACAAGTCACTCAATCCTCAAAATCCACACTCAAAAACATTAATCCAGAAGCTTCACTGGTATATAAGTCCTTTACATCCTTGATTTTGCTCGACACCGCAATCGCGCGCGTAATTTGAGCGAGCTCATAGCCAACTTTTACTATGATAAGAAACCCTGACAACCATGTACCTTTTGGCCCAAGCAATATATTTTTCACCTCAGGAGCTCAAACATGCCGCTTTTGCTGCGAGACAACAGTGAATAAAACGCGATTTTGATTCGAGCATGGGTCAAAGTAGCTTTTCAATCTTCCGTACCACGAATTGACATTGTTCAGCCATAAATTTGAAACATTCGAATTTTACTGTGCTCTGTCTCTTTCACATGCATATAAAAAAACGAGTGAAAAAGACAAACTCCTTCAAAATTCGATTTTGGAATTCGCTACGCTACGCTCGTAAATCAATCATAGAATCCTTCGCTTTCTCGGGACTCAAAATCAGCACTCGAAACAAAAAAAAACTTTGCTCTCATGTTGCACAAATAACTATTTTATACTTATTAAGGCACGTCCTTTATCCCAAACTTAGTAATATTCTGTAATCTTCAAACATTAATCTAACAAGATTTCGGCTCTCTTGTTAATACTGTCCAGGGAGCCTTTGTACCAACTTAAAATGCATGTTCCTAGTTATTTATTATTATAAAATGCCGCCAAAATTACATAATGTAGGGCATAATTACAAAATATCATGTGTGTACAGACACTATCAGGTACATATCTACATACCGACGCCTTTCAAGGCTTGAGATAGCCAAATTTTTTATATGAAATTGTCGGTGAAAACATGCAGTGTTGAAAACAAATGTTTGTACTTTGCTAAATGGTTTACTTAATGTATGAAAGCTGGAACACTCCCCGTAAGCCTCCCGCGTACTGTTTTTAATTAACTGCCCCATGCGAATATTTTGAAAATTAGATTATCTAACAATGTTACACAGACAAACATGCTGCCCATGTGAGCTGTCACATGTCGACTGTCATGTGAGTTAAACATATTGTTAAGATTGCGCCTCCAACATGCTTGTTAAATATATTTTCATAAGAAATGCCATTAACATATAAAACTTTTAAACTTTTGTATACTTACAAACATTTACCAACATAAGGTTTAAAAAGATTTTTGAATCTTTGAAACATTAATTTTGGTTAAGAATTAAGGGAGATATGGTTTGCCACAAAAAACAGCACTGGAAATCTATATCTTCTATACATTTTATAAAAACTCAACGGCTCTCGATCTGTCCGTCTGTTCATGTTCTTTTCACGCGAAAACCACTAATCCAATTCACATAATTTTTCCTTTAATTCCTAGATATATTATCTGGCTAGATTACAGGATATATATTGATACATAAAGTAACATAGGAAATAAACAGTGACAATAATGGTGAATCAATTCGGAAAAAAGACGCTTTTGAGGCGATTAAATGGCTTACGCTAAGTAAACCATAAGAGATTTATCAAATTAATGTACTACAAAATTGTAGATCTTAAAAATACCAACAAAAAAATCAGCAATAGTATATGCCTATCTTCTAAGGATCACCCATTATAAGCATTATTGGAGCAGCACAATTCGCGCATGCGCTTGACCGACAGCATTCTGTATTTCACACGAGCGGAGCCGCGGGCACGGCTTGTAATATAATATATTTTTTTGAAATATTTGTGCTAATACATTTTATGTTATACTTCGGTGACTTGTCGTTCGAATAACAAAGAATAATTGTTCAAGTTTTAACGGTGGAATGCCAATATAACACACTACTTTTACAAGAACGATATCCTCTCACTCTAAGCTGTACTTCATAACAAAGGATCTAAACTTATGAAACCACTGCTATCCTAATTATAAGTAAATTGGTGATCAAGTTACCTACTAACATTAATATTTAGTTCCATATCCAATTTCACCGGGCACGGAATAGGTAACAAATAAACTAAATTTGATGATGTCAAAGAGAATAATTTAGTACTGTAATACTGTCATACATACATTAGTACTGCCGAAATAGTTCTTCTAATTTTTGAATTTAGGTATACTTTTATAGGCATATTACTCCGACTACAGGACCAGACCTCGAAACCTATCTCGATGCAGCGAAGAGTCAGACAGGGAGCCGTTATGTCTTGAACCACTACACTCGAAGACGTTTTCAAAGTTCTAGACTGGGAAGACTAGGCATCTATATAAATGGTAAATACATCACTCACCTTCGATTTGCCGACGACATCGTAGTCATTTCTGAGACCATGGAGGAACTCAAAGTAATGCTCGACGACCTTGGTAGAGCCATCTAATGAGTTGGCTTTAAAATGAACATGGACGCCTACGTAGTACCAACTCCCATAAAGATCGAAAGTTGAAGTTGTTGATGACTATGTGTACTTGGGTCATACCTACTATGCAGTTAGGTAGGTCCAACTTGAAAAAAGACGTTGATCGTCGAATCCAACTTGGCTGGGCAGCATCCGAGAAGCTACATAATATCTTCTCGTCTAAGATAACGCAGTATCTCAAGACGAAAGTCTTTTACCAGATTGTGTTGCCAGTAATGATCTATGATTAATATGTTCTAATTTAACAATATTTTGTTCTGGTTAAATATGGATATTTTTATTACAATAATATAGGTTTAATGTCTCAACTTAATTTTTAACTATTTCCACTTAAACGTTTATGCGAAAATTTTGAATTTTCTTCGATAACAGTATAATAGTTTTGTTGGATTCGTCTCGATAAGTACTATATCATAGGGTCTATGAAAGCTAGGTTAAAAAAATAATATATAAATTAATGTTAGATTTAAAGTCTAAACTGTAGTTAGTGTTTGAACTTAAAATAGTTTCAGAGTTGAATATTTGTATTAATAATTATGTATATTTCGTATACATTCTGAATGCATGCCTGGTAGAAAAAGGATACTTATTCATGTCACTAGACGATTTTGGTACCAAAGGGAAGCCATATTCGACCTACTAATTCCCCTGAGAAGAACCCGTTTGTTAAAGGAAAATTCATATTAGATAATATACAAGTTAATAATATAATAATAGTAACGTATATAATATAACCCAAATAGATCAAAAAGCAAAATCATAATTTCATGGAATATCTAATTGAGTAGGTAGGTATGAGGTAATAATGATTTGACCATTTTATAAAAAGTAAATATCAACAGTAACAAAACACAGTCAGCTAGAATCATGTAGATACTCAAGCGTACTTTAAAACACATCATAAAAATTCTAAAAAAAGATTCTAGCATAAAATCTACATAAGAACGATAAAATATACAACCTAGATTCAATCTACCCAAACAGTAGAAATTAATAACAGTAAAATCTTGACCTATAAAAAAAAAAATTGGCGTATAACCTTTACGCGCGTTTGAAGTAAATTAAATTAAGTTCTAATGCATCCTGTAATTTTGACTGTATTTTTTATCGTTATAGGTTTGGCGTAGTGGCCACAATATATGTTAAATGTTTATATTATGTTATCACCACTAAATTCGAAATTTTAGTTTTAAGTGTAATCCGCTACAAGGCCAATAAGCTTAACATCGAATGTGCGTAAAGGTTGACTTATTAAAGATAGGAGATTTTTTTTTAATATTCGGCCAGTAATAAAAATCAACTAAAAACTATTACCACAGCCATACCAGATTATATATTTTTGTCGGCCGTGAAAAACACCGTCAGTACCTGGTCAGCAACTATATCAATGATTATCAGAAATAAAGTAGATATTTGGTCAGCTTGATATTTTTTTTGTTTGCCAAGTTAATAGTCCTAATACAAAACTATTATTTGGTCAACAGAATTTTGAACAGAACTTTGTTTGCTGATAAAATACATGTTGGAGCTGACCAAAACCGCTCTAAGTTTAAATGATACCCTAAAATAATATTTTATTTGTTAATAAAATAATGCTTAATAAAATGATTATTATTAGTATTTAAGCATATAAAACAAATTTGACTATATATTTTACTAAACATAATTTCCTACTGAAAAAAGATCTGAGTTACTCTCAATACGTTGCCTAAAAAAAAGGACACGGATGCAGTTCGGTTAGTAAAATATGCATAGAAATAATTTAGCTTTTTCTTTAGTGTCATAAAATATCTTATATCCAATAACCTCCCAGCTCTAACGTACGCAATAAAAAGGAATCTCGACCTCTTCCATTTCATATTAATAGTAATAACTTATCGACCCGACCACTATGGGAGCTGATTCCCATTAAGGCTCTCCCAATAATGGTAATATGTTCGGAAGGGATAATAGGGACCGACGTAAATGGGACTTAGTTACCTTTCAATACAAGTTTTCGTTGGACTAACCAGCTGTAGTAATAAGATTAAGTATTGTAGATACGACACTTACATTTTTCGTTATATAAAATTGGTAAATTTATTCTAATAACTCTGTAGCCTATAAATGTTCTAACATTCCATACTTGCTTACAGATTGCCAGATTGCTTGACATTTATTGTTACTGCTCCGCTCCTTATGTTCGTAGCGTGTCTATACGTGTTCTCAATAAATAGACTAAGAATTAAAAAAAAATGAGTCATAGTAACAGAGATTAGCACGTTGAAACAAACGAACGAAAAATCTATTGAGCTTTATAATAATATACCTGATAGCATAGATTATAACCGATTTTCATCTTGCAATACAATGACTGTGAGAGCTCAATAAAAAAAGACTGGCATATGGAAATATTAACATCAGCATTGGGATCTACAATATATTAGTATGAATATTGGAAATAAATATGAATAAGATCATTCTGGAAATAAGAAAATAAAAAGGAAGAAGACTTCGTTTTGTAATTTAGTTCATAATAATATAAAGAGTTTACTTTATAGAACATTGTTCTAGAAACATTAGAAGTCAAATCGGTTAACTTGAAAATAGTTATATATCTAAGTTTAAATTAAACTGTGTGTTGAAGTGGACGTTGTTTTGGATTACTCAATTTCATTTTTCACATTTCTTATAGTATAAATGTTTCGTTTACATCGGATAAAATATTTATGGGAAAAAACATGAAATGTCACATCTTCGTTATTATTGGTTTGAGAACTTTATGGATTTAGCTTTAGACTGAACTATTAAGGGGAGGAAACTTTCAATAACGACGAACAGTTTTATTACATAGGATATAATTTAGTTTGATTAGTAATTACATCGTTTTCTACGGTTTAATCGCTTATTGACTAAAGATTTTATTTTTTATTATATTTATAGGAAAGATGCAATAATGTTTAATAACTAGCAGGCAAATTATTGAATATTCTAACTAATGGTTAGTTATACAATGCCTATGAAACGTTTATTATGCAGAAAACTCATACCAAATTCATCTTCCTATACAAATAAAAATGAAGTCCATCACTTGAGAACGGCTGAACCAAATTGTCTAATTCTTTTTTTAATGTTAGAAATATACAGAATGAGGTTTTAATGAAAGAAAAATTTGAGGAGTTATCCGAAAAATTGATAAATTTAGGAAAAACTGAAATCGTTTTTTCTATCGGAATTTTATGAACTCCAAGCCGCTTACGTTTCGAATGATGGATATGCGTAACTATATATCAGGATTGATGAAGCTGTGGTCCAGTTATTAACTATTGAAAAAGACAGAACAACGTGGAGCAAACTAGTTTTAATATATATGTTTTTTAATTTATTATGACCCAATACAATTTCATACATTTCATACAATTTATTTCTATTTACATTTAAATAAGATGTACGGAAATAAAAATACTAAATATTAAAAAAAATGCAATAAATTAAATGAAAACGAACTCATTTTCATTTTACGACTGTAGGATTTAAGTTTTGTGCGTAGAAATGCTCATTGTTATGATGAAACTAGTTTAAATTTATCAAAATCCTATAGTATTTTTAAATGATTTTAACAATCCCTTAATTAATAATTATTGACATGATCGATGTTGTTATAAGTATCATATAAACATTATATTGTACTACTTGTGACAACACATAATTAATATAGACGTAGGCTTCTCTTAATACTATCAACGTATGTGCGGTCACGTAGCTTCTTACGTACAAGCTGAAGGATTTTGCAAGTTAATTTGTTTTGAAAAGAGTCTGTTCACGCAAACATGAATATAATATTAATTTTTTTTTTTATATCAAATCGTTATTTATTAAGATAAAATTATTTTTAAAAAATATTAACTAGAATATTTTTAATATATAAAACAAAAAAAAAAATATACAAATTTTAGATAGATTTGAATTTTAACAATGTATACGAAACACGACAGTTTAAAGTTTATTGTGCCTTAAAACAACACCATTATTTAAAAAATTCGTGATAAAAACTAGTGCGAATACCTAATACCAGTATCGAACGCCTAATTGCAATTTAATTATTTTCAATTCAAACGTACTGTAACGTACATTTGACATCCGTTTAATATAAGAATTACGTAGGAATGGACTTAACTGAATGTCTGACGGACGTAACTCCGATATCATTTTGACAGATGGTAAACTGAACTTTCAAGTTACTGCCGAATTCAGATAGTAAGATACTTAAGTACACCAAGAAAAAAATGACAGAATAACACAATAGCCATTCAACACTTACTTTGCGTAACAGTCTATATTAATGTTATATCAGATGAACGTAATATAAAGGTTATTATCCTCACATCATAATAATATCATATTTTTATTTCAATATGATGTGACTGAGAACGGCATAACTTTGAGATCAATAAACTTATTAGTTATATATCATGTGTATATGAAAATATTTTGACCTGCGTGTGATGTCAAAGTAAGGTAAAGTGTTCACTAGGTCACAATCAGATTTTTTTCGAATTGACTTCTCTGTTAGCCGTTAGAGTCCTGATGCAGGGCTACAAGCTTAATGGTGTCAAAGTAGCTGAACCTCGGTTTAGCTAACGATCAGATTTTGCACCTTAGAACAGTTTATATAATGTTGGGTTATATATGTATAAAATTTACAATCACAGGGCTTGTTTTAAATAACGACGCGCCGCGCCGGCATGGCCACGGGGTATGCAGGCCGTTTATGCGGCTTTATTGCTAATTAAAATCAATGCTATGGCTACAACGGCCATTTTGTGTCTAATATAAATAACTAGTTATGATCTATATTATAAATTGTAATAATTAATCATACAAACAAAGAGCATACCACTAGCGTTCTTAAATAACTGTCAAAATTGAAATGGTGCTCAGAGACTTACTGTCGATTTCTGCGGAATATGCCGGCGCTTTACCCGCGCGGCAAAAACCCACCGGCCGTGCGCCGGCATAGTGTGTAGTAGCCTTCATAAAGTTCTTTTTTGTCTAATTTTCGATATCTTGTTAACTGTTGATATTTATAAAGTATATATTATTGTTATCTCGATATTCATTCGAGTATGTGACAAACGGTAGTCGCTATGTGTGTGTGATATCTCGCAATACGCCCCACTAATTGGGTCACATCACAACGTACCTACAGATTGAAATCAAACAAGGCTTGAAATAATAGAGTAGATGTGATTTGCTTTGTCGATTACTGAGCCTTTATAGAGATGTTCAATGTGTTATGCCGTTAAAAATAGTTTAATAAATAAATTAAATGAGTAAGATTATAAGTTTTTATATCACATGATGTACTCTGTAGGTAAAGCAGGAATCATTTTCATATATTACAAATTGTAGCACTAACAAACAGTAAAGATATCTTAATTTCATATTTTTATCCAAAGTCATAAGAAATAAAATTTACTGTCCAGAAATCCTTCAAAAATTCAATTACAGAGTACCTATTCGATATCCTCGTCAATTAATAAGTCCTTTAGTTTATTCTCTACGATAGACAGTTCTTGGAAGTAATTCACCCATTCCTTGAATATGAGTAAGGGTTTAACAACGGATATTCATGTGGACTTTTTGCCGAAATACCAAAAGTATGTCACTACTTCTCTGTTGAGAGATTTAATAATTGAGTAGTTTTGTTTTTAAATACCTTTTTTTTGTTTTAGGGCCGATTTTTCAATCAACACATAACTTTATTTGAGGAATGTTTTTTTTTAATTTTGAAATGTTTTCCATACAGTATCTGTCAAAACGCCAAATGTATTAATCGTATAAAATTATCTGACAATTATTTGAAGATTGTAAAATCGGCCTTCAGTTACTTTAATTTTATTTTTGTTTATCGTGTCAATAATTTATAAATATTCCATGTTGAGTTTGCCTATAATTAGATTGTACATTCAGTATCTTTTGTAAATTTTATATTAGCAATATAATTAAAGTACATAGTTGGCAAACTCAATAAAGAGGAAAAAAATAGATGTAATATAACTTTGAAGATAGACGTATACTTATGGTTATAATATCGACACTCCATTTGAATATTGTCATAACTTTAATTAAAGTAAAATACAATACGCTAAGCACATACTGAAAAAAACGTTATATTTCAATTTTACTACACGTACCAGCTAGCCTTAAATATTGATTTTTGTTAAGTAAGTCGGACGAAACTGCGCACCCGAACTGCTTTATCCGCGTGCGCTGGCATAATTGTTAGTGATACGTAAATACAATATTCTACAAAAATATTACTCCTTAGTATATCTAAAAAATTCTGCGATACTATATGCCAGACTCTTATACATAAGCTACAATAAGGTATTTTGTGACAAACATTTATTGAAAATTGAAAAGTTATTTATGAGCTTTATTATAAGACATCCGCTGGCCGCGCGATTAAAATATTGTCTATAAAGAAGTGTTATACGCGGGTGAAACCGTGGGGCACAGCTATTGTTTATTTATACAGCGTTAAATTATTTTTACTCAATTAAATAGTCATTAAAATGAATTCATATTATTATCATTGATGTCTAACTTCATCCTGTCGCACTTCCGTCACATGATGCGCGCACAGCTCTCAATTTTACACTCTACTAAACATTACAAAAGAAGTATAAATTGATAAAATCATATTTATTTATTCAGGTAACAAACAGTCATGTAAAAAAAAAGTTACAATTATATACACTAGCAGACCAAAAGTACCATAAACAATTTACAAACATAATATACATACATTTACACACATAAATGACAAAACTAGTCTAAAAATAGTTGCTTAAACCATAGAAACATACATAGAATTAAAAAGTATCTAATAAAAGACGCAATTTTCTTTTGTAAGAAGTTAAATTAATATGAAAAATATCTAGATCTTTCAAAAAAGTATTATAAATTATCTTAAATAAAAATATAAATAATATATCATATAAATGAGAGTTAAAATAAAAGTGAAAATATTGAACAAAGTTCAATCATCTCAATGTATATACATACTAGCTGTGCCCGCAACTTCGTCTGCGTGGACTTCAGAAGTGGATCTTTACCGAGATAAAAAGTATCCTATGTGTTAATCCTGGTTATAAACTATCTGTGTATCAACTTTCATTAAAATCCGTTCAGTCGCTTTTGCTTGATTGAGTAACAAACAAATAAACTCACTTTCGCATTTATAATATTATTATACTAGCTTCTGCCCGCGACTTCGTCTGCGTATACTTTAGAATTGGGTCTTTACCGAGATAAAAAGTATCCTATGTGTTAATCCTGGTTATAAACTATCTGTGTATCAAATTTCATTCAAACTCGTTCAGCCGTTTTTGCGAGATTGAGTAACAAACAAATAAACTCACTTGCGCATTTATAATATTATTGGCTTCTGCCCGCAGCTCCGCTCGCGTAAAGTACCAAAATTGTTGTTACCGGGATAAAAGGTATCCTATGTGTCAATCCAGGTTATAAACTATTGTGTGCCAAATTTCATCCAATTCTGTTCAGCCGTTTTTCCGTGATTGAGTAACAAACAAATTTACTTTCACCTTTATAATATTAGTAAGGGTAGTAAATATGTATATTATTCAAAATTCTGTATAAATTAATTAATACACTTATTTTAAATCTTGGACTAAACACAATAAATTGTTTTAATGAGTGCGAACTGTCCTTTTTCACATCGTCAAACAACGTGACACAACTAGGGTTGTCAGAGCTTGGATAATTAAGCCGTATTTTGGAATCATACAAAGCCGGCCCGTAGCAAGTTAGTCCATTACCGGACGCCTACCAAAGTTAACAGACATACTGTATTCTAATTTCTACCCGCTTTTATAGTGTATAACAACTCCTATATGCCAGTTAAGCAAAATTTTCTATGCGTTGCATATTTCGGTTTATAACACGAAGAAAGTTTAATAATAAAACATTTTGAGAGAACGGCTTTGTGTTAATTTTTGTGATTATATAATTTATAATTAATACATCTGTCGTTGTTCTATCTGTGCATGTATTTTTTTTTTCATATTTCCTGATAGGCCTAAAGGACATAGATTCACGAATATGACATTAAAAATTGTTTGTAATCCGGATTTAACTCCTGCTGGCTTGACGGTTGAACCGATTTGGCCGATTTTTATGAAATTATGTACACAGGAAAATAATGTCATAATTTGCTATAAGAATTATAGCATATAGAAATAATATAAGAATTGTAAATAATACTTTTAGAAATCGTATAACAAAAATCTAAAAATTAAACTTTTATAAATTCTAATCCGATTATGATCAAATTGGTGTGATTCTGTCAAATAGATATTTTTTTGGAGCGCATTTAATGTCAACTACATATACGAAATGGAGTCTATTCAACGATAGAACAAGTTACACAAAAAAAAACTTTTCTACCTAAATATATAACAGAAATTTTGTTTACACGGGTTGTATAATTTATTCCTTAATTGATAAGCTATACAAATTGTCGAAAATATGAGTAAAAATAGAAGCATATAATAAAACTACGAGACGAAAATAAATACTGCGTAATAAACGTGCGAAGACGTGGGGCACCGCTAGTAATATATAAAACTATACTAATACATACAAAGTTATCGACATAGCTCAAAAAATTAGCAAGCTGAAGTGGCAGAAGGCCGGCCATATCTCACGAAGAACCGACAACCGCTGGGGTAAACGAGTTCTTGAGTGGAGACCGCGACTCGGCAAACGTAGTGCAGGACGTCCTCCGGCCAGATGGAATGACGATCTGCGAAAGACTGCAGGCAGATGCTGGATGCGGACAGCTGAAGACAGGACGCTATGGCGCTCATTAGGGGAGGCCTATGTCCAGCAGTGGACTAATATAGGTTGATGATGAATACATATATAAAATCCTTTGTATTTATGTTCGAGGAGACATTAGTGTAACTTAAAAAAAATTACGTCTGTCGAAGCAGGTGAACTATGCCTAGTATTTAATAAAACATTAACGGATTACCGTAACCTTGTACTGCGAAATTTAAATGGGTGTTCGGACACCACGTCGTTCGACGTAGTTTTGAATATAAAAATGATCCTGAGCTTTCGGTGAAGAAACATCGTGATGAAACCATAGCATGGTGGTAGGACATTTTCTAACGCCTGCCTGGCTAGCCACTACTCTCAAGTTGAAAATCTGTCTCCAAGCACCAATAGGTGTGCTCCAACAGCTGTACCTATTTGAGAGTTACTTGTTCCCATTTTAGACCATATCGTCACTTAACTCACGTTCGAATATGGTCGTATAGAAAAAATACATTTCGTGAAAAAATACACATGCTTGTGGTAAAAATGGATTGTAGTATGCTTACTTTTGAAAATTAGACTATTTCTTTGTAACGTCTGCAATGTCTACATGTAAATTATTTGTAAATTCTAGATTACCTTAATTATATTGACGGGTGGAAATTGCCAAAGATTCAAAAATTAATTCCTTAAGCAGTTTAAATAAGAGAGAAAAGCTTTTAATGCACGTCGTCCCTGAAATTCCTTTCAGTGTTACTGTAAAAATTATACCAACAGTTGGTACAAAATTGTTTATCTATAAAAGTATTTCTTCCTCTCTTTATTTATTGATAACGCGTGTTTATACAAAAATCTGCCATCATCACCTGAATCACGTCCCCAAAAATAAATAGGCGTATATCGACAGATCCACTTAAGAACTAGTCCTCCTCTAAGCCATATCGTAAATTATCAACCGTCATCGATTGCTGCTAATCCCTAAACTTCTAAATTATAAAATATTTAAAACCTTAAAACTAGGTATATTTTGATATTACATTACACTCCTCCTAAATGAGAAACTATAATTTATTAATATTTAATAGACATTATCTATCAGTTGAGACACACGAACATAAAATGTTATTGAAAAAGCTAATAAACAGATATTTCAAAATTGTTTATGTCACGTATAGTGCAATGATCCCAGACAACGAATGAGTATTCAAACGAACAATATAAACAACCTTGTTCAAGATAAAACAAAATGCGTGTTACATAGCAAGCGATATCATAAATCACTCTCAAGTGGACAAAACGGAAATTATTCGAGATACGAAAACTATCTCTCACGCCAAAGGGGACATATCGGCTTATCGTACTGAACTGCAACGCGAGCTATTTGTCAAACTTTCGCCGCCATCGAAAACATAAGCTTCCACCTCACCACTATACGATAGAGACTGCACTGTTAATATTTTCAATACAATCCGAGGTCAGGATACTATGGATCCGCAACAAGAAGTCGTGAGTATCTCATGTATAATTCAAAAACAACAAGTTTCAATCGTGATTGTAAGTTGGACAATGCATTCGACTGGTGTTCTATAATGCAAAATGTTGAAGCAAACAAATACATTGTGGTAAATTGCTATGATTACGTAAGCATACTTTCAATTATTTTGGAACCCCTCCTTCCGTGCAAGCAATAATAAGAAAATTATGTACTTCCAAATGATAAGCGATAATATTTTTGTCATAACTTTTAAAAATAAGTCGAGTTTAATTTATGTGTTCCAAGCCGTCCTAGTACGTCAGGAATTCGCTGAATTGAACATCGATACATTTAAAAAAACTCTATATTTTGTGGTGTAAAAAATCGTTTTTCAGAACACCTATTTATCTCTAGTAATGATGCAATGATGGCTTAGTGGTAATGTACGGACATCACCTCGATCGACGTGAGTTCGAATCTCTGCAATGAGCCTGAACTTTTGGAGAAGAAAAACATCGTGATGAAACCATAGCATGATGGTAGGGCTTTTCTAATACCCGTCTGGCTAGATACCACCCTCAAGTTGAAAATCTGGCGCCAAACACTTACTGCTGTATTCCGACAGCTGCCAGTGAGAACTAGTTTTCCCACTATCCTTAGGTGTTAACATCTTGGGCCACATCAACACTTAACATCAGATGAGGTTTTGACCAAATCCTAAACTTATAAAAGATTTTTTTAAGTAAAAAGTATGAAAAGAAATTCGGATCCCATATTAAAATCTATACATATTATAAAACTCAACGTCTCTCTGTCCGTTTATGTTCTTTTCACGCGAAAACCACTCATCCGATTTACATGGTTGTATTATATAATTCATAGATATGTTATCTGACCAGGTAATAGAATATATTTTGTTACATAAAGTAACATACGAAATAAGCAACGACGATAAAGATGAAACAATTCGGAAAAAAGAACCTTTTGGGGCGATTAAATGGCTTTTTTTTTTTTTTTTTCGAACTGACTACACTGTTAGCCTGAGGGGCCCTGGAGCCTTTACGGCTTTTACAGCTTTACCGGGCTTGGGCTTACCGGGATTAAATGGCATATGCTGAGTAAACTATAACAGATATATAATTGTAGACCTTAACCAGGCCTATAGAAAAGTCAGCGAGTAGATATCTATTTACTAAGGACCATCTACAATAGGCATTTTTGTCTTAAGGCTTTTGAACGGAGCCAGCACGATTCGCGCGTTTACTTCACTGACGGCATTCAGTAGTACACGCGAGCGGAGCCGAGGGCACAGCTAGTATTACATAAATGGATGCGAGAATCCCTTTAAGTCGGTCGTTGCTTGCTTGCGTGTTTGTTGCGTGACTTGATCGAGAATGTTCTTAACTATGATTCAAGAAAATCTGTTCAGCCATTTGAAGATTATCAGTTATTTTCTAGTTGATAAATGGAGTGTCTTTCATAGATCTGATCGGGTCAAAATTTGGTATTCTGTTCCTTCGATGATATTAGAAGAACATGGTAACATTGAGTTTATGCTGCAGCAATATATGGGATCTGCAGGATACCTAACTCTTCACCATCTAAAAGCAGAGATATCGCGTTTGGACTCATAGGAAAGGTCTCAATGAATAAGTTACTTGTGTCGGAGATTTCTTAAATCTTAGATTTACCTTGTTAATTCCTCAGTTCGATCTAAATCGTCTGTTTTGCACACTATTTAATAATAATAATAATAAAGCCCTTTTATTTCCTTAAAATGCATAGACATTAATAATATTAGAATATATAGGTATGTATATTTACATAGTTATTCAGGTCTTTTCACACTATTTATTCCTATTTTATTCGTTTTAATTCGTCCTTATCCGTTATAGTCGAATCTCCATTAATTCGAATCTGTTTGTTTTAATATCAATCAATATCGAAACGTTTCAACTTCTGTCCTTTTTATTCTTTTAAATTCGAACTATTCAGCCTCTTAATGCGTTTTAATTCATTTCAAATGCGATCTTTCAATTATTTTATACGTAAAATAATTAAGTTCGTTGTAATAAGAACCAGTTCGTTTTAATTCATCTCTTTGTTTCATTGCTTTTCAATACGACTTAAAGCGAAGTTGCTGATAAAAAAGAGAATTAAAACGGGTTTAAACGAATTAAAATACATTTAATTCTTTTCTTATTCATGTAACTCTTAGATGTTTATACGTCATAGAGTCATCGTATACCAAAGGTGACTGACTATAAAATCTGCTTCCGACTTTTTACTGTATGTAAGGTTTTAAAAAAGTCCTGTTGTTGTAATTAAGTGATTGTAATGAAGCTGTTATAACAAAACGTATGTAACTTCATTTGATATTTATTTTGATTATGTACTGCAAATAAGACAATGATAGTAGATTACATTACTTACTAGCTATGACCGCGGCTTCGCTCGCGCGGACTACAAGATGCTGTAGGTGGAGCGCACGCGTGAATTTTACTGACCCCGTTCGAAAGACGGAACACACAAATGATTATAGTGGGTGTTCCTTAGAAGATAGATATATGCTATCGCTGACTTTTTGGTAGATCTTTTTAAGACCTAAAATTATGTAGAACATTAATGTTATATATCTCGTATGGTTTACACAGTAAGCGTCCCAAATGCGTCTTTTATCCGTATTGATTCACCATTAATCGTCACTGCTTATTTTGCACGTTATTTTATCTTACAAAATATATCTTACAACCTGGCCAGAAAACACAGCTATGATAAAAAAAAGTAAATCGGATAAGTGGTGTTCTCGTGAAACAACATAAACGGACAGAGAGAGAGACCTTGAGTTTTACTCGTATAATATGTACAGAGATGTGAGCTAAAATACCGTTAAAATGAAAGAAACCCTATGTAGGTAAGTTATCTACAGAAACTCTAAAGCAGTGTTGTGATGTATAAAAAAACATTAATATTATATTGCCACAAACATAAGTAATTGTAAAGGCCCATGTTCAGTAAAGAATTAAGGCAAATTTAAAAATTAAATATCAAAACTAGATTTACAAAAATTTTTAAAAATTCGAAGCCTTATGGCGTTTGGTCGTTATAACCTTTAAAATAGAAACGTTTGCAAAATACGTCGACCGGTCACATTTCTTTAGAGATTCACAATGAATGGAAAAGTAAATATAATAAAATTCGAATTCAAAGCAAACTGCGGCAATGTTGTACTCGTATGAGTCAAAGCAACTTTTTTAAGGTTCCATAAGTTAGAATATAAACCATAATATCCCTAATCTCTTGTATATTAAGTGTTTGTGTAGACGGTGTGCCTGCGGTGCCATCTGCACAAGCCCTAAAGGTTATTAAAACAAAGATATTTTGCAACTTATAGGTATTTAGTTTAAGCCACATCTAACATTATGTAAAACTAGAGGAGCCTCGTGGCACGGAGCACGCATTTGTTACGCAGTAATAATTTTCACTCCGCAAGTTTACATTTACTCATATTATTGATAACTCTTATAGTCCTTCAGTTAAGAAAGGTCATATACTTCCCGAGTACACAGTTTCATCAAAATTAATAAAAAAATCATGTCCTTTTTTTAAGATTTTTGGATTTTTTTTTTGTCTATTCTTTCCTTTTTTATCGTTATAGGTTTAGCGTTGTGGACACAATCACACCTGATCTTAAGTGACGTTGTAGTGGAAAGACTGACTCACAATTACACTTGCCGGAACATACCTATTGGTGCTTGGCGACAGATTTCCAACTTGAGGATGGTAGCTAGCCAGGAGGGCTTTAGACAAAGCTATGGTTTCATCACGATGTTTACATTTTACATTTACCGAAAGCTCGGACTCATTCCAGGGATTCGAATTCACGTCCATCGACGCAAATTTCGTACACGCTACCACTGAGCCATCATTGCTTGAAAAGCCCGTCTACAAAATATCATAAAAAACTGTAAGGCCTTTTTTGATTTAAATCCAAATATAGACACAAACATACACTTACTTCATATATAACAAATGTTCTTGCCTCCCTCACTTCATGAAACATACTTCATTTCAATACCAAAGAAAATAACAAAATAACATGAATCAGACGTCAGTTGCAAAACATTCCATATATATATTCGTTATGCCATTAATTTTAACAAAATGTTGTCACAAGTGAAACTGAGAAATAATACAGAACCATCCAATGTCATGACTGATTCATATAGTACAGTAATTTCCACATACGGTTCGTCCAATGGACAAACTTTGAATTTTCAAATTTGTGGCCACTCGCTGTTAATGAAAGGGGGAAAGTATATTTTAATTTGATGTCCCCGGTTTGCCATCAGTTTGCGTGAGGGATTTCACATGAATATAAAATGCGCAGAACGTCCTAGTAGGTCAGAGCTCGATAAACAATACAAAATGATAAATCCTTTTTAGAAAATAACGAAGAATTTTGATTATAAATATTACCGGATAATTGTACAAATCGTTTGTTTAAAATCAGTCTAGTTAGATTTTAAACTGCCAATAGATTGTAAACGGGCACAAAAAATTGCAATCCAATGCTTACATTAAGTTTATAAACTAACTACACGAGCCGAGCGAGCGAAGCGAAACAAATCGCCATTGAAAGCTCATATTTTTCAAGTCCTAGTATCATTTTAATTAAGTATTTAAGACATTACCTCAAGAATACATTATTGTTATATATTAGTAGTTTGCAATCTACAAAGTTGAATTTTAACCTAACGGTTCGTACAAATATCCGGTGACAGTATATCTGAATGATTTACTCATAAATGTGTCTCTCTGTGTATATATTATTTATAGTATGTATATTAATGATGTAATAACTATCTATAAATAATAATCAGTTCACAGTACACTTTGCTGGACTCTCTTTTGTTAAACACGATTTTTTGTTCTTGTTTCCAGCTTTGCCGCAGTTCCATTTTTGTTATTGCACTATGGGGTCTTTTGACTATGCGAGCAATGATCCATTTGCCAAGTGACCACTGCACTTACAAAATAAAATGCGTTTAAATTATTACTTAGATATATATTAACACTCCTATCTATTCGCTAGGCGTAAATTTAACTTTAATAATAAATGATAAAAGTGTCCAATTTCTAAATATAACCGTTTTTTTTTTGCCAAATTCTTTACAGTCCGTTTAACCTATTAAGCGTGATTGATGGACAAACATTCAAACATACTTTCACATTTACAATAATTATTGTTTGTTTCTAATATTTTGTACTCATATAATAACAATTCTTACAGGTCATTCATTCATTGAGAAATAACGAATGGCATATACTTCACGTGTACAAAATTTCATCAACATCGATGAAGCCCTTTTGAGTTCAATCTCGACATACAAGCGGACAAAAGGCTTAAAAATGTTTTATATTTAATATTAATGACAATAGCCACCTATGATACAATTTGAAAAAAAAAAACATGTTTAGATAGAACTACAGATTTATTAATATAGATACCAAATTAGATTACACGATAAGAAATAACGATACCTTTAACTTAACCCAAACAAAGAACGCAACAGCTCTAACAATAATTCGACCGTGACAATATGATTGGAAATAGCAAAAACTGTGAAATTGTATCTAGTCCCACGTCTACTATGTAGCCTCTCAATGTCCTCGTCCGGTCTGGACACCTTCCAAAACTCACTAATGGAACTCGGTACGTCTGTTGCCGACCACTTCATAATCATCGAGCGTAGAGGACTTCTATACAAAAATTATAATTCAATTCACTTATAACCTACTACACTTATTCTTCTTTCGTGTCGATGATTATATTCTTTTCACATGAAAACCACTTATCTTGTTGTAAACAGAATAGTATTATAACAACATATTAAATTAAGAGGGTGTAAAAGCAAAGACGCCACTATTCACGATACATAGGAATCGATATGTAGAACTTTTATTAGGACACATATTATTAACCAAATACTTCTAAAACGCTTCATATAAATCAAATAACTTATTTGTCTCGAGATTTAAACGTAGCAAAATACCAGCTATACCTAATTTATACTAACTGAAAAACATGACGATAAAATTTCAAAATAATACTAAAAAAGAAGTATAATGGAAAGCGGCTTTAAAGCCTGGAACCGGGAAATGATGCTCGTTAAATTTTCAATCTCCAGGGAGCTGAGCTAATGACAGTTCGAGTCATTACACGTTCGCTACTATACTATGTCATATAGAAGCGATAGATTGAACATTTCATAAAACGTAGTTTATCGATGAACATTCTATAGATATCGTATTTTCAACATGAAACTTAAAACATGCCTTAAAGCATGCAACTTTTATATATACAGACAAAATAGAGGCAAGATATACGAGAAAGGTATATATCAGTGTCAGAAAACGCAAAGTTTTCTCAAGCAAATACTTTAAATTAATATTTGTCTAGTCGAAGAGAACAAACAGGGAAGAGATGTTATTAGCAGATATTGAGCAAACACACGCGGACTTTGCAAAGTAAAGTTTTCAACTCGTGTTGTGTTATATCTATCTATATATTATTATATTATATATTTTTTATCTATACTTGTAATAAAAGAGTAGAGGCGAAATCTGTACATCTATACATATAAAACTCAACGTCTCTCTGTCTGTTTATGTTCTTTTCACGCGATAACCACTTACCTGATTTATATGTTTTTATTTTATTTTATTTTAATTCATAGATATGTTATCTGGCCAGGTTATAGGATATATTTTGTAAGATAAAGTAACATACGAAATAAGCATTGACTATAATGGTGAATTAATTCAAAAAAAGACGCATTTGGGGCGATTAAATGGCTTACGCTGAGTAAACCATACGAGTTATATCAAATAATGTTCTTTATAATAGTACATCTTAAAAAGACTTAAAAAAAGTTATCGATAGCATATAATTTAAGGATAGCATATAATTTAAGGATCACCCAAATAATCATTTTTGTTTGCCGTCTTTTGAATGGAGACTGCGATTTACGCGTGCGCTCGACCGAACGGCATTTTGTAGTCCACGCTAGCGAGAGCCGCGAGCACAGCTAGTATTTTATAGTAAGAACAAGTTGTTAAATAAATGCAATACTTACCTATATCTTCTATATTTAAAATACTTTATTGATACACAATTTATTACTTCAACTTAAATTTAAAAAAAAAGTTTATAATGTACATAAACTTACTGAAATGTTAAAGATTTCAATTAAGGTTTCCGCACTTGTTTGAGAATGCTCAAGTTCGTGCTCGGAATGTTGCAAACTAATTTTATAGTTCTTATTTTTTTAGATACCACGAAAGATATGCTAAATGTGATATAAAACGATACTATTATAAAATAGATAAAATAAAAGATAAAATACTATTATAAAAATCTAGCAAAGAATGACGAGAAGAGCCGACCATAAATGAAATGGGATAAGGCTAGGCAAAGAGAGAGAGAGATATTATCCCTGATTCTTTATTTAGTCTTTTATTGCCATTAAATCAATTATTGTTATTAACACAATTATTTCATAGATTATTATACAGTTTTCTAAAATTATTCAATTAAAGGAAAAAAACTTCGCAACTAACAATGGACCTTTCAGCTCGAGCAGAGGTGATTCGAATTCAGAAAACTGAATATTTACTCGAAATATTAAGTATTTACCTATGAAATTGCCGTTTTGTATGAAAAAATTTAAACAATGTTTTTTCATGTATTTTTTATTTGTATTAATCGAAGTAATCACCCATGCAATCAATGCATCTTTGCCAGCGCAGTGGCAGTTTATTGATGTCCTTCTTAAAGAAATCAGCTGGACGGAAGGGCAACAAATTCTTCAAAGGCATTTTGTACTGCCTCTCGGGTTTGAATTTTTTTCCCGCCAAGCGAGTTATCCAAATTCTGGAAAAAGTAGTAGTCTGCAGGCGCAAGGTCTGGTGAGTAGGGCGGATGACGGAGAACTTCCAACCCCAGTTCTTGCAACTTGGAGACCGTCTGTTGTGCAGTATGAGGTCGCGCGTTGTCGTGCAGGAGCAGCGGAGACGAGCGATTGACCAATGCTGGTTGGAGATGTGCCAGCTTCTCCATCATTGTGTTCAGTTCTTCACAGTACACATCTGCAGTAATGCTCACCCCGTTTGTTAAGAAGCTGTGATGAATCACACCGACGCTAGACCACCAAACAGTGACCATCACTTTTCTAGGGTTAATTTTTCGTTTAGGGCATTGTTTAGGTGCTGAACCAGGATCCAACCAACTTGCTGAGCGCTTGCGGTCATCGAACAGAATCTATTTTTCATCGCAGGTAACAATGCGGTTCAAAATTCCTACATTTGTGTGTCTGTTGAGCAGTGCAAGGCACGTCTCGACGCGTACTTCGCGCTGGCGATCATTGAGTTCGTTGGGCACCCATTTGTCAAGTTTTTTTACCTTGCCAATTTGACGCAAATGGACCAATATTGTTTTGACGCTAACGTCGAAAGCTGCTGCTAATTCAGCCGTAGATTGTGTATCATCAGCTTCCACAATCGCCTTTAATTCGTCATTGTCGACCAAAATCTTCGGACAACCGCGAGGTTCATTTTTCAGGTCGAAATTCCCAGAACGGAAGCGACCAAACCAATAACAGGTGGTGCGTTGGTTTGTAGTGTTCGCTCCGTAAACGTCGTTGATGTTGCGTGCCGCTTGTGCCGCGTTACTGCCACAACAGTACTCATATTCCATAATTACTCGAATTTTTAACGTATCCATGATGACAAAAAAGATTTAAATGCGATGAAAATGTAACACTAATCAAGAAACAAATGACTAATTTTGGAAAAGAATTCCATGTTTTTAAAATTAAATTAATTTGAAATTAGAATTCTTAGCCAAACAAAAATTATTTTCATTTGAAATGGCCAGTACTGCAGAACGGCAATTTCATAGGTTAAGACCTATTATTATGAACTAGTTGGCCTGGCACACTAATGGCTCGACCACAGACCGCCTATCTTATCCTAACATATGTATTATGTATACTACATATGTATCCTAACCATCGTCTCGATAAAACAAATATATTATGTGAATATGAGCTCAATCGGTCTCAAGCCCCGGTGAAGCTGTAAAAGCCGTTTGAGGCTTCAGGGCCCTTATGGCCAACAGTATAGACAGTTCGAAAAAAAAAATGCTCAATCGGTCATGGCGTTCAGAAGTCACACGATCATTCACAGATGCAATATTAACTTTGTGTTGTAATTAATAAGAAAATATTGTATAGTTTTCAATAAGAAGAGCTTCCTATTCAATATTAATAGATACGCTCTTATATCAGAATATAATGTTTAATATATTTTCTTTTTGGAATAAATTGAATATCTCTCTAATATCACACAAGGGTGTAATATCCTCAATAGTTTTCTCGAACTATCCTTTCTCCGTATCAATTCTGATAACGATAAAATTTCTTATTAATTTTTCAGCTCGCCTACGTTAAGTTAGACGTGGAAATTGACTATGTAGAAAATATATATGTGTATATAAAAGATGAACCATTGAAAGTTCAACCACCCTAAGAGCGTCGCACTGGAAATAACAGCCTCGGTTTCTTATAAAGTTTGCGTCACAAACACTTTATTATTTTTAGCGTTTACTTTGTTATTTAATAAAAGTTTACAACGAACCAAAATATATATTTTGTTGTTTACTGAGATTATAACAAAAATTGCCGAACAACGTGTAAACACAATGAAACACGAACATCGCTACGAATATCGTACAATATAAATAATTAAAAATAACATGACATCAAATTTTTCCAACCCTTTCTTTAAGCGTTATCGTTAGGCCTCGAAATTTCAACCCCTCTTTTTATCAGATATATAAGCTAGCCACAGTATCTACAACACATGACAGTTTTGGTCTTTACATATCAAACCGAATATTACAAGCGACAACCAGTAGTAATCTACAAGATTACGACTGCGATTGAGAAACAAATATGAAGAGTTTAATAGTTCGTTCTAATTTTGGCTTTGTGTTCGAACAAATTGCATTGTAACTGATTGATGTAAAATGTAAAATGAACTAACTAGATCTATATATGCAGGCTTAATCGGTATTATATTCAGACTTTCGTTATACAAAGGAAATTGGTTTTTCAAGTACTGGCGTAAATATATATTTTTAACACAGATCCCTACTCTGTCATCAAAGTTTATTTCTAGTCATAGAGATAGGGTATATATTAAACAAAATTTGCCGTTTCAACCAACGTAGCTTTTAAGTTATAACAAAATCTATTTGATTTTATAAAAAATGATGTTTGTGTACGTGTTCTTTGCGTTAATGTAACGTTAATCCAATTGAGTTGAAACTACCTACAGTTGTTGTTGGTACTTGCGTAAATTTTACTAAAAAAGTACCATTGGAGTAAAATAGGTGTCGAGGGACTTGTTGCAACAAAATAGTGCGTTTCAAATTATTTTTATGGTTTCGAAGTCAACAAACATCCCGTTTATCTGTCCGTGGCTTAGGTCAAAGATTCTTAGAACTAGAAAGCTGTAATTTGGTATGGGTATATACATATTAATCACGCCGATAAAGTAGTAAAATAAAATCTTTCTCGTCTATCCCACCGTGTGGAGTGTCATTTAATAGGTCATTCAAAAATATTGCGGGTGAAACGATTTTGCGATTCCGTGGTCTGTTTGTGAAATATTAAGCTTAAAAGTGATAATTCTTGTTATAGTCAAGTGTACCCAACCCACCCCCCTTGCCAGCCAAATTGTTGTTTTTGGATATGTGAACTAATTCATTGTAGTAATATATATAGTGAAGTTAAAAGAAAAACTATCAGAGGTAAGTAGGCTTTACAAGTTAACGAGTTATAGATAATCAACTTATAAAATGTACTCGGAGAAGTAATTTCGTACAAATTATATTGAAAATTACTAGCTCCCTTCTATGCATATTGTGACGGGCAACTACAGAACCCTAACTGCGCGTGGCCCGACCGACACGGACTTGGAAATTTAGTTCATAATTTTGACAATAATATTTGTTAATAAAATAAAATTACTTTATATTTATTATTATTATTCTTTATAAACTTTAGTATTAGCTCAAGTGCAGCTGTCGGGACACACTTGTAGGTGCATGGCGACATATTTTCAACTTAAAATTGGCAGCTAGGTAGGCAGATATTACAAAATGCCCTACCACCATGCTATTGGTTTCATTTCTAAGAGTTCCTTCACCGAAAGCTCAGGCTCATTGTAGGAATTCGAACTCACGTCGGTCGACACGGTGTACGTACGCGACACCATTAATTATTGCATCGAAATGACTTTTTAAATTAATCCTATATACTAAGCTCCATATGATGCAGTAATATGCAAATAATTAAATATCTCTTAAGGTTTTCAAATCACTCACAGTGTCCAAGGCCTTACCGTTACAGAAAAGATAGGACCACGTAGTTCACGTCAGACGATATTGGACGAAGTCGAATTATGTGCATTCCCGGACAAAGGGCGGGTGCACGCGCCAAGGGAATGCTCACTTTGTGGGAATGTCCCATTTTCAATAATTTTGAAATCTTTCTATATAGAATGAATATAAGATCTATATACATAGATATTGTCACTTTGCTTGCATGCGTTATATTATTTTACGATATTCTGGTTTCATCTTCAAATATCAGATGACTTCATTTAAATAAATAATATGATATCTGTTTTTATTAAATATGGATATACAAAATAAATTCTACACTGCTAAGTAATGTTCTGAAGTGAAGAAAAAATTGAATCTCATTTGTTCCTGTGGTAAATGTTTTGTTATTTAAACGTACAAAACGAAAGCCGAATGTTGAACGTTTACACATATCCATTCCATCCATTTATCCAGAAATCTTATTAATTAAATTATACCTTTAATTGAACGAGCGAAACGAGTCCTAAATACAAGGTAGCAATTTTTATATCATGTTAATTATATTATTAAAAAAATATTAGAATTCTATATTGGATAATTATATTATATTTCACGGGAAAAGAATAGCGCGCTAAAGATACAGGCTCGGCCTAGTTCAGGCGATAGGATTCATTAGTATAAAACAAATAATTGTATGTCGTAGAAATAAGGTTCAGATTCTTGTAATTTATTATCTATATTAACAAACTTTTATTATTATTATTATTTCAAATATTCGTTATCATCTTTTTTTTATAAAAACATATTGAATAACAATTAAAATTAAATCCAAATACAATGCAATAATTTAAAATATTAAACAATTTAGTTATTCATCTACTCTAATGACTATAATTAATGTTATTAAAACTTTATAACTAAATAATGCCTAAGACTAAGGCAATCAAAAGCTCAAATCCTAATTGTAAGAGTCTGTTATTAAAGGTATATCCCCTAATTTATTTAATAGAAAGTCAAACAAGAAATAAGTGTTAAAATGTTACATTTAACTAACATAACAATGCATAAAATATACTTAAAACGCTATAGATACCTAATTTGAAAAAATAAAATAAAAATGTTTGAAAACACCTCTACTGTTTGTAGGAATTACAGTGCAATTAAGAGTATTTAACGGACCGATGCTATTATAATTCCAGTAAGCACAATGCGAAAAACTACAAAATGTTTGTTTTTTATATTTATATATAATTCTGCTTAGGTTTCGTTTCAGTTTATTATATATTACGTTTACGGGTTAATTAATTCAATGATATTATTCATCATCTGATTGTAACTATAATAAGAACTTCTACCTCTTATCTATTATACCTATAAAATCCCCAAGTAGATTTTATTTTGAATTAGTTTCTGTTTTAGAATATCAAAACTTATTCGTAGGTACGATTACATTGTTACATTTTATTATTTTAGAGATCATTTAATAAAATACTAGCTAGCAACCGTCCTAGACTTCACACGCGTTGACTACAATATTGCCGTGCAATCGCTACATCGTTGTTATAGGCATGCATTGTCACGATTTTGAGTTTTTTTTATGATTCGTAATCAGTGTAAGTAGCATCACAAATACATTCTATCTATTATTTATCTACGAGGGCTAGAAGGTACTTTAATTAAAAGCCAATAATATGGTAACAGAACGCGGAAATCTTTTTATTTGGGTGAATACTAGTTAAAATATTGTAATAGCGCTTACTACAAGAACATAAATATTAAAATGATGATTACATACAGATTAAAATACAATAAAACGTCTTATTACAGTTATTGTACTACAAAATATACACGAAAACCCAGGCTTAAAACGAAGTAAAATATTTTTTTACAGAGGTACATTTTTTCCCTGCAAATCAGTACCGACAAGTTTCTTCCATATTAAAAAGCAGAGTAATTCATATTTTTACTACAGTTAAATTTGTAATTTGTCTATTACAAATTAATAAAACGCACAAAACTAGACGCAGTAATCATGGTGTTTATAGTTGGCTTTTTAATATATATTTTTTAACGTAACACAGTAAATTCTTAAGGTACCTACTACTGGGTATGGGTATGGGTAAAGGGGTTCAAGGTCGGCAACTCATAGGTATCACTAACTTATGGTATTATAAGCGTTCATAGGCAAGGGTAGGTGCTTACCATCAGGCGGGCCGTATGCTTGTTTGCCACCGTTGTAGTATAAAAATAAAATTTAAATAAAAATGCAAATTAATATCAAAGAAAATAAAGCTCTTCTTACCAAATAAGAGAGAATAGAAGCGTAAAAGAGAATCAATTAAAAACCCGTTAAAGCGACCATTCCAGAATAATTTATGCAAAACCGGTGTTCGATAAACTATACCGATGAACGAATTATAAAAACCATATGTGTATAAAAGGTGTAAATACTAAATTAACAGCCTATAGAGAAGAGCGGGAAAGGAAAACGTGTTGTGCTAACCATACTTAGGTGGAATAAGAGTAGGATAATGAGTTGATGATGATTTAGAGTAATTAATACCAAGAGGAATATTACTAAAGAACTATGTTGATTCAAAACCATGAACTTAAACATAAGATATGAAGAAACGTAAAAACCCACGTCAAGAGATACGTATTTGTTACTTGTAGATTTAAGGTGTGTTATTAAAAGTTTACAAAATCTTTCTGTTCAGTACTTTCACCTATAACTGAAAAAACTATCGCAGAATTTTGACTGTCCCTAATAAATAAGTTACTGATCAAAAGGACAATATAATGAAGGAAACTAAAAGATCATGGCTATTGATAAAGATATTAATAACAGAACATATGTATGTGAAATGTTGCAGTAATAAATCATTAGGCATAGTTTTATTTTTATTTTAATTTTTACATTTTTATTTGTAGTCTCAATTATTTTTATCCATCATTTTATAGGGTCTTTGCGTTTTTCTCGATACTGTATTTTTTCTCTTACGACGGTTTGTCGATTGTATGGCACAATAGGTAAATACGAGTACTTACTCGTATAATAAAACAATAAGGAGACGAAATCTATAAATTAAAGATAAAGGGGAGGGGTTTAGAATCATGAACAGAAAACATTTCGACAGTTTTGAAATTTTTGTCTGTCTGTTAGTTTGTACGCTAATAACGGACACTCTACTGGACCGAATTTGATGGAATTTTGTATGATAGTAGTTTATTATAGTCTATAGGTACGTTTAAGATATATTTTTACACGTATGACCATTTTTATGGTATATAAATTTGGTTTATTTTATGTACATATAAAAATGGAATTTATGTACATGAAATACTGTAATATATCTTCTATACATATTGTAAAACTCAACGTCTCTCTGTCTGTCTGTCCGTTTATGTCCTCTTCACGCGAATACCATTTGTCCGATTTACATGGTTTTTCTTTTAATTCATAGACATATGATATCTGGCCAGGTTATAGGACATATTTTGTTACATAAAGTAACATAAGAAATAAGTAGTGACGATAATAATGAATCAATTCAGGAAAATACTCTTTTGGGGCGATTAAATTACTTACGCTGAGTATACCATAAGAGATATATAAAATTAATGTATCACATAATTGTAGATCTTAATAATCTTAAGTAATCTTAATAATTGTATATCTTCTAAGGATCATCCACAATAAGCATTTTTGAGGCAGCACAATTTGTGCGTGCACCGACCGAAGGCATTCTGTAGTCCAAGCGAGCGGAGCCGCGGGTACAGCTAGTTTGAAATATAGAGTAAAATATTTCTAGTATCCTATTAGTGAAATATTTTTTAGGATCGGATCTGTAATTCCAGAGATTGACTCCTACAAACATATTCACAAACTACCTCTTCATAAGAGTAGTGTAGATATGTAGGCAAAATATATGTAAATGGATACGAGGACGTCCATATTAGTGAATTAGGACTCTGTACTATACATTATCACAATAATTAACGCTCTATAACAATTATATACATGTGAGTAGTACTAATTAATTCTCTTAATACTGCAATGTTACGAAACACTTTGGCCGTGGTAAATTAAGAACACGAAAGAAGAATAGTAACAAATACCTTACTTCTACTTGAGCGATTCCCTTAGGCTTTACATATTTGACCACATTATTGTAGTATAATACTAGTCTAAGTACTTATTGGTTATTGGCAGCATTTTGTAAAAGTAATTTCTGTACTTAAACTTAAATAGAATCGAAGTATCTTCATAAATTCCAATCGTAATAATACTTGTATAACTCAACAGTAGTTAATACTGAGTGCATTATAAAATTCATACCCAAAGCGTCAGTCCAAACATTTATACGACTGACCAATGAAAAAGTTTTTACGTCGAGAAATATGGAATAGATAAAGCGAGTATTTTCCAATACCTTTCTGTGAGTAGTTATAAAGTTTTAATAAAAACTTGCTATCTGAGAGTCTCAAGTATTCATAATTTGATACTCAATTAAGAATAATTTTTAGATTCAACGGTATTTAGTATTAAAAAACTCTTCGAAGTATTCACGAAACATAACCGTCTTAAAAGTCCATATATAATTAATTATGTATGTACACTTATGTAGATATTATATAGTAAAAGATCTCAGTATTAAAATCTCATCTTATAAAGAGGTAATAGAAGGTTTTTTATATTAATAAGGTGAAAACAAGCATACGGCCCTCTTGATGGTAAGCGGCTACGCCTATGGACGCTTATAATACCTTAGGTATCAACCCACCAGTCAAGCTGCTCCAAGTAGGGAGAAATTTCCCAAAGAAATCTCTGTAACTACTGAGCCGTTCTGAAAATTATATTACTGATAGAAAGCTACGTTCTCCCAGAGTGACAGGCTATATTTTATTATTTTTAAATTTTATATTGTGATTAATGCAAAAGAAATCGCATGTGGTTGCTAGTTAAGATATATATTTCAATTTATTTATTCATAGTACACCGTAATAAGTAACATATAAAATTGTAAATAAATATACATATAGTTCGGAAAATCACAATGTGAAGAGGAAAACTGGCATCATAGGTACATAGTGCAAGCTTGTGACTTTTTGTTCTTTTTTTTACATTAACTTATATTATCATATTTAATTTTCAAATGCAAAGTAGATGTACGAGAATTTTTATGTCAATAAGTTGTGTGTCAATTTTTTTTTTCAACATAAACACGTTTTACTAAACATTTAATATTGTTTTAATAAACAAAGTGAAAATTATTATACATGGGTATATCAGTAATGTATACTAGATACGAAAAAATATTTTTAATCGTCAGGCGATCAAGTGGAAAATATGAAAGAGTTTTTTCAATAACGCAATATACGAGTATTCTTACGCTCCAGTATGGTATCGTCAAATTACGCGGAATGAAAAAATCATTCGTATTACATTATTGTGTTTCGCATCTCGCCAATTTTCCTTGTGATTATGGTTACCATTGATACGTTCAACTTTGGATAAGCCCTGGACAGGTTTCAGTGACGGGCTGTCCGCATTGTAAATGATGCAGACGTTACTAAGTTCATCGAGCCGCTTCAGCTGCGCAGGGACATTGCCTCGCTGAGCGTGTTCTATGGCGAGTGTTCTGAAGAGCTGTTTAACCTAATTCCCTCTTCTCGCTTTGATAACAAAACCACACGTGCTGGTCTTCAGAGCCACAGCTTTACGGTAACCTCCACCTGGGCTCGAACAAAGACATTTGCTACGTCGTATCACTCGTATCTTTGCCATACAGTGAGACGGTGGAACTGTCTCCCGACAAGTGTTTTCCCTCCTTCCTACAACATAGAGTTCTTCAAACATAACGTGAGGAGACATTAGAGCAGGCCGGCATGACAGCGACGACTATCGATGATTCCACCCGTATCGTAAATACCGACTATCGTAAATCCCTCGGTGGTCGCCGATGTTATTGGATTGCACTGTGCTCACCGTGACACAGTGTAGTCACTATGTCATGCTTCGATAAAAAAAAATCTTACGCGTCACGTGTATAGCACGATTCTATTCGCTAGCAGTACAAATAGCATTTTTACCGACGCTTCCGTCAGTTTTTGACGGGATCTTAATTTGTCCTGTGGTTGTTTTTATTTTCATTCATAAGCTTATGTTATTTGGCTCTATATTAGGTCATTTTTATGATGTTTTACATGATGTAGTTTGATTATCGTGTACAAGTAAAGTGAATTATAAAATATATGTGGTTTTATGAAATCACGATGCAAGTGAAACTTTTTTTCGGTTTAGGCATTAATATCAATAAAATAATATATAATCTAATCATCTGCCATGCGCCTTTCACTTTATCCTTACTCCACGGTCAGCTGGAATGCGACATGCGATAGATGAAAGATTTTTTTTTGGGGGCGATAGAATAAAAGTTTCTCTTTAAGAATAACTAAGGATATGCATTTTAAGTTATCACAAAAATCCATGGACAGTTTTACATGGGAGCTGCTATCTTGTTAGAGCTAAGAAAATTCCAGAATAATTAGAAAAATATTCTATTAACGTCACATTGGCAGAATTATGTATGAAGACAATTGCTATTAAATAAAAAGAAGAAGTCTATCCAAATTAAAAAATGACTCGACGTTACACAAGGTGGATTTTTTTCATTTTACCTACAGTTTTGATTATCTTGTATTTTCCTATCTACTTATCTATCTTTTCCTTTTATCTATCTTATTCCCATGTCTTACTTATTGTTCTTTTAATTACTCATCATCTTATCGGTCGTTACTAGGTAGATTATACTTGAATTATGTATGTTTGAAGACACTTTATAATTCTAATTGCTGGATACCTTAATATGAAAAAGGTTGTTAGTAATATTACTAATATTTACAATGTTATACTGTAATATTTGCAATTTTAATATTAAATTTTTATTTATAGTTGATTATTTATCAAGTAAAAACAATATAATCCTTATCAAAACAATTACGATACATAAAACCATTAAGGTGTATGATTTTAGAGTAACTTTAAATAATTTCAGGATTGTCCCAACTGCCGACTATTTTATGGTATATTATGTACATAATACGTGTTTAGTAAGTTTCTTTCCTCTTATAGCCACAATACGAGTAGGTACCTACCTGCCATCCCGCATGTATTGAATGTAATACTTTACGTGAAACGAGAACGGTATAAGTAATCCGCCATTTGGAGATGAGATCCAACCGATATCATCATTGTGAAACTCACAAAGGAAAATGTAACGTGGCATCGGTAATGTAATATCTTTTTAATAGTTTTCTTTATAATGTATTATATATTGTATCTTACAAACGTCTCTCCGTTTGTAGCCGTTTATGTTCTTTTCGCGCGAAAACCACAAATCCTATTTACATGGTTTTTCCTTTAATTTATAGATAGGTAGGTATGTAATCTGGCCAGATTGTAGGATATATTTAGCTACATGATAGTTTTGGGGCGATTAAAGGCCTACGCTGAGTAAATCATAAGAGATATATCAAATGAATGATCTACATAGGTAATTGTAAATCTAAAAAGACCTATCTTAGACATCGCGTTATTTACGAATATGAGTTCCACCGTGGCATCAGCGCTGCAGAAACAGCTCGAAGTATTACTGATGTATATGGGGAAGCTGCTGTAAAAAAGAGCGGTAGGTTTTTGGATCCAATATTTTTGTTCTATAAATTTTGACCTACTAAACAAACCGCATTTTGCAGGCCAGCATGACAGCGGCGACCGCCGATGGATTTCGATCTCTCTTGGTGGTCGCCGTTGTATTTAGATTGTACTGAGCTTACCATCAGGGACAGTACAGTCAATGTGCCGAGATATTATATAAAAAAAACCCTAGGACGGCCGGTGACCCTACTTGGTAAAGAAGAATTAAGAGCTCTGCTACATTAAGACTGCATGGCGAAGTCGCCAGCGGCGCAGGCCTGGCTACCTCTTGCGTCCGACGGTCGCCATGTCGTCTCGACAGTCATTTCGTTTACGTCGTCAGAGCGAGCGTCCAAATTGACGGCCGGTTGGCGACTGAGTGAGTAAGGTGAAGTTTAAACGTGTACAATATTGGCGACGTCGCCAGGCCACCAGAGTAGAGTTAATTTCTAATTAAAGGAGTATATTTTTTATCGTAATTTAGGTACACACTGGCCAGTGTGTCGCCTTTTTTTCCGAACTTGGCTGACACAGTGTCGTGTGTCTCGATTTGGATATATTATGGTTAGTAGTTATATTTTGTAATATTAAATGACAAATTTGTCGGGATTGTTGAGTTTTTGGCGGGATCTCAGACTGTCATGTTGTGATTTTTGTTTTTTATTCATAAATTTGTGTTTTGACCCTATATTGTGTAAAACAGGTGGCATTTTTGCAAAGCTTGGTTATTGTGCACAAGTGAAGTGGTTTGAAAAGAATGACATAGAACATGAATTCTACACAATTCTTCACAAAAACTCCCTAGAAAGTTCAAGGGAGCCGCCATATTGTTAGGACCCTGAATTCGACATAAGACTTGAAAATATATTTACTCGATAATGGCAGTAGTGGTCTTCAATAAAGAGGACCAGTTGCCAAGTCAGGAAAAAGGAAGAAGAAGAAGAGAACTGTGTTTATCCATAATTCTGCCAACGTCAAATATTCAGAATATTTTTCTAATTATTGTTATAATATGCAGTGTTCAAATGTAGGTATCTCTAACAAGATGTCAGCTCTTATTGTTAAAACTGTCCAGGGAGTTTTTGAGGTAATTTAAAATGCACGATCCTAATTATTATTCATAATCCTCACTTGTGTACAATAACCGAACCACATCACGTAAAATGCCGCCAAAATTAGGTATATAAGTTTAGGAATTAAAGATTAGTTCAAGATCCTGCCAAAAACTCCCGCTTTTAATTTAAAATGTATTCATAATTTAAAATGTGTAAAATCTGTAGTAAAATCTTATAACAACATTTTACACTGAATTAAATTAATCCCTTAACACGTATAAAACCTCCAGTATAAACCAAATATTTGTGTTCCATTTTGTGAGTTAACGATGTTTTTAATCCTCGATGCTGGTCGCCCATTATCATGAACCGCGGCAAATGCACCCGCGTCGGATTTAACTCCCAATTTCACGAGGGCACGGTCATTTTTGTTACTGAAATTGGTATACTACAAATTTTGTACTGAATTTTGCTGTGATAGATTTAAATTATGGTACAGTTAAAAAATACATTAAACAATTTGATTAAGATAATACAATTATAACACCCGATGCCCCGCGGCTCCTCAAGCATTTGTTACGCAGTGATGATTTCCATCCTGTAATTTTATTGTTATTTATTTTACTGACAATCTTTATAATCTATCAATAATTGAGGAATAACATATCTTTCCCGTGAACAAAATTATGTCAAAATCGGTTGACAACTATTTTTTTTTATGATTTAAGATTATTTTAGCCCTTCAGTTATGAATGGCATCATATACTTTCCGTGTACAAAATTTCATTAAAAAGTTGACAATTTATACAAATATATTTTTTCTAGTTTCTTTTTAGGGTTTCGTAGTCAATAAGGAACTCTTATAGTTTCGCCATGTGCGTCCGTCTGTCCGTCTGCGGTTTTTGTTTTGTTTTGTTATAGTGTATTTTTAAGTTTATTTTCGATTTTGCAGATCGATTCATATTTGTCAAATTGTGTGAATAGTAGGTACTCATTATTTGATTCTAACGAAAAAATTCGATCGAAGTTAGTACCGATTCGAGCCACAGCATGATCGTGTTGTTTTTGTATATGATTGCCAGATTCACGTGGAATAGTATAGGCTATCTAGCATTAGGCTACACCTCTCAGCTAGCCTTAAATATTAATTTTTGTTAAGTAAGTCGGAATAAATAGTGCACCCTAAACTGCTATATCCGTATGCGCTGGCGTAATGGTTAGTGATACGTAAATACAATGTTCTACAAGCCCGTTAAAACTCTAAAAGCCCTAAGGCTTCAGGGCCCTTTCGGCTAACAGTGTAATCAGATCGAAAGCCTACAAAATTATTGCTGACATCTAAAAAAAATTCGCGATACCGTATGCCTATCTCTTATACATAAGATATTTTGTGACAAAGTTTTATTGAAAATTTATTTATGAGCATGGCCTATTAATCCTTACGAACGAAAGTTAATTCATCATCAAGATCATTTTATCTAGATAAACTTTGCTCTTTATAGCATGTTATTTGAACGAATAATGTAAAAATGTGAGTCTGGGAGATAATGTAAAATTCAAATAATTCAACATTTGACTCGGGTCTCTGACTATAAATGCAGTGGTGCGAACGAGCTGTGTGAGGTGTGACGCATAACCCTGACCGCCCGATAAAAATATTGTCTATGAAGTGAAGTATAATAAGCGATTTTTTTTTTAAATTATACGCTGGTGAAACCGCGGGGTTCAGCTAGTTTTATTATATGTATAGAAGACATACTTACCTATACTTACAGATAAAAAATTTCAAAACATGTGCATTGAAAACATTTCCTATAATACCTGCCTATTGCATGAAATCTTTCAAGGAAAAATATAAAATGCATATTGGAATAAAAATATCAAATCGGGCAGACTTTCCTGTGTCCAGTTTGTCGTATGCTAGCGAATCCAATAAGAACGTTCGTGTCCGTGTGCATCGGAGTATGCTTTATTTTGCTATTACCGGCCCTTACATTGCAGGTTGGACGCGATTTTAAAATTGCTTGTAATATTTTTTTCTTACTTAAACTTGTATACTTCTTCTTTGGCGTTACACTCTTGCCAGAGTGGTCGTGGCCATCACGTCGAGGTTTTTGTAGCCTGTTCAACAATACGACGCCACTCTTCGCGAATTGCCGCTCTCCTTGAGCATTCGTGCAGAGGACCGACGACGGCGCTTTTTATTTGGTCCGTCCACCTCATCGGTGATCTCCCTCGTGGTCGGGTGCCTTCAACTTTGCCCTGCACTACCAGGCGTTCAATGGTTTCGCCTCCGCGCCGTGACACGTGTCCAAGGAAAGTGAGTGATACTTACTACTAAGTAAATAAACCTAAAGCCTACTTATTACTTAAGTAGGTATTACTCGTTCCGTGAGATCTCTTTTAAAGCTCTTAAATGTTTGTGGCATGTTTTAGATAATGGTCAAAAGTCAAAAGCTTCATTTTATGTATATTTCTTCACCTTCTTGTATGAAACAACTCACAAATGATCGCCCAGTTTCATTAATATATTCCCAGCTTTGATTTATACTAATTATGTAGTAGGTAATAATGCGAACGACGTACTTGAGTAGCTCGATGGTGGAAAATATATTATTTATATATTTAAAAAGAAGTGTAAAATTTGTATTTTTTTATTTCATAACATAGCCAACTAGCTTTTGTAATTACGCAGCTCAAGCGGCGATATTTCCTACTGCAAATGTTAGCTGAATAAATGATAAAGACCGACACATTGAACAAATTGATAGAATACAATCAGAAAAAAGATCACAAAGAAATTTAACAACGGGAATGAATCAGGAACAAGGTAAATTGAAAATTTAAAAAATCCTCAACGCAAGTTACCTTATCATTGAGACCATTCAAATGAGCCAAACACGACATTACTGATGTAAGCTAGAGAGAAGTTAGATAGCCTGTGATAACGGTAATGTGCATAAAATATATTATTAATATAATAAATAACGCAGACTACGTCGCCGGTATCATATAGTTAAAAATAAGTCAATTTATTACGAAGTAGCTGTGCCCGCGGCTCCGCTTGCGTGGACTACAGAATTCCGTCGGACGAGCGCACGCGCGAATAGTGCTACACCCGTTCAAGACTGAATACAAAAACTGTTATTGTGGGTTATCCTTAAAAGATTGTTACGCTATCTGCTATCTCTGACTTATTTGTAGGTCTTTTTAAGATCTACAGTTATGTAGAACATTAATTTGATATACCTCGTATGGTTAACTCAGCGCAAACAGTAAGCGTCTTTTTTAAGAATCGATTCACCATTATCGTCACTGCTTATTTCGTATGTTACTTTATCTTACGAAATATATCCTATAACCTGGCCAGATACACGAGTCTTTTTACCTTCTTAAGTGCCTGCAGTATTAAACTACAGGCAGTGGCGGATTTCCCTTAAGGCCAACTAGGCCTATGCCTGGTGCGGCTAATCGTGGCAAAAAATATATATACTAATGGCACTAATGTGATGACAATAAACAGTACGTACACTTTATTTTGTGTAAAACCCTAATTATTTTTCTAAAATAACAGTTATTCCTTATAACATCAGCTATCTGCCAGTGAGTGTCGTCAAAATCGGTCCAACCGTTTCGGAGATTACCCGGAAAAAACGAACAGACAGACAAAACTTTTAAATATTATTATTTTTTTGTTATTGGTACCGTGTGTACTTTCATATACATATAAGTGAAAACCTGTTATTTTAACATTACAAACAGACACTTCAATTTTGTTAGGTATATTAATAGATTTAGTTTCCAGACTCGGAAACAAACAAAACAGTTTGGATTACAATGTTCACATCGTAAAGCAAATATTAAGTGTTTTATTTAATTAAATTCATATTATACGTCACAGTAAACGATGAGCTGAGAAGGGGCGGCTCGTACAACACGGCCTAAGGCGGCCAAGACTGCTAGTCCGTTTTTGACTATAGGTACTTCGGAATTATTAATATTATTATTAATATTTTATCGGAGTATTGACTGGAGGTACTTTCACACTAGAATTTATTTTAACATCCACACACAACACAATGAAACGTTAGCAACTACTTTAGTTAAAACTGTGTTGTAGTTGCTATCGCTCACCTCCGGAATATTTTTCAAGTATGTTTACAAGATAATGCAACGTTATATTGTAGTATAACACTAAACAAAGGCAAAAACTAAGCTGTGTGTTTGTGTGTGTATGCTTGTGTCATTGTGTGTAATAAATTGAACATATACGTATGGGTTAGTGTAATTAGTAATTGTCATTCTAATGTTAATTTTTTTTTGGTTACCTAAGAATCTTATGTCTTTAATTCAGCAGTAACTTGAAAGTTTAGTTGATATAATCTACCATCAACGTTAACACCATCTGCCGAAACGACATCATACTTAAGTCAGTCAGTCAGTTAAATCCATTCCCACGTAATACTTATATTAAACAGATGTCAAATGTACGTTACAGTTATATCATTCATGATACTTCAGCATATAACATAAACAAGAGTGGAATAATGAGTCAAATTTGACTCACTACTGAGTCATTTCGTACATAACGAATGACATTGTTCGATGTCATTCGGTTACCACAGTGACATAATTGTGTTTACTGAGTAGTTAATACAATGAATAAAAGTTATATCAAATTTCACAAGGTTTCATTCCATGCTTTTTAACACGTGCTTATACTAGCTTCACTTGTAACTAACAAACAATGTAATAAAATCTTAGAAGTCAATTTTAATCTACTTTTAATTGCGATATCGAAATGAAACTTTCTATGTATATGTAGCTTGGATGACAACACTATAATTTGATATCTCGGAAATGATCTGATGATGGAGCCAGGAGGTGGATAGTGGAACACATCAGAGGCTAATAGTAAACACTCGAGTTTAGGCTCATATGATTCGTTTTAACAATTCAAATAACGAGATGTTATTATAAGACTAAAAAGTTTTATAATTTTTGATGCGTAGTTAAAGTGTGTTTTTAGTTTTGTAAACTATTTATACTTATTTAATATGAAAACTTGTTTACTTTGTAATTTGTAACTCGATGAAAAGAAAAAGCGACACTAAAAAGAGAGGCACACATCTATAGTAATTTACGACAGAACGAGATAGAATACATTATACAGTGTTTCCTATTAGTTTAGTTTTCTAAAGGTTTCACTCTTACAGCATGTGAACTGGCACAAGTCATTTTTTTCTTATTTTGAAAATACTGGTAGGCCTATAACCTGACTCCTCATCTGGTACCAGCTTGACGTCGATTTTTGGAACACCCGTTACTTAACGTTTTAGTGATAAAAAAATGGTTTACAAAAACTTTTTCATTAGGAATGACGTCAATTGATGGATCATTAACTAACAGGATAATTGTTAGATTGTTGACATTCTATAATTCGCGAAATATTCACTCGGGTCAACTAGTCTATGTTTAAAGGTAGCAAAGGTAAATGAAGCACTGTGTATAAAATACGCTTTATTTATTAATCTAATTATATTTAATAATTATAATTCGGTTCAGGCGGGTGTGGCGGGAACGGCGGATGCCCGAACGGTGGCGGACCACGTGGAGGGAACTGTGGTCTGAAATTCGGCGGTGGCGGCCGCCACGGCGGCGGAGGCCGCGCTCCGGGGGGTGGGGGTGGACCAAAACCTGGGGGACCGAACGGCGGAGGGGGGTAGTGATGGAATTGTGGAGGGGGCGGCGGTCCCGGCGGCGGTGGCGGTCCCGGCGGAGGCATCGACGATGGCAGTGGCGGAGGCGCTGTGAGTGGCAGTGGTGGCGGCGGTCGCGCGCTCATCGGGGGACCCTGAGGTGGCATTGGCGTCGGTGTTGGTGGAGGCGGTGGCGCCATCAGCACAGGACCTAACATTGTCGGTGGAGCATCCGCGAATAACTGATGAGGACGATCTGCATGAGACAACGGATTTTGCGCAGCGAGTAATCTGAAATGTAAAAAGATATTATCATTATTAGTAATAAAGCTAGCTCAATTAAATTATATTCGCTTGGAGAGCATCCAAGTATTACGTTAGGGCACTTTGAATGGATTTAGGTTCCCCCTTTGTAAGAAAAACTAAGAAAATTGAGAACTCCCTCCCCTGATGATAAGAGGTAAGATATATATATTTATTTGTTGCTAGCTAGCGTAGTCAGTAGGGAATTCAACAAATTGACCATCGGTACATTTAAGTAAACTCTATACTCGAAACACCCACTTTATACCATAATATTAAATGTAAACTATAAATATTGCTTTAAAAAAAATACATATGTAAGATTTATAACATTCCCCGTTTCGTTTGTCAACAAAAGTAACAAAAAATTGTTGTATAGACGTCGACACCCCCCCCCCCCCCGCGCGCTATCCTTTATTTACATTTCATTCATAATAATCTATATTTATAGTTCAATAAGAATATGAAAGCTGGGTTCTACAATGAATTAAATTTTGTACACAGGAAGCAATTGTTAGGCTATAGTAGTTATCAATAATACCTTTATAAATAACAAAATATGAGTTAAAATAAAATTACGAGACGAAAGTAATTTTTCCTCGATAAACGCGTACAGAGCCGCAGGCACAGTACAACAATATAGGGGGAGGGGGGTTTATTTACGGTATTATAGAAAATATAATTTATTTATAAGGAAATCCTACAGCGTATACATGGTACTCTTACAAATAAACTTAATCTAAAAAATTAAGCCAAAATCATGGGCATTTAATTTATATACAGTCTAATAATTGCCAGTAAAGTTAAGGGATTAGCTGGAAAACAACTTTATACATCACCAAGAGACCAAGTCTTATTGTGACATGATATGTTTTTTTTTATTGTTTTCATTTTCTGTATTTTTTCTCTGTTATTAATTATGGTAGTAAATAATGTTCTTTTAAAGGCAAGATAGTGGTGAAAAATTAGCATTCTCATAGAATATATACTAATCATTCAAGAGGTACCTTTTTATAAAGCATGTTATCCAAGTTATGGCATGTTATTTATAAGTTGATGAAATTATGATATACTTCTCACCTCTCTGCCGCAGACCCGTGCCTCTCTCCTTTCACATCTTTCTTGAATGCATAAGATACTGATATAGGTCTGTTACATAGGTACTGATTGTTCATAGCTTCTATAGCAGCGTCGGATGCTTCAAATGATGCAAAATTAATAAATGCGAAAGCTTTAGAATTACCAGTCTCTGGATCTCTCATGACCTGTAAAAATCATAAAAGTCACTATACTTGTATTTATTTTAAATTCTGTCAGTAAATTTTCATATAATTGCACAGTAAAGAATGGATTACTTCAGATTTTGCAGATGAATTCTTTTTTAAGTGAAAACTTCTTTAACACCTTTGTGATTTGAAACTAGGGGCAACGAAAAAGCGACGGTACAAAGAGACAACAATATACTTCTATAGGATTTAGCCTACGAGAGAATGAGATAGAATTCAAGTCCAGATTTTCATAATTTTCACCGTCATCATAGCCTATTGGTGTTTGACGGTGTTTGTTTGTTTATTTAGAATATTTAAAAAAATATTAAAAGAACATATTTATTTATTTTTTCTGAAGATTTCACGTCTGAACTGCTGCACACATATTTTTTTACTTACTCAATATAATATATATTTCTGTTCTATGGTGTAACTCAAAATAGGGTTTGTTTTAATACAATACAATATCTAATTTGAAATTTTTGGAGTTGGAAGTACTATTTTATGTATTCTAGCAGGACAAAGTAGCGGGCTGTGCCTGATGGTAAGCACAGTACAGTCTAAAATCAATGACGACGATATCAATAATCCATCACGGTGGCCAACATAAATAGAAACTGAATATGCACCGGCTGATCTCGAAACGCACGCAAGTCTCATAAGCAAATCAGTATGACCAGCCGATCATCATACGCATGATGGTCGCGAACTAGTCAGGGTGGTACAGTCCTACCACCCAGCTATCGCCATTTCCTTGTTTGTTACTAAGTAGGGTGCAAGGTTGGCTTGGGTGTTTCAAGACTTAAGATCGTATTTGTCTGGGCCATACATACAATGTAACAAAACTATTTTGTTCAATTTTCAAATAATATTATCTATATCTTCTATACATATTTAAAAAAATCATTGTCTCTTTGTCTGTCTGTCAGTTTATGTTCTTTTCACGCGGAAACCAATAATCGGATTTACATTGTTTTTCCTTTAATTCATAGATATTTTATCTGTCCAGGTTATAGGATATATCTTTTTACATGATGTAACATAGAAAATAAGCAGGGATCTTCTAAGGGTCACCCACAATAAGCATTTTTGATGCAGCACAATTCACACGCGCTCAGCTGATAGCATTCTGTAGTCCACACAAGTGGAGCCACAGGCATAGCTAGTAAATACTATAATTAATGCTTATCACTATTAAATGTACACATAGTACACGTTACAACAAAACTTACCTTAGGTGTCTGTAATATAACACCAAATGCAGAAAATGTGTCGTACAAAAGTTTCTCATCTACTTCTGGGTCCAAGTTACCTATGAAAACGTTAGCACCAACGTCAAGATTTTTCTGATGTGCTGATGCTTTGTTAACCCTCACTGGTTTACCATAAAGTTTTATCATGTTCATTACCTTGAATTGAGTAAAAATAAATATTTTATGATGTAAACAATATCCAAATATGCATATTTGGTGAATGGTGAGTTTTAAGATAAAACAATTTCTATCAAACATTTTAAGCAAACAGAACTGTAACAATTTTTATTTCATCATTGACCTTCTGCAATATTATTTATGATGCCAAGTTCCCAAATTTTGCAATAAATACTGAATTATTAGGACTCAATTTTTTACTGAGGCTAACTAATCAATTTAAGGTAATCCAAAATTCCATAAAATTAAGATATCTATAGTATTTAAAATTTCAAAGTCATGGGTTTGATTACTGCTAGGGCCAAGTAAATTAGCAATAGGTCAGGTTTGACAAATCACTTTACTGCAACTCTTGCAACATTCATTCATCTATTGTGTGTTATTTAATCCCAGAGTAAATTGACAATCACTAATGTCAAACTTGAAAATAATGTACATTTATTTTGTAGTGTTGTGCTATAGTATATTTTATGTTGTATCTTAAGATTTTAAATACTGAATTGAGAGTTTTTATTTATTAATTAAAATATTTCGTGTCATTCAATATACCTGACAATTTACTATTATCATTACATAATTCAGGAAATTAGAAAATGCATATATAATGAATAAAAAAAATGCTTTGTTGACCCACAGAAGATGTGAATTTGTCTCCCTTATTCAACCTCCAAACTTGGATGGTTCAATGATTAATGAGTAAAACTTATCAATAGTAAAACGTATCAATAAACTAGCACTACATGAAATGTTATATTACTCCGTGGGAATAAAAAATACACTTAAACATAAGTAAATGAGCCACATACTTTCAGAACAACATGTAATGGTTAATCTTACATTTGAGGTAGCCACATTTATTTAAAAATTATCATTACATCTTAGAAATAAATTGGCATACCAAAAAAGTGTCTCGTCAACTGGGTATCTCAAAATCCTTACCTTTATAGCATAGTCAGCATCTTCTTCCCCCATAAATTCGACAAATCCATAACCTTGATGTGTCTGTGTGACACGATCTTTTGGCATGTGCACATTTACTGAAAAGTAATGAAATTCTTTACTTTATATGTAGTAAAAATATATTTTATAGCTATATTGTGTTAATTATATATGAAGGAACTTTTTCTTCTCAGTCTTCTAAGCTCATATTTAAAAGAGAAGAAAATCTATACGATGAACAGTGGAAATTAATATAGAACTGTTTCAACTCAGGATTATGCAGCTTGCAATAAAATTGTGGACCTTAGCTTGTGGTAAAGTATATGTTTGCCAGCTAGCTAGTAGAAAATTAATCATCGAGCACCTTTTGTACAAAGTTTAGACACAAATTTTATAGTTAAAAAGTAATTAACTATTTATCTCTTTGCTGTGGTTACCTAGAATATTCCTAGGTACCTGATTTCCTGCTTTCGTAACACCTTTAAGCTCAAGGTAATATAAGTGTAGATGTAAAATATTACATCACAGTTTAAATGTTTGCTTAATAATATATTTATTTAATTATTTTCATAATATTTTTTTACAATCAGTTTAGTTAAAGGCATCCTATTATACCTTGTATGTCTTTGCATGCCATGGCCTGAGGTATTATTTAACGAGCTATTTGTAATATAGCTATGGTATAAGTGAAATGTTCAGTTATTTCATTGTTATTTTATATACTTTTATTATTATCAAGTTGACATAGTACTCTTTAACTTAATATTTGTTGTTTTTACTATTTACTGAATCTCTAACATCCACTGGTATTTTATTTATAGTATTAAGTATTGTGAAAGATATAGTACGCCTGCCATAAAAGTTCTTTTTACATAATATATTCAATGATTCGTTTAATGACTGTTGTGTATTAACTTCATATTTTACTGGTACTTGTATATCAGGATTGTCAAATGGTTCTATTAGTAATAAGAACTAAGTGTGGTCATGAACAGGTAATACCGTACAATATTTGAATAAACCTATATAGTTGTTACTGTATTTGCTTCTTATATTGTTTGGTACTATTAATTTTAAAATATGTATTTTATATACCTCTATTATATAGGTAAAATTTGTATGTTTGTAGGAGATAATCTCTGGAACTACCAATTTGATTAAAGGATTCTTTCACTACTAGAAAGCTACATTATTTCAGTGTGATATAAGATATTTATTATTCTTATTACATGTTATATTGTAAATAACATGTGCAAAGTTACTGGTTGCTGGTATGATATAAAACCTAGTGGTTCCAATAATATAATTACACTGTTAGTTTACATTGCAATTTCATACAAAATCCTATCTTACAGTATTTTGGTAGTGTATGCATGTAGTTATTGATACAAGCATAAAATCATGTAAATTTTTTGGTAAACAATAAAAAACAATTGTTTATTTATTAACTTAAGAAAATACAAATTGTAATGTGTTTAGCGGTTTAATATCTCATAGTTACAGTAAAATACTTAATCATAAGTACTAACCTACCGGTCCAGCCTGCACAAACAATTCCCACAGAAGACTCTCTGTGACCCTGTCATCAAGACCACCCACATAAATAGTAGCATCTAAAATTAAAGAATTAAACATTTAAAATAAACATTGTTTTATTTGTAGTCATACATTAACATATCACTTCGACACAAACAAACAAGTATATGATCTCATAAGAACATAAACTCATGAATTAGATTTTCACAATAGTTACAAAGATCTAGGTATATCAATAAAAGCAGTGAAATAGTATAGCAATACACAATTTTTAAAAGAAATGCTTAAAATTACTACACTAACATAACCTCAATGAGTCTAAGTTGTAAATAAATTAAAAAATGAGTATCAAAAGAATTGATTAAAAGAATACTATATAAATAATAACTCCATTGCAAACAGTATGTATTTATAAAATCAAATAACAATAGTTAAGACAATTATCTCACCTTGGTTTCTTTCGGCAATCGGCCCCGCTGCCATTTCGATTGACACTTGACAGCACAGAGTACGTAGAGGACAGTACGTATCCCTCACCTAAGTACTCTGTGGTTATCTGTGGTGGTTATGAACATTGTTTAGGAGTGGGTGTGGGCCGGTGGGCGATATAAGGTATAAATAGTTACAAAAACGGTTATACGCTACCGCCCGATCAGTCTCCTAAACACTCTAGGGAAACTCTATGAGCGGATCCTTCTGAACCGTCTCAAGGTCGTTATAGACGACAAGAATTTATACCCGCCCGAACAATTCGGTTTTCGCGCCCGTCACTCGTGTACACATCAAGTGCACCGCCTCACGGAGCACATCACGAGTAACTTCGCTATGAGCAATATCGCTCCCGCCCGCACGCTTGCGGTCTTTTTCGACGTAGCCAAGGCCTTCGATAAGGTCTGGCACGCCGGACTGGTCCACAAGCTTCACCATTTAGAAGTCCCGGATAGGCTAGTACATTTAGTCCGCGATTACCTAAGCGACCGCACCTTCCACTACCGAGTGGAAGGAGTACTCTCCACCGCACGTCCCATTCGTTCAGGCGTCCCGCAAGGCTCCATTCTGGCACCTTGCCTATTCAATTTGTACGTCAGCGACCTCCCGAAACCCCCCGAGGTCGAGGTAGGGCTCTACGCTGACGACACAGTCATATACGCGTCAAATAGGAACAGATCTTTTCTCGCTCACAAAATACAACGCGCCGTAACCACTCTCGGAGAGTGGTTTCGAACGTGGCGTATAGCTATTAATCCGGTTAAGAGCGCCGCGATTATGTTCGAACCGACTACATGCAGATTACCACGCACGGTAGGACCTCTAACATTATTCGGTAAAAATATCCCTTGGGCCACCAAGACAAAATATCTGGGTGTCATCCTTGACTCGAAGCTTAACTTCAACCCACACGTCACTAGAGTCCGGAATAGGGCCATTTGGGTCCTTTCCCGTTTACGACCCTTGCTCAGTTCGGTAAGCAAAATGTCCATAAGACATAAGCTTACACTGTACAAGATGTGCGTTCGTCCGATCTTGACATATAGTTGCGCCGCGTTCGCACATATGTCGAAACACAACTTTGCCCGCTTGCAAAGAGTGCAAAATCGATTCCTCCGTCGCCTGCTTGACCCTCCAGCCTTCGTTAGGAACATGGACCTACACAGGGACATGAGGCTTCCCTCGTTAGAAGCCTATGTGAAGTATCTCGCTAGGAGATACTTCGATAGCGCTTCGAACCATCCAAACCCGCTTGTAAAGTCCTTTGTGAACTACACGCCTAACCACGCGATACCCGTTGTCCAACGTTACAAACGCCGTCCGCGAAATCTCTTTGTCGATCCCGACGACGACATAGAGAAAGCAAACAAATTCTACGCGTCCGCTCCCGCAACATATGCGTGCTCGCGCCCACGCCCGCGAAACCACCGTTCCCTCCGAAGGGGACGAACGGTTAACTTCGCGCCCGCACACCCGCCACGACCACCCTCCTCTGCGGCAACTCAAGCCTAGGTCCGATCCATCGGCATGGAGCCCTTGAGCCAAGCAGCCGCTCGCGCGATACAAGTGACTGTACAATCACTAGCTTTCACAGCCATACATGACACTGCATTATACACACATGCACAACACACATAGGTACATAGGTTCTGTAAGGGACCTTTTTTTTTCTTTTTTTGAGGCTAGTTAGTCTAGATCAAAAATTTCAGACCACTAAATACACATACACATGTTCCTTCCCTCCTCCCAGGGGGCAGAAACATGTATATCTGTATAGTTAGTTTAGATCGAATTACGGATAGGGAATTAGTCAGATCGCGACTTAATTGCATACGCGCAACAGTCCGAGCCGAGGTCCGGCCACTTTGGCACCCTCGGATGTTGTTGCTTAGCTTTCGTGGCTGAGTGCCCTAAGCGCTCGCCCCCAAGCCCGGTAAAGCTGTAAAAGCCGTAAAGGCTTCAGGGCCCCTCAGGCTAACAGTGTAGTCAGTTCGAAAAAAAAAAAAAAAAAAAAAAAAAAAAAAAAAAAAAAGTTATACGCTACGTAACGTGTAACGTATAACTATAACTACATAACACTCCAACGTCATGGCAAAAAATGTGTTTTTTTTTTTCGATCTGACTATACTGTTAGCCATAAGGGCGCAAAAATGTGGATAATACTTCATTAAAAGTACAATTAGTGAATATTTTAAAATCGAAACAAAACCTCCCTAAAAGATATATTACCGACGAAATAGCTGCTGAATGTGGTCATTGGGTTCTTCGACATCCGCCGTATCATTTCCAGTACAATGCAATAGAACTAATATGGCCACAAATCAAAGAACACACCACTCGAAACAATACCCATCCCCCGTTTACGGCAAACAAGATGTTAGATTTATTAAAAAATGCATGTGCGGAAGTAAGGCGCACGGTATGAAAAAATATGAGGAGTGAAATTGAAAGTGCAACATCACGGAATATCGTATACAAATACATTTATAAAAAAGCGTTTGAGCAAAATAATATTCGGCCGTCGGGATGTTGATTACCGTCGGGGTGGTGGTAATCGTTGGGATAGTGATAACTGTCGGGATGGCGGTGATCAGTTGAATAGTGATGACAGATCATCATTTTTATCGAACTTACATATATGAGCCAAATCTCATCTCCATGGGATGCCAGCAAATGGTCGAAAAATGGTTGTTAAATTTGAATGTTAGTCGCATACTCTTACGAACATTGCAAGTTAAATAAAAGTTTGAAATAAAACACTCGTAATATTACGAGCGTATTCCTGTTGCTAGTACCCGCGTCGCGAGTTCACTTGTTATTTGTCTGGCGGGATGGCAAAAGATCTCTATAGACACAGAGTGCAGGCGAATGTGATAATGCCAGCAGATACCACAGAAAATAGCACAAGTATTGGAATTAAAAAATTGAAACCGCCATACAACAGCTCGAAAAAATATTACATATTTGATCTGTATTTTTTATATAGGTACTTGTTTCTGGTTGTTATCAATGTTAACATAGTTTGCGTTTTTTTTTTGTTTTTATTTTCGTCATGTTATCTGTACTTTTTTTATCTGTAATATTTTCTGCTGTTGTTATAATTAATGTCAGTGAGAAATAACTTCAAACCAAAACAAAAATAATCATTTAGCGCGAGATTTTCTCTCCGTCGTTCGTGTTTAGAGTTCAAAAGAGTGAAAAATATAATTATATAAAATGCAAAGCGCGTCAGATGTCATTTCTTCTCTTTTTTGGTTTAAAGATGAGGATAAAAACATTGACGAGGACAGAGAGCAGCAAATAGTAGAACAGTTTGTGCAAAATGTGGAGGATTTCAGTTCGCAGTACGGAAGCGAAATCAGTGTTTCGTATACAGCATTCAATCTTCGGGGTCCACCATCGAACTTTCCGGATTACGGAGATTATCCTCAAGCTTTTGTGATGGTAAGAAATGCTAATGTAATTGTAAATAATACATTTTAAGTGATTTGTTTACGTCCGTTATTCTGTTATAATACACGTGCCTTTTTCTTAATGCGTAAACGCATTACAATGAATGTAACTTACGATTATTTCGATTCATATTCTTAATATGTAATAATAATACTGTAACTACATATTAGCTTTTATTTGAAGATATTATTCACTGATAAATATAAAGACAATATTGGTTTTAACTTTACATAACATGCCGTCGTTAAAACTTCATATTTGTTTCACAGTTAGATCTCTTTATGATTAGTCTAAATTTTAAAATTATACGCAACGAATAAAAATAGTTTTTAAGAAAATATAAATTAAACATATTTTTTAGTACTTTTGAGAAGATTTTTAACATTTGTTTTGAATTTTTTCATTATTTTCGTAAATTTCATGCAATTATTATTGTTATTTAACACCTATTATGCTTATTGTATGTTAAGCCATTGGTTTAAATTTTTATTGCTATAAAAGTTAATTTAAAATTAAGTATATATATTTTTTAAATTATTTGATTAGTTTTGAATTATCTTTGTTTTCTTTCATTACTTTGGTTTATATTGTAGCCACTCTTGGTTGTGCACTGGAATGGTTTGGTTTGGTTCTAACAGAAATGATACATATAAGCTGAGTGGGTCCAGGCAGCAGCCAGTGAGTGCTAGAAGCCAGCCATTGAAAATGCACATTCTACAATTCTTATTACCATGATTTTGTTCGTTTAATAGAAATTACAATTAAAAATTCAAATTTTGTCAACAAGTAATAGATTCTAGATGGTTATATTCAAAAAGTCTTCACCTCTAATTATTACAATGTTTTTAAATTCAAGTTTCAATAGAAAACTTAAAATCGCTTCCTCACTTGAGAAACTGTGGTTCTTATAGTCATGTACTTGTTATTATATTTTTGTGACAATGATTATAATGTTGTAGAGAACATATGGGACATGGTGGGATGAAGCACCATCAGCTCAAGAGAACTATATGCCACACAATACAAGTTCAATAAGCAGTCAGGACTTTGTAGGTTAGTATAGTTTGCATAAAAACAAATAGATAATAGTTATAAATAACAAACAGACCCAGATTGTGATTTGAATTGTTGTTAAAGCTTATTTTTGTTATTTAGTTTACGACAGCTTACACATCCCTCAATTGATTTAAATCATAATCACATAATCAATTATATTTAGCTCTAATAAGAAACAATAATTGTAAAATCAATTTTCAATTTAAATTATACAAAATCTCTAAAATAAACTTTCACATGTGTCATGCAAGCCTTCTTATGTTGAATCAATAATAATTATTAGTACACCTAACTTTCCAGTTCATATCATAGCACATTGATTAAATATAGATTAATTTGATTGTCATTTAGATCAATTAGTATCTAAACTATATTTAAATATTTTTAGACATTGTATATTTATTTTACATGCCAATTACTTTACAATTGGTCTAATAGCCATGATAACTATCACAAGCTCTTTTGTGCTAGTTATCACAAGAAGTTTTTGTGATAATTAGAATACCATTTATACAACTACCGTATGCTTGAGAAAAGGGTTCAATGGTAGAAATATGATTTAAATAGATCTATGTAACTTAGAATCTGCAACTGTCAAGATAAAAATATCTGTTAAAAATGCTTGATTATAATATACACATTGTAATTATTTTTGAAGTTTTACTTTTTTTTTGGCGCTTTTAACAAAATGAACAATCTTTTGGCACATCATGTAAATAAAGTTACATTATGAAGTCAGCTATCAATGATAATAATGTAATTTCATTTTACTGAGTTTTATTTTTTAAGTCATAACATAATATGATGATAAATTATTTATACACAGTTAAAAATAAAATTAAAGTCTGTAAAATTAATTTACATTATTGGCTTTGGCTAACTACATCTTGTTGATAAGCAGAATAAATTTTTTGGGATTATGTTTGTCTTGTTCCGTCTAAGAAGTATCACTTCTTACATGAGTACATAAATACACACAATTTTTTTATCTCAGTCATAAAAAAATTAAAAGTTATGTTTTTAAAGATTCCTGAGAGGGATTTGTACTGAAATTGTAAAACTTTTTGTGCCATTTTCCAAACAATCCTAACTTTGACAGAAGTATCCTTCGAAAGAGCCGTATTCCCGCTGGAGGTGTCGGTATTCGAAACGTATAACCCTGGCGCGTTAGTCCGTATTTGGGCACGAGGACCGACGACTTGGATGTTGCTGTGGGAAGGAGAACCGGAGTATGTAGGTGACAGACCGAGGATTTTCAGCCCCGTTATAAGACAACTGAATGTGCCAACAAGGTATGTCCTAATATAGTGCAGGCTTTCCATCCCTTTGTAATATCTGAGCTCTAAAACAGTACAATGACCGTCATAGACCCCTTAAAAAAATGACTCCTAAAATTTTATCCCGAATGCCTACAACATGATGAAGTTAGCCAGCCATAAATAATGTTTATTTTACGAATCATTTCATTATTTTTACACATCAAAAAATCAGTAAAGTGAATTTACATTATTATCATTGATGGCAAACTTCATGGTGACGAACTTCCGTCACATTATGTACTGCAGATGTCAATTTTACCTTCTACTAATGACGCCCTGAACTTCAATAATAATGAAAAATTAATCACCTTGTTTTTATTAAAATAGTGACAAGTAGATAGTGTTCCCTGAAGCACTTGGCTACGGTCGCAATATGCGTTTTGTTTTGTCTGCAGACTTAGGTTAAGAAACCTTAATGTATGTAGTTAACGATTACATTTTATGAATTTCTATGATAATTATCTAAATATTTTATTAATTAATATTACGATGTTTACAATATATGATATGGTTAACATTGCAAATTGCAAACATTACGATTAGGAAGTCAAGAGTGTACATCGAAACTTTGCTTGTGGAATGAAATAGATTTTTATATCTTTGACATGCTGTAGAATTAATGCTTGCCATTTAAATATGACAAGTTCGCTAAAGAAAATATTGATAGTCCTATGTATAAAGACCCAAAGTAATAATTTCGTCGTTTTATCTTTTTTTGTTTGTTCTTTACGGTAAATGCTTTCTTTCGGCTCTTATATACAAATATAATCTATACAAATTGTAAAACATCGTCTCTCTGTCTGTCTGTCCGTTTATGTTCTTTTCACGCGAGAACCGCTTATCCGATTCACATGGTTCTTCCTTTAATTAAAAGCTACGTTATCTTGCCAGCTTATAGGATAATTTTTTATACATATTATAAAACTCAATGTCTCTCTGTTCATCTATCTGGCCATTTATGTTCTTTTCACGCGAAAACCAGTTTTATCCGATTTACAAGGTTCTTTTTTAATTCATAATTACGCTATTTGGCTTTGTTATAGGATATATTTTATTAGATATAGTAATATACGAAATAAGCAGTTACAATAATGGTGCATCAATTTGGAAAAAAGACGCTTTAAGGATGTTTAAATGCTTTACGCTGACTTAACCATACGAGATATATCAAATGAATGTACCATATAAATGAAAATGTAAAAAAAACCTACAGATAAGTTAGGAATAGCATATATCTATCTTCTAAGGAACGCCCAAAATAAATATATTTGTCTTTAAAATAACCGACTGACGCCGCGCCTACGGCATCTTGTAGTTTACGCGAATAGATATATTGGACATATTGGAGACGATTTTTAACAATTTCTATTTTCGCTTTGCTCTTGCAAAATACATATTCAGGACCGCGTTGGTGGGGTCGGAGAATACTTCCTACAAACTCAGAAACGTTAAAACTTTATAATAGTAGTAAATATTAAAATTGCTTGAATATTTCTCGGTTTATATACCTACCTGAAAAAGTAAGGGAAATACAGTTAAATATTTTATTTATATATATAATACAATTGAAGTGTCTGTTTGAATTGAATTGAAATTGAATGTCATAATAACAGGTTTTTACTAAATGCATATGATAGTATATTTATATATGAGATACTTATGACAAAAAACCCTTTGTCTATCTGTCTTTCTGTTTGTTCCGTCTAATCTCCGAAACGGTTCGACCGATTTTGACTAGACTTTCACTGGCAGATAGCTGATTTCATAAGGATGAATGCAGTCTTTTTAGGATTTTTTGCAAAATAATTAGTGTTCCGCGCAAATAAAATGATAAACTTTTGAGTAGTCCACGTTAGCGGAGCCGCGGACCTAGCTAGTAATATAATAACGAGGAAAAGTTTTTAATTTGTTTGCTTAAAAACGCTAATCTCTGAAACTGCCAGTCGAATACTATTCACGAGGAGTAGTATAGGCTATCTAACATTAGGCTACACCTCTCAGCTAGCCTTAAATATTGATTTTTGTTAAGTAAGTGTGAATAAACAGCGTTCCTGAACTGCTTTATACGCGTGCGTTGGCGTAATAGTTAGTGATACGTAAATACAATGTTCTATAAAAATATTTTTCCATAGTACATCTAAAAAAAGTTCGCTATACCATATGCCTATCTCTTACAATAAGGTATTTTGTGACAAAGTTTTATTGAAAATAAAACTGTTTTAAGAGCATTATTATCATTAGGCATGGAATATTACTTAGTTACGAATATTACGAAAGTTACTTCATTAGGAAGACAATTTTGTATAGATAAACTATAGCCTTTATAGTATGTTATTTAGAAGAATAGTTTGGGAGATAATGTAAAATTAAAATAATTCAATACTCAGCTCGGGTCTATTACTATAGCAGCAGTGATGCGAACAAGGCGTGTCACGTGTCACGCATAACCCTGACCGCCCGATAAAAATATTGTCTATACTGAAGTTTCATCAATTATAGATTTCTTTTAATGTATACGCGGGTGAAACCGCGGACCACTGCTAGTGTATGTATAAAAAATTATGTAAAAAACAACATTTTTTCTATAGGATACTCAGGCTTGAATTCAACCATAGACTTCTGCCGTACTACACGGAGCTCGACGCGGTTCTATTAAAGGGTATAGAACCGCCGAATCTGGTGAAAGTGAGGAATAACTTCACGTATACATCGCTCTTTTACACGCGGTCTCAGCCGGTCGTTGAAAAAGGTATGTGAAATTTGTTTTATAATTTTATTTTATTTAGTTTAATATTATATTTATGTATTTACTTTTTATTAATTTTCTAGTTTTATTTTTGTGTTTGCTCATTTTTATTTTATTGTTATTTATTTTCTTTTGCTTTACCGACATTTTTTTTCTTTCCACATTACCGTTGGTTAGCTGGAAGAAAATGTTTTATAGCATTATGCTCGCCAGTTTACAAGCTAAAAGAGCAATAAAGTATTCATTCCTTCAATTATATTGATACTAGCGACCCGCCCCGGCTTCGCACGGGTGCAATGCTGATACTAAATGTACCTACCTACCACAGAATGTCCTTATAAACAACATTTTTTCCTTATAATCAGCTTTTTTTTCATTAGATAATACAATCATGTTTTGTTTAGAGGTTACTCTTGAAAGAGCGACATATAATTGACCATGGTATATAGGGCCGGTACCGCCGCACTTCCCTACATTTTAAATCTGTAATATCTTCGGGAATATTCATTTAAATTACATGCTGTGAAGGGCTATATTGATCTATATTAAATGGTAAAAATGGTTATTGTGGGTTATCCTTAAAAGATAGACATATACCATCGCGGACTTTTTTGTTGACCTTTTTAAGGTGTACAATACTGTAGTACATTATTTTGATTTATCTCGTGGGGTTCAGCCAGCGTTTGCAATGTAAGCGCAAAAAATATGTTTATTTACGACATCACATTAGAAACCTCTAAATTTATCAGTGTTTCTGTACAATGTTATGCATGTATTATACATATAAACCTTCCCCTTGCATCACTCTATCTATTGAAAAAAACCGCTTCAAAATCCGTTGCGTAGTTTTAAAGATTTAAGCATACATAGGGACGGACAGAGCGACGCGACTTTGTTTTATACTATGTAATGATTTATTATTTACTATCTGGTGCAAATTTAAAAGTCTTTTATTTTTTAATGTATTGTAAAACAAAGTCCCCAACCGCGCTTGTATGTCTGCCTGAACACGATAAACTCAAAAACTACCGAACGGGTTTTCCGAACAACACATTTTCATTTCTTTATAATGTGATTATTTTTTAACGGGAAGTCTCAATTTCAAGCGTTGTTTGCGTAAAAGATTCGGATTTGCGCCTCCAGGTGGCAGAGCCTTCGTCGTGACGTTCCCTATAAGATCAGACATGAAAATTGCTTAGAGTCCTATGACGTCACAATATGGCCGACAGCGTTTTCAGAGTTTTCGTTTCAGAGTTAAAATGAAAAATTTGTAAATTTAAAATATGTAGCCATCTTACACTTTTAATATCTGAAATCGATAAATATTGGTTTCCTAATGCTACAGAAAATATTTATTTATTGTGCCAAATTTGATATTAGTCAAATTGTCTATTATGACGCGAGCGAAGTCGCGGGAAAACCGCTAGTTATCTTATATTGATCTGCATTCTAGTGGGTTTCAAATTAAAGTCGTAACCTAAACGGCTTGATGGTCGGTCAGTAAGACAAAATTAGGTATAAAACACGCTGTAATGGCGAGCTTAGCAATGTCGTGTTTCGGGACCAGCCGTTGTAGTAATCAAGGGGGGGGGGAGTAATAGGGATCTGTATCCGATTGAGTCGCGAACACCATGCACAGAGTGATTAACCCTTATATGGTTTAGCACGTTTCGGGATCACCCAGTATATATCCAGCCACCAAGAGGCAGTGACGACTGTCAATGGATTGTCAATCGCTCGGTGGTCGCCGTCATTTTTAGATTGTACTGTGCTTACCATTAGGCATAGTGCAGTCACTTTGTCGTGCTACTGTACAAAATGCCGCTGCCAATTGTATAGATAGTTATAGTCATTTTCGTCTAATAGGTGATAACGTTGACTGACTTTACAGTCTACTATAGAAGGCAAATAAAAAAAAAACAAAAAGAAAATCGTCTCCAATGATTTTGAGGAATTCACTGGTGTATCTTCGAAGTCGAATATCCAATGACAATGGAATTAAAATGGACCCCCTTTGAGATATCTCCTTTCCAACGAAAACGGAATCACCTAAATCGGTTCACAAACAAATAAGTTATGGCTTAACATTAATGAAACATATAATGTGAAATTTTCTTTTTATATCTTTAGTTAGTGTCATTGTTTGGGAGCTCTAAGGTATGACCTACCAAACAAAGCAAAATAAATTAATTATTGTCGGAGTAATCTCGTAACAAACATAAAAAAACATACAGTCGAATTAATAACCTCCTTTTTTGAAGTCGGTTAAAAAAAGAGCACAGTAAGTACCTAAAAATATGTAAAAATGGTTGTTGCCATTTTAAGAACGACCTTGGCTTAGTTAAAACGTGTTTCCGTATATAACTCAAATTTTCAGGGGACAGACACAATCTACTTTATTCTTTTAATTTAATTTTACTTAGTTTTTCCAGAAAATTGAAGTAAATTTTAATAAAGAAAATTTTGTGTTATAAAAACTGGTTACTGAATGCTATATTATATTTATTCTAGTGGGTCACGTGCTTTTTCACAATCGATTCACGTGTTCTACAACGAGACAAACTCTGTTCGTGTTTATTTGTTATGAATTTTGCAACTTTTGCAAATGGCCGTGACAGACCGTAACCTTTATGTGTATGTACTATTTACCCGCTTTTTTATGTACTACCTTGTAAGCCAACACTTGGCATTGTACTGCTTCTTTTTTTTACCGGAAAAATAGTGGCGTATAGATTTATATGCGTGCAGAACTATTTTTACACGTCGTTTATAATGAAAAATCACACCAATAAATACGTTTATAAAACACTCACCGGACTTGTAAAGCAAATGAACTTAAACGTGTTCGGTATGCTATTGCATTCTTTAGTATTACCACCATAGATTTATTATATATAGTTCTGCAATTTGAACGATTTTGAAAGAAGTAAGTACGGTTGGATTATAGGGACAGGGAACTTATTTACGAACTAACTCTACAGAAATCAGGAAACAAGCATAGAAATTGGGGATGAAAAACAGAGAGCAAATATTTGACAAGGAATGAGACAAGGGTTCCACTGTTGCCTTTAAAATTCAACATGTTCACAGAGTGTGTCATTGGATTTTTTTTTATAAAAAAAGAGATTGGGCGTGTTAAATTTAATCGAGAATATTTACGATTTATGATATTTGTAGATGATATTGCGGCGATAACTAATTGTGCCAATGCTTTAGCCAAACTGTTTAAAATTATTGACAATAGTTTTAAAGATTTCAGACTAAAAATAAATATTACTAAAATTGAATCCCTAACAACTTCAAAATTTCCATCAGTGAATATTCCAATCCGGCTTGATAACATCAAAATGGAACACGTTAGCAAATTTAAATACTTAGGTAGACAGATAAAGCATGACTCCACATGTTTACCTGACATAATGGGAACAATTGCAATGGCTAAACAAGCTTTTAACCGAAAGAAACTTGTGTTCAGATTCAAAATTAAAAAGATGATTAGAAAAGGCCTCATTATGACTTACATCTGGAGCATAGCACTGTATGGCTACAAAACATGGACGTTAAACCAAAGGGACAGAGAAAGGTAAACAGAGTTTGAGATGTGTTGTTAGAGGAGGAAGGATCAGTTGGACAAAAATAACTACAAATGAGGAAGTGTTAAGAATGGTTGACGAGGAAATACAATTGTTGAGAAGCATAGAGAACAGAAGGAGAGAGATGATTGGATACTTGATACGGCACGACAACTTCTTTAAGACGATTTTAGAATAAAACATTGAAGGAAAGCGAAGGGTTGAAATACCATTAAGGAGCTTTTTCCAACAAGTGAAGAGTAAAGTGGGAGTCGTGTCGAATCAGAGGTCAAAAGAAAGACTGAGTATAGGGAATAGTTGTAATTGCTCCACCGACAAGAGCTAAGCTCTTAAATTAAAGAAGGGACATGTTTAATTGTAGGTACGTGTACTGTAACTGCACGTAACTCGTATAACAAAAACTTCAACAAAATAATACGCCCAATAGTGTATTCCGTTTATTGTTTCGTCTTATTCAACATATTGCCGATTTGTATTAGGTATACTACATTTATGATTACCGCTAGGGAAGGGCCGTAGTTTCAATTTCAGTTCGGTTTAAACGAAATACTTTTATCGATCAATTTCGAAAGACACCAGTACGATGCGTGTTTTGGTATTATCCACGCTTTCTTAAAAATATTCTACAAAATTGAGCCGGTTCTGCACCAACATTGTAAAACGTCACAAACGGAAAAATTTGGAAACTTCTTTTTAGACTTTTACACATAAATGACAAGAGCCAAGGTCTTACTTAGTAACAGACACAAAAGTGTATAGCATAAGTATAATAAAACTTACTGCCGCTTATGTCGAACAATAAGAATAACACCCAGTTTCTGAAAGGCTGATCAAATTGTTGTTCAACTAACACAAGTGTCAACTTAAAACCGTTGTCAAATTAGTTTGAGTTTCTGAAACGTTCATTAGTGTAAAATTTACTAATCTATGATCATTTTGATTTGACATTGATATTATTTTTAAGTATGGTCACATTACGTATGTCGTTCAATTTTTCATTCATTATCTCATTCTTAATTGTCAAATCTGTTGTCTTCACAATCACAATCTTTCACAATTCACGTGATGGTGGACCCCCGATCTTAGGCCGCGATTTTATATGTTTGTTTAGTTTACAAATGATGCAAATAAATTATTGTGAGTCTGATAATATTTTCGAACAGTTAAAACTACAATACCCTTCTGTGTTCTCAGACGAGTTAGGTGTATTTACAAAGTATCGGGTTAAATTACAATTAAAAGAGAACGTGAAACCGGTGTTTTTCAAAGCTCGACCCATTGCATTTGCACTTAGAGATAAGGTAAACAGTGAACTCGATCGTTTGGTACGTATAGGTGTATTACAACCAGTCCAGTATTCTGATTACGCCTCACCCATTGTGCCTATATTAAAGCGCAATGGTTCAGTCAGATTGTGCGTTGATTATTCTGTAAGTGTAAACAAACAGCTGGTTGTCGAACAGTACCCGTTACCAACAGCTCAAGAACTGTTTACAAAATTACACGGGGGTCAACAGTTTAGCAAATTAGATTTGACACAAGCTTATTCACAATTTTTATTGGACGAGGCATCTCAGAATATTACTTGTATTAATACTCATCGAGGCTTGTTTAAATATACACGGTTAGTTTTCGGTCTCGCTAGTGCTCCAGCTATTTTTCAACGGGCAATGGAGTGTTTATTATCAGGATTAGACGGTGTTATGTGTATGCTTGATGACATTTGTATTACAGGAAATTCTAAAGAGCAACATTTACAGAGATTGAATGCGGTCTTGCAAAGACTGCAAGACGCGGATCTTACACTTTGTAAAGAAAAGTGTGTGTTTTTCGAGGATCAAATAGAGTACTTAGGTTATATTATAGATAAAAATGGCTTAAGAAAATCTCAACAAAAAGTCAAGGCAATTGTCGAAGCACCTACACCAACAAACGTGAATAAATTACAGTCATTTCTAGGATTACTCAATTATTATAGATACTTTGTGCCTAACGCGTCTTCACTATTAAGCCCGCTTTATTCTCTGTTGCAAAAAGGTAATAAATGGAAATGGGAAAGCAACTCTCAAAGCCTCTGAACTTCATCTTCACTGCTTGAAATGGTCAGGCTGGTATCCGAGAGAGACATGATTATTTATAATAATATTTTAAATGTAGACACTCTATACTGATAATAAACTTAACAACAAACATAAATATTTTATAGTTAATTCGCCAACGAGCACCGATTACTTGACAATACTTTTGACAGTAGATTAATCTATGATCATGACTTGACTAGCGTTCGAGAAACTCAAAATGGCGTTTGACAATCGATTTTAATCTAAATATTGACATCATTGTCAACAGACATGATGATCAAATTAAAGTACTTGACCATGCTTTTAGCAACTCAATAAGCACTTAACAAGAGATTTGACAGCTAATTAGTTAATTTTTGCGTTGATCGACCTTTCAGAAACCGGGCATAAGTCTGCTTTTTCTTGCAAATCAAATTTTGCTAGTTATCTAGTTATCCCTTTACGGACAGCGATATACTATCGTGTGAACATCCCACTGTTTAAAATGTTTAGTACAACGAAGTCTGAAGGAAGCCCTAGGTGTTACTCGCGACTGTGTAATTAGAATTGTTTTTAATTCGCACAGAAACTATCTAATCTGAATGAAAAGTTTATAATAATATGTTAGTTTTGGAGATTGTTCTATATTATAGACTAATTTCACTAAAATCGGTATGGTACTTTAGCCCTGAAAACGTAATTGACAAATATATGGTCATACAAAAAGAAAACTTAAATGTTAAAGACTTTTAACTGAAAATCAATACTAGTTTCTAGTTCTTACTTTCTTGTCTTTGTCTCATTGTATCTTTTCAATAGGTAGCCGTTTTGTTTTTCTTACTTTCATTATAATTTTGAATTGTTAAAAAGAGCAACCTATTTGCAAGAATAGCCTAACTATTTCCAGTCATGATATAATAAAGCATTACTATACAAGCAATATTGTACTTTTATGAATTACCTCGGTGTATATTCCATGTCAATTTTCAATTGGTCACGAGTAAATAAGTTGATCGAAATTTTACACGAAACTATAATTTCGTTCGTGTTCTTTATTATGAACTAACGTTAATATTCACGATAGTGACATTTTTATTTATAAGCTATTGCACTCACTAAGCCAAAATAATCAGAAATTCTTGTTTTTCTTATTTAATCGAGCCGCAAAAATATTTCAGACATTAACTAGGTCTCTAGACTGCCTTATATTGGATTTGAAAAATAAAATAATACATAATTTATATCCCTGAAAAATAATACGGTACTGAAGTTAGTGTATTTTGTCTACGCTATTAAATGTAATGCCCAATGTGCAATTAATGTCCAATGTTCCTCAGATATCAAGCTCACATATCGTAAGAGCAAAATAAACTTAAATCGACTCGTTCGGTCAACAAAAAAATCTTCAAGATTTTAAAATTTAATATAACTTGTAAACTTCAGATGATTTGGACGTGTTTAAGATAATATTAAAATTTGAAATCAACACAATACTTAGCTCTGTTAAAGAACTGCAAGGAGTTTCTTGTTATTTCTAGAATCTACTTGATAATGACATTAGAATTCTTTTCAGGTCAATTACTAAATAAGATAATAGCATCGAACCTACACGAAACGGTCGTACCACAAATCAATCCACCACGAAACCAGACGAAGATTGATACGGGGCCACAACTCGGGGACTTTGAACGATTACCTGTAAGTATTGGGGCGTAATCTTAACATAGTATTCGTATCTCTACAGCAGAAGATCCACGACGAGCCCTGTGAAGCTGTAAAAGCCGTCTGAGGCTTCAGGGGCATTAGGGCTAACAGTATAGTCAGATCTAAAATAGAAGATCCTCGGAGACTTGAAGATCGCCAACATAAGGAGTAGCTGTATTTTTTTACACGGAATTATTTATGTCATAAATGCATTCTGCTGCGCGTATAATTTTTGTAGTGTAATAATTAAATATTATTAGGTACTGGATGATGGAAGTCGCGAAAAGGTTCAGGAACAATTTGTGATCCTTGAACCTAAGGGAACAATCTATAAGACAATTATAAAACCTATCCTTTTGTATGAATCAGAGTGCTGGGCTGCGAAGGCGGTGGATGAAAGGAGAGATGCACTCTCTTTTGCATGTAGTAGAGAAGTGAATGTCGAGATGGATGTGTGGAGTGACAAGAATGGATAGGATAAGAAATGAGTACGTGAGAGGATGTCTGAAAATAGCACCAGTGACTGAAAAATTAAAGAGTGAAAGATTATGCTGTTATGGATATGTTATGAGAAGGGATGAAAGTCATGTGGCGAAAAGGACAATAAGTATGATAGTAAGCGGTAATGAGAGAAGAGGGCGCCCTAAAAAGACTTCGATGAACTGTGTGAAAGAGGATATGCGTGTACGGGGAGTGAGTGCAGAGATGACGGGTGATAGGCTGGAATTGAAGGAGACTGGTTGCGTCAACCCCACCTAGTGTTGGATATGGGCAGGAAGAAGATTAGGTACTGGATGGTAGGACACAACGGTTGTGTCTGACGGGATCACGACGGGATAATATCTGCTATAAAGGCACGCTTAGACGTGTCGCGTTCCGGGATTAACCGGTGTATATCCAGATATCAAGAGGGTGGAACGGATCTTCACCCGACTGCATCACGACCACCTTGCACGTGGTGATAAACCCGCCACAGTGACGGTTAGTCGCGATAGTCACCGTTGTTTTTCGATTGTACTGTGCTTATTATCAGGTACAGTACCGTCGCCAACAAGTTTGTTTCTTTAAATAATCTTCTATTTATATTACAAAACTCAATATCCTTCTGTCTGCCTGTCTGTTTATGTTCTTTTCACGCGAAAACCACTAATCCGATTTACATAGTTTTTCCGTTAATTCATAGCTATGTTATCTGGTCAGGTTATTCGATATATTGTTATTTGTTACATAAATTAACATAAAAAATAAGCAGTGACGTTAATGGTGAATCAATTCGGGAAAAAAACGCCTTTCGGGCAAATGGCTCACGCCGAGTAAACCATAAGAGATATATCAAATTAATGTACTACATAATTGTAGATATAAAAAAAACTTACAAAAAAGTCAGCTCAGCGATAGAATATATCTATCTTCTAAGGATCACCCAAAATAACCATTTTTATCTTCCGTCTTTTGAGCGCGGGCAGCACAATTCGCACGTGCGCTCGACCGTCGGCATTCTGTAATCCACGTGAGCGGCGCCGCGGGCACAGCTAGACTATTATAAAAATAGTATTTGAGAAAAAAAAATGTTACACATAATTATTCCTAGTTTGAATGTATTTTGCTACTACGCGTATAAATTCCAACGTCGATGGATCCTTGTTCTAGATTCTAGACTATGCGGAATGCATGAAACTTTACTATCAGCGACAATGCATAATACATTCAAATGTTAAATAATAACAGAGTCTACAAATGACGTACACGTGGGTAGTTTACATATTGGTAAAATTTTCCATAGAGTTTAAAATTCGAATCAAATATAACCTAGTTATGTATACTCTGATTTGAATATCAGTAAATATATAAATATGAGAATACTTTTCCTTGGCGTGATTATGTGCATAGCAAAATAGTAGACTGCATTCAAAAATTACGTTTCAGTTACATAAAACTAATCATAGATATTTAGTCAAATGGTAAAAAATTACAATAAAAAAAACAATCAATTTAAAGATATTTTTATTTATTAATTGTAATTTGTTAGAATTCCTTATGTTGGTTAACTCTTTATATACTTGTCTTTTACTTTCAAAGGATAGATCCTTTTCAAGAGAAAGAGAACGAATATTTAAATATTTTTCAGTACTATATTTAATAAAGGCTTAATTTGTGTTCTCTTCCAGTAAATATGCGTGCTCAAATACTATAAAACTATTAGTTCGTATATTTTTACTAGAATTTTGGTTAGCATATACTTGTATTACCTTTCGTTATATCTTGTTATATTAGGTCCTTACATATGAAATTGGAACTGGCCAAATGAACTTGGCCACCTTGATCTCAAATATCTGGCGTTTGGTTAGGAATTCCAAATACAAATTTAGGCTTGTGTATTTGTTGTTAGAATTTAGTGATTCATTTGTTTTCGCACCATTTGATTTTTCTTTGACATCGTTCTTTTCACAAAATGGGTAACTTAAAATATCGCGTTTTTTATGAATATGAGTTCCACCGTGGCATCATTAATGATGTGTATGGGGAAACTACTGTAAAAGAAAGCACGGTACGTTTTTGGTTCCAACGTTTTCTTTCTGGAAATTTTGACCTACGAAACAAATCCCTTGGACGGCGGCAGACCCATCCTAGTTGATAATGAACAATTAAAAGTGATCGTGGAAGCGGATCCATCGCAAACCACGTCGGAGTTAAAGGGAGGCTTCGGTGTAAGTGATAAAACAATTTTAATTCACTTGAAACATATTGGAAAAGTGAAAATGCTCGAGAAATGGGTACCGCATGAATTGACTAAAGTACGCCAAAGATCACGCATTCAGTGCTGCGTTACATTGCTCAACCGTCACAATAACAAGGGAATTTTGAAGCGTATTGTTACTTGTGACGAAAAATGGATCCTTTAGGACAATCGAAAACGATCATCACAGTGGTTGAACCCAGGAGAACCGGCCAAATCTGTTAAGTTGGCTCAGGAAAAGGTACTGGTGAGTGTTTGGTGAATCAGTGCTGGTGTCATATACTACAGCTTCCTAAGATCTGGCCTGACGATAACGGTAGTTCTGTATTGTCAACAATTGCAAATCATGATTGAAAAGCTAGCCGTTAAACAACCGAGACTGGTCAATCTCTCTAGCCCACTGCTGCTTCAGGAGAACGGTAGACCCCATACTTCACGACAGACGGTCGCTAAATTAGAGGAACTGCGGTTGGAATATCTCCGAAACCCACCATACTCCCCGGACCTTGCTCCAACAGATTACCACTTTTTTCGGAATTTGAAAATTTCTTGCAAGGAAGCAAATTCAATTCCGAAGAGGCTGGCCAAACCGCCTTCCAAGATTTTATTGATTCTCGGTCCCACATTTTTTTTCGGTGATGGAATCAATGAAATACATATAAAATGGCGAAAGTGCATTGATAATAATGGTATATACTTTGATTGATTAAATATAAAATTTCATAATATTTTTAAGGGGCTTTTGTGCAATAAGTCCACGTCAGTCTCGTCATAGTCGTTTTCACGCTAAAACTACTTATCAGATTTATATGTTTCATAGCTATGTCTATCTGGTCTGTTTATAGTATATATTTTTAAGATAAAGTAACACGAAATAAGCAGTGACGATAATAGTGAATCCAATCGGGAGAAAGACGCATTTGAAGCGCTTAAATGGCTTACGTTGTGTTAACCACACGAGATATGTCAAATTAATGAACTATCTTGAGACATAATGAAAATACTAATCTCACAACCTGTTTAAATTCTTCAATATTTATCATATTATTTTTAAGGTGATTCTAAATATTGTCGTAGTTTTGTTACGCATTTGCTATATTTGATTGAATTATGAATTCTTTGAAAATACTGAGTTTTATTTTAATTAAAACTTTAATGATTTTAGATTTATTTGCCGTATCCGTTTCAGGATGAATCAATACTGTGCGTGATGAAGTATCTGGATTTACAATCGCTATGCAGGTGCGCTCAAGTTAACAGGCATTTCAGTAGGCTCGCGTCAGATGCTATACTGTATCGAAGTATAGATTTGCGACCGTACTGGCATTGCGTGCAGTCTCAGGTAAGAAGAAATATTGAAATATATTATTATATCAGTATTTTAACTAACTTGCTTTAAGTTTATTTTGAAAGGGGTTTGTGTATAAATTCTGAGTTGTATGAATGATGAAGTTGCAGGGAAATGTTGATAATTTTATTTTTTGGTAATGCTGTGGCTGGTAGGCGTAAAATGGTAAAAAATAAGGTTTTTTTGTCTGTGAGTCACGTGTTTGGAAATGCAAATCAGAAAACGCGACGTCATCATTCAATAAACATACACAAGTGTTATTGGTTTATATTTGGTGTCAATAAATAATTGAATCAATGAAGGAGTGATGGCCCAGTGGTAGCGTGTACGACTTCGCGTCGATTGACGTGAGTTCGAATCCCTGCAATGAGCCTGAGCTTTCGGTGAAGGAAAACATCGTGAGGAAACCATAGCATGGTGGTATGGTATTGTCTAATGCCCGTTAGGCTAACTACAACCCCCAAGTTAAAAATCTGTTACCAAGAAACTATATGTACGTCCCGGCAGCTACACTTGAGAGCCAGTCCCCTAATTAGGCTTAGCGTGTTACGATCTGGAACCACATCGTCACTTAACATCAGGTGAGATTGTGGCAAACGCTAAGTCTCTAAAGAAAAAAAATACCCTCCTAATACCCGCTTGGCTAGCTACCACCCTCAAGTTGAAAATCTGTCGCCAAGCACCAATTGGTGTGTTCCGGTAGCTGCACTTGAGAGCCAGTCTTCTTCCACTAGGCTTAGCGTGTTATCATCTTGGGACACATCGTCACTTAACATCAGGTGAGATTGTGGCTACTACGCAAAACCTATAACGATAAAAAAAATATGGTATCGCGAACTTTTTTAGATATACTAAGGAGCAATATTTTTTTAAAACATTGTTTTTACGCAGCACTAACCATTACGCCAGCGCACGCGGATAAAGCAGCGGGTGCGCTGTTTCTTCCGACTTACTTAACAAAAATCAATGTTTATGGCTAGCTGAGAGGTGTATCCTAATGCTCGATAGCCTATACTATTCCTCGTGAATCTGGCTATCATACACAAAAAGAATTTTTCGAATCCGACTGAATTTTTCAGAGATTAGCGTGTTTAAACAAACAAACTTAATAACTCTTCCGCTTTATTATATTAGTATAGACAGAGACTACTATATAGATTATAACGGGTGATCCCTAAATGCGATGCACCGAAATTACCTGACAATGTTTCCTTTCATTTGTCCATTTGTCTATCAGAAAGGTCGCTTACAGGTCGGACTGACCTTTGGTGTCGAATAACATTCTGTGTTCGATTTGTGAAATGACATTGCTATGTATGTAGTCATTTGTTTTTATTTAACGGCGAGGTCCCCAATCTCAGTGCTGAAGATAACCCTTTGAATGCAACCGATAGACTTGTTTTTGTGCATTATTGTAACAGAGTAATAAGAAGTCTTGAATGTCAATTAAATACCTACTTTAAAATAGAAAATAATTATAATGAAAAACGTAGGTTACTTAAATAAAATCTTTGCTTCCCTACTTGAAGTTTTTGGTTAAGGTTTGGTCGTTGCAAGAATTTTTGGTTAATTTTGAAGCGTTATTTCGTCTGTCTCACGTTTTCAAATCTATCTTAACATTCGATATTTCTATGATGATAATCTTAATGCAACAAAATTATAATCTAAAATTAGCCGTAATGTCTTATTCAGTATTTCAAAGAATAATATTAAATGGTAAATTATGTACATTAAAATTCTATCAAAATTCTGAAAATTTCCACATCCGCGTTCACGTCCAAGCTCGATAGTAATTTATATATTCGAATAATTTAATTTAACCTTGCACGTTTTATCCCCAACTCTTTAAGAGCAATGGTACATATATCATTTCTCCATAAATAAAACACGGCAAGCAGCAAAGTTACTATAAATAAAGTCGGATGAATGTACAGTGCACATAATTCTGGTATGAAATTTGCCTGAGGACCTGCTTTATCATTTATATAGTGCCATAGTATCCACATAACTACTAAGCAATATCGAATTGAAAATCTTTCGTAGTTCTATTTGTTCCGGTAGTTGTAATTATGAGTCCTCAGCTAGTTTACTATGGATAATATAATAAAAATCCATTATATTTTTAAATTTTGATTGGTTTGGCCACAATATCAGCTGATGTTAAGTGACGATGTTGCCAAAGGTGGTGGATCAGAATAACTGGCTCTCAATCGTAGTTGCCCGAACACACCCATATAGGTGTAGGAACACACCCAGGCGAAGGTTAGAAAATCCCCTACCTATGATTTCATCAAGATGTCACGAGCTGGTCAGTATCAAGCTACCGATGGAGTCGTCATTGCTAAAAACTAAATAAAATTCTATACAAAATGTATAGATACAATTCACCGTAGATATTCTGTATTGTTTCAGGTACTTGTAACGTTATCGATGCGATGCAAATATCTACAGAAATTGGATCTCTCGTGGTGCGGCAGCCATTGTATGATCCAATCGAATTATGTTGTCAAGTGAGTTATTATTTTTAAAATCCTAATGCCGTATACAATGTAAAAGGAAATACTAGTTTACTAGTGTTAAGTTTGCCACATACATGTTAGTCAATTAGTCTTTCTACCGTCGATTTTATGTGATTTTAAAATAAATATCTGAGCGATTGAGCTTCGCTCGGTGTTTTACAACGCCCATCTAAGTAAACTTGGAAAGTAAACCATTATCGAAATTTCATCCAAATCCTTACTAATTACTTATTTACTACCTACTTGCTTAATAACATTAAATACTACTTTTTTCTAGGGATTGTAGTCGTTAGCCGTTAGGGTTACGTCAACCTTTTTGTTTCCACATATTTATTTATATTAGCTAATAATCAAGCTATATTCCGAAAGTTGATGCCACATATTAAGAATTTCGCTCTACACTCTTATTTTTTATCTTTATCACACAACAACACCCGTACTAATTGTCCAACAACAACTTTAACATTTAGATTTATTCATAATTTGATTTAATTGATTAATTATTAATACAAGAATTGATTACGATAAATTTGCAATGCTACTGTAGAAAGAGGAAGAAACCAGAATTGCATCAATCGTAAGGCCGCGACCGTGAACATCGGTATTTAATTATCGATTAATTAATTTAATTGTTCGATCTGTTTTGTATTTATAATATCTAGTATAGTTCTAGTATCTAATAGTAACGTCCTTGTTAATTAACAGTTTCCTGAAAGACAGCGGCGCCGAGTTAACACATTTGAGACTGAATTGTTGCAAATTCGTTGATAACTCAGTGCTAAGAGCTATTGTTGACACCTCACATTATTTACAAGGTGGGTGTGCTATATTATTACAAAACAACTGTTTTTTTTGTAACTATGACTTAATATGTTGTTATTTATATAAATTTCATGAACAATACTTGCAATAATGTTTTACAGTCTTTTATATTACATTGTTTTATAGGTGCGTAGGCATTTTATACGTTTTAAAAAAATGTGTGCAATGTATTGGTATATAGTTACTTGTCTTTAATAAATCAATCTCTAAGAAAACGTTTTACCTATAGACTGTACTCTACACTACGTAGAAGCACGAGTTTTAAGGCCGGCACTGTGCCTGTTTGGAAGCACAGTATAGTCCAAAAACAGCTGTCTGAATACATTGGGTAATTCAAAGAGAGTCACCGTAACTGGTTTATAACTATGTGTATGATGGTTATGGACCAGTAAAGATCCTTACCACGTCGGTTGATTAAGGATATACACCGGCTGACACCGCTTAAATGTATCACTTAGACGATTGATACACTTGGTATATAGTGATCCATTCAGTGAGATACAATTTCTCGCGTTCTACCAATCACATTCGTGGAATATTATTTATACAAATAATTGTCTATAATTAGCCGGTTTTTTTTTTTGTGGCAACAGCATATATTCCTTAATTCTTCAGCGAAATTAATTAATTATTCAAATACCATTTTAAAGTTTATGTTCCTAAGAAAAGATAAATAGCTTAAAATTAATGTTTTCGTTAAGAAATGATTAATAAACTTTTTTTATTACAAATGCAAACTATTTATATATTCAAATAACATGCAGTAGGTGCCATCTATTAACAATTTATATAACTAACACGACAGCTGTTAGTTACATTGCTCACATTCCATAATGTGCGAATACGTGCGAAGTATTCGCACAAGTCACTAGTATTATTTATTAGTCATATAATTAACTATTACGTGGATTCTCTATATTATGCTATAGCTTGACCGCCGTAAGCGCGACCCTCCTGATGGTCTGCGGGACGCGGGAGTAGAACCAGACCGATCAATAAGCTAGTTTGTTGCCGGCGATAGACGTTTCACGTATGAGCTTACGCGGTTTTATTTTTGTGACTGCTCCACGTGAGATTATTTTACCAAGATGGAATTACGGGCGCTGCATTAAAAAAAACGATACAATCAATCTAAAGTAATGCTTTAGTGCGTTTTAATTCAATGAAATTGAATAACCTACAGTATAAAATTATTTAAGTTTAACTTCGACTGCGTTTAAAGATTACACGCACAAGTTTTTATCAGTGTAGTAGTTTTTTTATTAGCATTTTAATAAAGATAACAATGCTATATGTATTAAATATATTATTTATCAATAGATATCTTTATCAGTTGCAATACCATGCATAAAAAATGTTGATCTCAAGATATAGAGTATCATCTCAATACCTGTATATCCGTGCACACCTGCCGCCCCGCGTCCCGCAGACTATCTAGAGGGTCGCGCTTACAGCTGTCGGCCTATAATAAAAATTTCTAGAATGTTCAATGAAATATTTCTATCTGTGATTCTAGAATTATGTCTTCGTTCTGTCGTCGAATGCTCTGATTGGATATGTCTATCTTCATTGAAGACGTTGAAACGTCTGGATCTTTACAGGACGGATATAACTACTACGGCTGCCGTAAATATAATTAGGTCGAATCCTGGTCTGGAGCATCTCAATGTTGGTACGAATTACTTTTTTAAATAAAATTATATGGTGTTTTGAACAGTGGTGCTTGACTGACGTGGATTGGCATAAATTCTTTAAAGGTTTTAGCGTGATGGCCACATCCTCGCATGATATAAAATGGCAATGTGGCCCAAGTGGAGCCTAGTGGAGGGACTGCCTCTCAAGTGCAGCTGCCGGAACACACCTATAAATGTTTGACGACAGATCTTCAACTCGAGGGTGGTAGACTGCCAGGCATTAACACCACAATACCACAATTTTTTGGTTTCATTACGATGTTTTCTTTCATTGATAGCTCAGGCTCAGTGTAGGGATTCGAATTCATATCGATCGAAACTCAAGCTTAACTCAGTCTTAAGAGATTTAATACTAAGTATAAGAAGAGTAAGAGTATAAGTAGAAATGTTTATGCTTTATTGTGTGTATTAAGCTTTATTTAACACTTGCTGTTGCCTGCGATTTCGTTCACTGTCGTTTTCTACGTTTTTAATTTCCAATTTTATAATTACTGCTTAAGATCTATGTAAAGGCGGGAGATATGTATGTAGGTTAGGTCACTCTCTAAAAATTCCTCTATATGGTAATGAAAGTCGCGTTAAAATCACGCAGATTAGTCTGAACAAATAAACAGAGAAAGTACTTATTTAAAAACATGTTTATGAGCTTAAGAAAAAACCTTTATTTTAAAATTACAGTCAGAAAATTCAGTCATACATAATATTTTTCAAAGGTATTAATTATTATGACAATTCTCAATATAATTCTTCATCAAAATTAATGTATCATCAAATGCCTTTTTAAAGATTCCGTTCCTCGCTATTGACTAAACAGACAAATAGTTTAATAATAACGCTTTGGTAAAAATAGTTATTTATGATACTAGTGCGGTAAGTTGGTTTTGTAAAAACCAACTTCCGTACGCGTGTCATACGTTTTTCAACACATTTGCGAGAAAACAGTACAATATGTAATAAAGCAAATTTTTCATTAGATTATTTTTAAGAACAAATAAATTATACAGATAGTTCGCTATTCTTGGAAATTTAACCTGCAATTTGCGCCTCATTCAAGATTTCAGATGGAGTAGATTCCATAATAATGTCCGATTCCTCGCTTAAACTAATATTATTGTTTTGTTTATAAATATCATTTGGACAATCTTTGACGTTTCTAATATGAAAATGACGCGCATTTGCAAATGGGTCACGTGCGCGTGTTTAAAATTAAAACTACTACTTTCGTCTTATTTTCTCATTAGTATTAAAGTGAGACAAATTAATTGATCAAAAATGCTTTTAAAGTTCGATCATTCTGTTTACTTATTCTCGTAATCTGAAACTCCTTAATAGAATTCCTTTATAACTTTTTTATGGAAATTAAAAAAAAAACCGTAAAGGATACATAAGGCGCTATACAACGGAGTGTGCGGTAAAACAAGTACTTAGGTGAGAGTACATTTTACCGCACGCTATATGTAACTCTCGAACAATGTATACAGGATTCGTAAATGCGTTTTTTGAGCAAATGTGTTGAGAATATTTTTATAAAACGTTAAAAATATATTCAACTAACATGTAGGATGCGCCATCTATTAAAAATCTGTTCAACTAATATGACAGTTGTTACACTGATGACATTCTATAATTTGCGGAATACTTGCAAGGGTAAGCTAATACATTTGTATATATGATTAATAATATTGTTTATTTATTTTATTTTAGGATCCTGCAAGATTATATCCTCAATGGATGAAGTTGCGATAGCGTTGGGTGCGAACTGTCCGAATTTAGTGTCAGTGGACTTTTGGAAGTCGTATTCACTGACGCCGAACGGAATCAGGGCCCTTGGGAATTGCAAAAACTTACAGGAGCTTGATGTCGGATGGTGGTAAGTGTAATATCCTATATTTATAAATATTACCAAGTGCGTGTCGCCCGTCACAATATGCAGACTTAGAGAGGGGGCTTTAAGTTATTTTCAATGGAATTTGCACGAAATTACTTCTTCAAGGGTTTGCTGGTTCATGAAACTATTCTATTAACTGCTAATACGAACGGATTTCATAATCTATACGTTATATATGTAATATTGTCCTAATACTTTAAGAGAGGTACGACACAGAGAAATTTGTTTCGAGATTTCTCTCTATTTGGAGCAGTCCGACTGGTGGGGTACCTCCACTATACGGACCTAGTGTTGTGTTTCTGCGGTGAGTAGGGTTTCCAGAGCTCCTTGGGTAGGGGGGTTCAAGGTCCACATTACGCTAGTGATACCTATGGTATTACAAGCGTCCATAGGCTACGGTAACCGCTTACCATCAGGCGGGCTGTACGCTTGTTTGTCACCTTAGTTGTATAAAAAAATACTCGCGGGATTGCCCACCGGCAACACCATTCCTATATAATGGCTTTCAAGAGAATTATTTTACGTAAAATGCTGTATATGTGTAATATAAAGGGTAATGGCCTGCTCATTTTCAAAGAGTTTGTGTTACTTAAATTTATTTAATTAAGATATTTTCCAAAAAAAGCATATATTTTTTAAACCTAATGTTTGCCGATCCTTGCCAATTTGTTGGCAATGTCTTTCGGCTGAGATGATGAGGGTGATAAGGATAGTATGTTACACTGTTGAGCCTCCAAGCGGGCGGTTCGGGGGAGTGGCTGGCGTGGCTGGCGGGCGGGGAGCTCCGCAAGTTGTTCTTGGGCGCGTTACGCGGCGTGTGCGACAGGGACCTGCGCGCGTTGGTGCCGCGCGCGCCGAAACTGGCGCAACTCGACCTGCTCGGCGTTAGGGCTGTCACACCAGACATTTGCGATACGTGAGTACGCACGCAGTTAGCAGCATTTCTGAAGTGAAACTTCTATGCGATCACGCTCACCGTCGCCGGCGTCCGTCCCGCGGGCATGTCGTCTAAACACACGCTACTCTTATTCAAGTGAAACTTCTTATGCGACTTCCAACACAGTAACATGTAATATGTTTATTTCTTACATGCGTACATAAGACACACGATAAAGTACACATTTTGAAGTGAAACTTCTTGTGCGACTTCCAACAGGTTAAACGTTTAACGCACATTATCGGATCGGTCTCTCCTCTTTGTGTGAGCCAGAGCGAGAGAGCAATATATTATCGGTCTCTCCTCTTTGTGTGAGCCAGAGCGAGAGAGCAAATGTCGGTGTGTATGTATATTGCACACTGTTTAAATAAAATATAAAATGCCTTTTAAAATGAAGTTTCACTTCTATCGTGTGTGAATCGCACACACACCTTTTTTTTTAACTTTTTTACCGGTTTATCGTTTTTACCCAAAACGGAACTAATGTTAAATGACGATGTGGTCAAAGATGGTTACCGATTAAAGTCTAGAGGGTAGCAATTCAAGCGAGCATTCAAAATTACCTTATGACCATGCTGGTGTTTCCAATGTTAATATATAATGCTACTCAATTAAAATTAGAATTGCACCTTAGATTTAGCTGTGGGTCGGATATGCCGTAGTTGGATTGATATCTCGCTGGTCTTAATCAAAATAAAAATCGATTTTGGCAATGCAATTTAGTAGGCTCTTGACAACGTCAAAACACTATCACCGGTTCGGACAACAATCCTAGTCATTGAGAATAGCAGGCAAGAAACTCGTATCGGGCTCACCAGGGACTACGTTTAGAATATTTTTTTTAAAGTTGCAAATAATACCGGTGATAGAATATTTATTCATTATTCCACCTTTAAAAGTAATGTAAAAATATATTTTTAAATCTGAATAAAAAACATACCGCAAAAGCGTGGCGTGACGTCATTGTACATAAACAACATATGGACTATAAAAAATAATAAATTTATAAATGTTGCTAAACCCGATCGATTTTCTTGCCGGTTCTTCTCGATGACTGGGTTGTTTTCCGAAACGGTCTACTAGTGTATTGACATTCATAAGTGCATTCTTAGAGCCTAAATTGAATAAAATATTATTGGTTTTGGTTTTTTTTTCTTTTCAAATCAACTATACTATTGGTCAGGAGGCCGAGTTTTTCCGGGCTCGAGGGAGATTGCAGAAGGCATTCAGCCTAGTAGATAAAGATTTGTCAAGAATTCATTAAAATGATCTCCAATCTTTTTTCATATATTACGATATATAACCGTTTTCAATGTGACAGATGTTTGCAAACTCACAGGATCAAGCCAATTTTATTTTTGCAAAATCATGTTGACCCTACAATTTATTCATTCATATATGACAATATTAATTTCAGAATATTGGCTGAATGTAGGGAGCTCAGACTATTGGATGTCAGTTTTTGTGACCAGATACAAGAATCTCAGGTGAGTTTTATTTTATACTGACGTAAGTGATTATGAAATAAAAATCGTATAAAGTATAAGACATGAAAAATACAACGTTAGCAGTCCTCCATGATACGCTATATCCCAAGATATATTAATAATGCTAAGGCTTTTTAGTATGGGTTTTAGATCTTAAAATAGTTAAGTTTTATGTTAGTTATTTACATTGTGAAATTTCAAAATTGTTTTTTTTTGCCTTTTTGTTATCGAAAATTTGTTTTCGCAGAATTTACTTTTTTTGTACCGTTCTGTAACATACTATATGTTCACTAAACTATAAGTAGTATATTTAGAAGTGAAGATTATTAGACGCGTTTTCTTATTCGCGGCTGAGGAGTGCCTTACGCGCTCTCCCCCAAGCCCGGTGAAGCTGTCAAAGCCTCTAATGGCTCCAAGGCTTTTAAGGCTAACAGTATAGAAAGTTCGTAGAAAAAATTACAATATCTCTATTTATTATTTCTTAAAGGTGTTTTTGTGGTAACGCCATGTCATCCCTAATTCTTTATCAATATTAATGATTCAATAATCATTTTTAAGCTTATGTTCACTGTTATTGACGAAAAATAAACAAATAGTATAAATTACTTTTTTAGAAAAAAAAATCTTTAGTAATGCGATCTATTGATGACGTAACATGTAGGAAACGCTAGCCAGCCCGGCTAGCGGCAAACGTTGTTCTACCATTTCCAATAATAAATAATTCGACTAAATCGCCACCTATCCCGGTTTTTTTCCTGGAAACTTATTCAGGAGCATAATGAACCGACCAAAATAAGAATTACTTATACGCATCGTTTAAATCGTGAGTTATGATGGTCTTGAGTTCATAAAACATCCAATAGATAAAAAGATTTTCAGGTTTTACAAAACTTACCAAATTTCGGGTAACTTAAAAAAAAATGCTTTCCCTAAATTCCCTATTCGGACTTAATTACATTTTATAATGTGCTAATTTATGCGACCGGGTCAGCTAGTATTCTATTCAATTTACAATTTAAGTTCAACATTATTATTTATTTTGACGTGTTTTGGTTGTTCATTAATATAAATCATAAATAATGTTAGTTGATTTTTTGTGGTTTTCATTCACAGGTTTTAGAATGGCGAGAGCAATACCCACACGTAAGCATAAAGAGATCGTTCCAGTCGGCAAATTTGAACACCGCACCTAGTTCTTTGTTCTTGGCACCGAGTCTGGAATAAGTTTAACTCACAAGTTAATTTATTAAATATCTCCATATTTCAATCCTAAAAGTCCACCAGCAATCAGTATAGAAGTTGTCGCTAAAGGAGATTTTTTTTTGTAATTAATTGCCATGTATATAATTGCAGAAGTTACATAATGTTTTGTGAGCACTTTGGTTTCAATTAAATTAATAGAACGTTCTTAAAACCTATCCCATTTTGTATATATATATTTTAATATCTATATATTTTAATCTTCAAAGAGTGATAATAGTTTCTGCGATTTATGAAGGTGTTACTTTGCAGAAATCTGTTTTAAATTGTTTTCTAATAATATCACGTTGTTACCGATTGACATGAATACGCATGTTTCTCTCCTTCATGAGTTATCCTTTCTAGGGGTGTTGTGGAATTCCGTAACTGTAACCGAAATTATCGGATATATCCTAAAGATAAAAATATACGAAACCGTAAACCTATATAAAGCCGCTATAATATACTAGCGTTTGTCGATCGTGCGTTTTCGCCGAACGCTTGATCAACGCTGACCCTACGCGCATGCGCCGTCACGACACTCGCGTCGCGTTTTTTCTCCTACAAAAAGGCACGCTACGTGTACGCGTCGCGAGCGCTGCTTTACGCAGGCGCGAGACGCGAACGCCGCGCGCGCAGTCTCGACGCAGGTCAAACGTTGGACGAACGCGCTCGATAAAAGCTAGTCTGATAGAGGCCTAAATGTTTCGAATAATTAGGGATAGGGACGGAATCGATCGAATGAAGTTTGTATGTAATGTAATACCTGTAACTGAAATTCTCAGAAACTATCGGTTCTTTAAAATAATTTCATGTCCCAATCTATAATCGAATAAATACTTTTAAGATATTCATGCTACGTCAAACAATAGCAAAGAAATATTAAATAAACAATTAAAAAAGTTCGACTGCTTTCTTTTTGAGTTAAAACTTTAAAACTATAAATATGATATTTTTACATTCAATATTTTTTTGTAAAATTTAATTTTCAAAGGTTATTATTAAATCCTGTTTTTTTTAATTCAATAGGCAGCTTAGGATATATTTTCTTTATGTTTTCAAATCGAGGGCATCATTACAAATATGCGTATGGATAACTGCAATTTTACACGATAAGTAAAAACTAAAAATAAGGTTGGTTTTTCTTCAATACAAATATTTCGTACAAAGTCTTGAATATCTATTTTTTGTATAGGAAAATAAAAACGAAAATCTCAATTTTGCGTGTAGTTTGTCCTTTTTGTTATGAAGCCTTCGATATATCTGATTCCGTTATGTCCGATCCACACGCTTGCCACTTGCCACAAACTTCAAACCTCTACGAACGCTTGCATAAAATAGGCAAAAAAAACATCGGTCTCCAAACGTACGTTTTGGATATTGGATGTTATAACATTTGTTATAATCTATTTTTAATGTAAAAAGATGCAAAATTAAACGAGGAAATATAATAAGCTACGGAAAATTCGGTAGCGAAGATAGTTAAATATACACAAAAACTTTACCAGGTTTTAATTTCCAGTAATTTATCAATTATTTATGTGCTCAATCTACACACAAACGTCATAAATGCTCGCCGCAAGCTCTTTTGATTTGAGCATGAAATACGACTAAGTTCGGATCGGTGGCAACACAAGCCACCAATCAACGCCTTTGAATCAACACTTGAATTTGTTAATGTTTGCCGAGGTTTGGCAAGCGTGTGGACGGGGCGTTAGAGTTACCCACGTGTAATACATTAAATGAAAAATAAAAAAAAATAGTAATAGATACTTTTTTATTTCGAGAAGAAATTCATATTTCTTGTTTAAGTACTACTTCAAATTATATTTTTTGTTATTTTCAAGTTTTTATTTTTTATATATTTTACTCTCATTATTGGTTATGTTTTATTTTTATATGTTCTTCTAATAGAAACAAACAAATTAATTTATTTTTTTTAGTTTTGCTATTTTATTGCCTCTGGCAACCCTAGAGGTGGAGGTAGAGGTGTTTAAGACGAGGTATTAAATTTAAAATAAAAAGTGCGTTTAAGTACATTATTTAGGTCATTAAATTTCGTTCATTCTTACACCACCTCACTATCTTGTTTTTGTCAAAATCTGGTAATCCTTCAACTGTCAAGGTACTGAATACAATTAAAAGTCCAACTATAGCTTTAATTTATTCGATACGCTCATGTAATGTCACAAAATACCTATAAGCATAAATGCTGATATTTTTATCGTACTAATTACATATTTTCCATACAATATTGATTGTCTGTGACCGCGATCGATTTTGTAATACTAAATATTATGTTGTGTACTAACTGTCAAGGCAGATATTGTATCACGAACACTAACGGACGACAAGACAAGATTTTTATTATATAAGATGTTAATATTTGTCTAAAAGTTCACATGAGGTCTTTATTAATTACCCCTTCCCTTGAAATGAGATCTGGTGACATTGGTACCAAACTCCCCCTTCATTTTGCCCACGTAATTAATGGGTGTGTCTTACAAATTGATTAGGTTCCGTAATGAACATTAAGCTGTATTTAATGACACATGCATCCAAAAGGCTTAGCCTATACATTGTTCTAATTTAAATATTTTCATATATATTTGATAGTTATAAATTTAAGGATCTATTAAGATTTAATTATCTATAAGACTGACTATATTTTAAAATGTTGTACAAGCATGATACTGTGTGTTTAAATTGACAAGCACATAAGACACAAGTATGATATAAATTTCTTAAAAAAAATGTTCTTTCTTAAAATTTTGGAGTATTTTTGATATGTAAGTATATAATATGTTATGTATTCCATTTAAAAATCTTTACAGTGGATGTCGTGGCTAAATTTATGGGCGAAAGCCATTAAAAGGATTCCTAGGTTTTATTCCTGTATAATGGTACGTACTTAGAGCACTAGTTCTCAACCAGTAGTCAGTAAGAAATAAAATATGGTTCGGAAAAGTTTTAAAATGAATTCTTTATTTGCACTGGTATGTAGTGGCGACCTTATGGTTTTTGCTAACAACAAAGAAATTAAAGTGGTCCTTTCTTCTTTTTCTTCCTAACTTAGCAACCGGTCCTCTTTATTGAAAACCATTACTGCCATTATCGAATAAATATAATTTCCAGTGTTCAGGATCCTAACAAGATGGTGGCTCCCTTGTTAGAAGTTCTTAGGGAGTTTCTGTGGCATTTCAAAATTTATGATCCATGTTATTATTTCTAATCCACTTCACTTGTGCACAATAACCAAGCTTTATTATGCAAAATACCACCTGTATTACACAATATAGGGTCAAGTAACAAATTTATGAATAAAAAACAAAAACCACTACATGACAGTTTGAGATCCCGCCAAAAACTCCAAGTGGTCATTTGTTAAAAAACATTGGTAAACTCTGTAAAACATTGTAAAACTCTAGTAGTGGTTTATTAGAGCAAATTTTTATATCATACAATCCATATTTTGTATGTTGTCATGTTCCTATTATGTTTTGGTTATTTCCATATATTAATTATTATAAGAACTTGAAACCATAAATTACTGAAATTACCCAGTTTCAAAAATGATTAAAACCATAGAGGAGGAAACGGGGGAATACGAAATTATGATTTCGTCAATTTAACATAATATGTAAAGTGCGTTTTTAATTCTCACGGAGTTTAATGACATTTCATGTGTTGTTAGGTTTTGTTTTTAAAGTAGTAATGTCACCAATCCCAACTAATCGTAAAACCGTACGAAATAATATTCCTATTGATGTGTTTCTGGAAAAAAAACATTGTATCCTCTAATGTGAAAGACGAATAAGGCAGTCCAAAACGCGTTTGTCGTGGTCCAACCGAAGCATTCTTTAGTTGTTTTTTTTTGTAAATTGTTCTGTATATATACATTTTATAGTTTCCTGAATAAATCATGACAATAGTAAACTATTAGGTATATTGAATAACACAAAACATTTCAATTAATAAATAAAAACCTTCAATTCACTATTTAATATCTTGGTATTAAATATACGGTAGCAGAACATTACAAAAATAAATGTGGCAACATTGTTTTCAAGTTTAAAATTAGTGATTGATTGTCAATTTACCCCGTGGGAATAAAACACGCAGTTTAGGTACAATCATACCGAACTGCAGTTGTCTCTCTCCCTTTCTATTCGGTCCTTCGCGGCATAGCGCGACAGCAATAGATTTCTGATAAAACTTCTTCATATGTATTGCCGACCGCGTTTCCTCGTAATTATTTAATTTATCATCATATTGGACTTTTTGTCTATGACACACAGTTTAAGGCGGTTAATATATATTATTGATTTAATTATATTATATATATTTAATTTGGTTCAATGCCATTAAATGAAGTTCTCAGTATTGGTGACTTGTTTATATGGTATATTGGTATTATTTTTGGAGAACTTCATCACAACTTGTTGGTTAAATGTTAAAATAAATTTTGATATATTTTTAATGTTCATATATTGAATAAATGTTACTCGCTTTCTATATGTTTAATTATTGATATTTTTATAATTGTAGCTTTAATTCGTAAATACTTTCATAAAATTATATATTTATGTAAGAAAATGATAAATAAGGTCACTTATTATATATTTTTCTTCAGCTATAGTAAGTAGTTCTGTCTTAAGAAATGGGTTATAATTCTCGTCACGAATTATGAGCCAATTAGTTTAACGCATTAGACGATCATTGGTTGTTATTTGGAGGTAGCAGAGGTTGTGCGGCGCATTTCATTTTCTCGCAGTTTCCATGCTTTTTTTGTTAGTTATCTCTTTTCATCGCGCATACGGCGGTCGAAAGAAATAAAATGCATAAATATGATACTTAATATCGTAAGCTATCGAAATATGTGAATTATAGATTAATGAAGTTACAAAATATATTTTTTTATATTTATTTTAAACATTCAATATTTTTTCATCTGTTCTATAAATTAAGGAAACGTTAGCCGCCATTATGGTTCCTGTGTGACGTCATTATGTATTAAAACATCATATAGATTGGTGTGTCAAGTTGATAGAAAGTCTTCATTCAGTGATGGTAGTTGAAATTAAAGTGAAACTACACGCGGTTATTTCTAAATTCTTATATATTAATATTTAGGAAATGTAATAAAATCCTCGATATATATCCAGAATAACCTTTTTATTGCTACTGGTAATAAATTTCTGAATCTTAGTTATTTCAATTGTCACAAGTAGATGTCGCTAAATAAATATAAAAAACTTTGTTCGAAGAGCATGATTGTTGACTATATAATGACGTCACAAACCAAAACAGTGAGGTGGCTAGTGTGTCTTTGCGGATATTAAAAAATGTAAAATTAAAATGCAATTTTAGAACACTAAACGATTTCATGAAATTGAAATAAAAATTCTAGTAGCTTATTATTACTAAAGGATCAAATCAAGCCACATTTAAAAAAAAAGGTGTAATTACCCATTAAATTATAATAGAATATATAGTTGTACATTCATGACATACATGACGAAGGTAATATTGTATTGTATAGTTTTGTTTCAGTGACGTTTTGATGAATAATGAATGCAAACCTGTCAAAATTTAAAAAATATTCCTCTAAGTTTTAAAACATCGCCTCTTAATGTAAAAAATAATTTAAATATTAGTTTATGAAGAACTAAACTGTAAAATATCATTTTGTTACTAACATTTTTTTATTATGTAAAGACTTCATTATTAAAATATATCTAAACTTAGAAGAAGTTTTATAAGGTGCTTTTATTAATATAGTTTTTTTTTCCAAATTTCATCAATTTTGTTCTGAAAATTTTCTTTTGTTGTTTATTTTATATTAATAAAATACTATTATTTTATGTCCATATATTTAACACGAATATAAAAAAGATGTTTGAATGTTTCATAAAATGTAATTATATTATAAATAAAATGTATAATTTAATACAACAAATTTTTAATTTTATTTTTAATTATTACACCATGCTTATGTCCCCTAGCTGTCAGCGCAGTGAATCCTCATTAACGTTTTTATACACAACGAAACATGATGAACTAGAAAGAAAATAAAAAATAGACGTTTTTCAGCGGCATCCTCAGCAGTGGACTTTGCATCATCAGGCGACTCCACTCAAACCTAAACGCAGTTACCTGCACTTAGAGGCTGCGCAGCCGACAATCCACTTTCTTATGGAGACTCGGATATCTTGCCCGAGCGATAGATCGTACCTACTCTCTACCCCCGGTTACAAGCTCGAACACAAATTCCTGAGACGTGCCAGTGTATGTAAGTACGCTCGGGAGGATATCTGCTGTCGCAATCTTCACTACCTAGAAGACAGGGACCTATCAGTTTTGTGGGTGCGCGTGGATTACTGTGGTCACACTCGCATCTAAGCGTGCCTTTACAGTCTCACACCCGTACCTTGAATACCGGGTATTAATATTTGCAGGTACGTCTCATTTAGTTCGGAGTTTCTATAAAAAGTACTACTTTGTCATGCCAGACTAGGAATCTAGACATGTATATAATCAAAGAACCGAGGTAAGTGGAAATTGGTCAGTATAAGCAAAAATATTTTCTATAATATTTAAAATTGTGTGATTAATATTACTCAAAAGTAAATTTTACACTGATTTTTCAGGTTTATAATTAATTGTGTGTTGCAATCAAAACACATTTAAATTTTTTGTGTAATTATAAAAAAATACTTTACCTTAAACGATCGCTGTCAATGACGAGGTCTCTAATCACAGAGTACATTTGTATATAGGAGAATTCTAAATACAACTTCTCCTTTGATCGGCTGTACTATTCAGTGTTCTACTTTACTGCCCCATGACTGTCTAGAGGTTTACCTTCACCATTCAATGAAGCGGTTGATTTGTCGCTGTACATTTTACCGTACTTTGTTTTCGCACCTACATAATTACAATAAATTGTTTTTGTAGATGTTATTTGCCACAATTAAAATTAATCATTATTAAAACTATGGGTGAACTATAAGAGGTAAGATAAGAAAACTGTTCCACTTGTTTCTGTTTAAGGGAAGAACCACTTCTAGTAAACTGTCATAATTAAAACTATAATGTAGGTACTATGAGAAAAAAAACAACTCTTGGTACGAAAATAGCATAGTTGCAACCACGTCAGAGTTGACAGGAAACTGATATAAATATCGTTAATTGTTGTTATTTATTATCATATAGAATAGGTACCTACAGTTATATTATCTTTCTGTGTAGTCAATTGTAATTAATTGTAGCTTGCCTTGAACTGACTCTTGTTTTTAGTTACGTTTGAATATCTATAATAAAATAGTGTGACCAAGTTTTATTTTTATTTAATTATAAAAACAAACAGTTACGTGTAATAAAATTATAACCATTTATAACTAACCTCAAATATGACTGTTGTCATATACGTAATAGGTTTTTAGGTTTTAATTTCTGATGAGATTGGAATATGACGTATACCAAGAACATCAGTAATACCCAGAGAACACGCTACCTTACTTTGACGTCACTCACAAGGCATATGTGGGTCACATCTTTTTTATGTATATGTTATAGGGAATTTATAGAATCTCGTTATTCTATAAAATGCCTGAAGCTAGCAGGCAATGTATGAAATGATTAATATTTCATGTATTGCCAGGAATTCTATAGAATACCAAATGAGAAACCAGCAAAGTATGAAATACATAGGTACATACGTTTCGAATATCACGTGAGAGTTTTTAACGGGACTTCAACGTGTCATGTGATTGAGACAAATCCATACCTATACGATTTAGCCTGCGAGAGAATGAGATAGAATATACATGGTTAATGCTAGCACTGATTTTCACGACTATATTCGTCGTCGAATTGGCCTAGCGGTGTCAAGACCAGACTTGTGCGAACTGTTGTTTGTTGTTGATGTATATACGTCATTTATAACATTTTCTAGGCATACCTTTGCTTTGCTTATCTAGACTTGCAAACAATTACTACCGAGCCGGCCATGGTAGCGGTCGGCAAGCACCATGGTTTCGATAGAATGCGTAGAAAATGAAATAAATGACGTACATACCTCATTGCAATGCCTAGGTAAAGTATGTAAAAAATTATCTTTATTTCATACATTGCCGGTTACTCTTAGGCATTCTATAGAATGCCGGCATTTCATACATTGCCTATAACATATACATTACATAAAACTGATATGATTAGTAATCTCAAAGTTATATCATACTCCGTGATCTTAATATAACATCATACTGATGTAACATAAGATTTTATTGTGATGTCAAAGTAATTATTTTTATGTTACGTTCACCTTATGTAACATTAATATCATACTGTTAAGAAAAAACTTTTTTTTTTCGTGCAACGGACGTAAGTAATGACAATAAAATCAGAATTTTAAAAGGAAAAAATAAGATAAAATTATCTTAATTTCGTAATTATCGTAATAAATATTACGCATATCTGTTATAACAGTAAATCTTATCGTTACATAACTGAGAAGTAAGTTTTTTACGTACCTACGGTTAATACTCGTATATCAATTACGCAAAATATTTTCATGGTTACTTTTTATATTGATACTAGATGGCGCTATTACAATTTTGTGCTGGGTATCGTTTTGGGTATCATGTTATATACATGGGGTATAAGGGTTTCCTTTTTGTCTTTCGTGGCTGAGTGCCTTAAGCGCTCGCCCCCAAGTCCGGTGAAGCTGTAAAAGCCGTTCGAGGCTCCTGGGCCCTTATGGCTAACAGTATAGTCAGATCGAAAAAAAAAAAAAAAAAAAAAAATCCTTTTTGTCAGTTCGCGACTTATTTGCATAACACGCAACAGTCCGAGCCGAGGTTCGGCCACTTTGGCACCCTCGGATGTTGTTGCAAAACTTTCGTGGCTGAGTGCCTTAAGCGCTCGCCACCAAGTCCGGTGAAGCTGTAAAAGCCGTTCGAGGCTCCTGGGCCCTTACGGCTAACAGTATAGTCAAAAAAAAAAAAAAAACTTTTTTGTAAAAAGTGTTTGGAGCCCCAGGGCCCTCATGGCTAACAGTATAGTCAGTTCGAAAAAGGTAGAAAATGGACAAATTGTTAGCGACTGTACTTTGTATACACTGGTTTATTAGTTGAAGTTAGTAACACGCAGTATTAATTGGAGTGTACTTCCACTCCAGAGTGACATTGAGTCATTCTAGTGTCAATGTTGTATGTAATTACATCAGTATCTTAGCTCTAAGCATGTTACTTCAGCGGTAACTTGAAAATTCAGTTGGCATAAAATATAATATTGATGTTATCGACCCTTTACCGCCAATATTTTTATAAAAATGATGTCCAAGTTTAGTCATTTCCCACACCATTCTTACATTAAATGGATGTCAAATGTACGTCACAGTTATACCATACTTGTTAAATCAGCATAATACATAAAAAAGTATGAAATAATAAGACATATATAACTCATTATTGAATCATTTCGTACATAACGGAATAATTTGCTTGATGTCATTTTTTATATCACAGTGATATAAACAAATGTGTTCACTAGATAGAAGGTACGGATAATTTGCAGCAGAAAAACATGACACATGTCTATCCCATCCTACAAGTCGAATAATGGAAAAATGAATAAATGTTTTGTGAGTAATAACGAAGAATTAAGTACTTACGAAACGCGTAGCTACTATAATATGTATCTTTTTCATTAAGTATGATGGTGAAATAAAAACGGAATAATAATCATTTATACCTATGGGATAGGTACAGGGAAGAATATCATATTTCCCAAGTCATTAGAAAAACTATTTCTTTGAAATCTCTCTAGCTAGGAGTTTTTTTTAACAGTAGCTATCCCTGCGCTATTTTGCCAAATTATTATTTTATTTCTATATTATTATATATTGAAATGAATGGTAATCAAACAAATATATTTCCTGTCCAAGAGAAAGTATTTGCAAAGTTATAGTACATATAATAAAAACATAAAAGTAGTTTATGTTAGAAAAAAGAAGAATACTTCTCAGAGTTCAGAGTTCTCAATAGATTAGGTACACAATGTGGTAATCAGCTTCTAAAACCAATGTTATACTCGTTATCATCACATTGGCTAAGTTCAATAAAATAATGAATTCATACATAAATAAATATAAAAGAGTTATGAACACATCGGACAAAACAAGTTCCGCGACAAAGCAATACTTACATTCTCACATAAAGGCTTGAAGATATCACTTGGATTTTATGGAATTTTGATACATCCAATATCACACGTAAGTAAATAATTATATTATAGTTACATATACACCAGATAAATTAACGGCTAACTATATACAAAATTATAAATTAAAATTACCCGTCATACGATGTTATTTCAAAACCTGTTTCACTATTAACAGGTAAATAAGAAGCAAAATAAAAACTACATCATTTTGTAATCGGTAGTTCCGAATTCTTAAATATTTTCTGTTGTCATTTGTTTAAATACAGTTATATAATTTATTAGCGGTGTCCCGCGGCTTAGTACGCGTCTACTAATCCGTGCAATCACAGTGGTTATTTTCGTCTCGTAAGTAATTATATTTTTACTTATAGTATCGACAATTCATGTACATTGCCTATCATTTGTGTAATAACATATAAGCACCTCCCGAATCCCATGTACAAAATTTAATCAAGATCGATTAAGCCGTTTTAGAGTTAAATCCGAACATACAAAAATACAGATTTTTTATATTTTCTTACCCTTAACTCAGATCAGTGTCTTCTAATAATAAATTTCCCACAATGACCCTACGCTATTATTTAACAAATTTAAGATATAGTTTATAACTTATGTCTAACGGATTTCTTAAAGTTATGAGATAGCTTCCCTTCTCTTTTAGTTCTTAATACTACCCAAGCATCGCGTTCACTTTTTATATTTTTCTTCCACTACTTTTTTATCATTATAGATTTGGCGTAGTGTCCACAATCTCACCTGATGTTAAGTGCAGATTTGGCCCAAGATGATAACACGCTAAACCTAGTGGAAGTCTGGCTCTTAAGTGCAGCTGCCGAAATACACCTATTAGTGCTTGGCGAGAGATTTTCAACATGAGGGTGGTAGCTAGCCAGACGAGCATTAGTATAACCCTACCACCATGTTGTGGTTTCACCACGATGTTTTCCATCACCGAAAGCTTCGCTTCCGAAGCGGCGTTTCGTTTTAATAGCCGTGCAAGCACGGTTGACAAAATTTTCACTATTCGTGATTCCGAGCGTTGCCAGACGTACGATTTAAGTCGTATTCATATGATTTTGTACACGTTTTACGTATCTACAACTCAAATATGAAAATCGTACGTAATTCGCACGACTTTTTCACATTTTATGAAAACCGAAATTACTAATTGCTAACCTATCTAACAAACAAAGCAGCAGCAGATATAGGCTGTTTCTTTTTAAATTTTGTCCTTTGGTTGAGGGTATGAGCTGAAATCACCGGACCAGAGGACTCCAAAGTTCTATGAAATAATTCAAACATAGTTTGTCGATCGCCGCGATGCCCGTACACTCTACCATTGAACCATAATTGCTTCTCTTTTTTTTCTATGACAGATATATTTTCTGAACCGGTTATAGTGTTTTTGATGTTCATGATCCCTCTCATAGTCTAAATTAGATATAGTGTATATAATTTGTTTCATAATAGTTTTTCATTTTATGTTCTTTCCTTTTATAGACAAATGTATCAAAAATTACTGGTAATATGTGTGACCATACAGTCCATATTGACAGATCATCATGATAGAACTAACCAACTCCCAGACCGTTCAACAATAGTACATTTATTCGAATGGAAATGGCGGGATATCGCTGATGAATGCGAGAGATTTCTCGCACCAAAAGGTTTTGGTGGTGTCCAGGTAAGTGTACAATTTCAATCTATGGTATGCAAAAATTTACGATACCGGACAACTATGGCGATTAATTCATTAATTCATGACACATTCGGGTAAGATCTCTACCAACCTGCTTGATTACTAGACATAGGTACATATACCGACTGATCTCTGAACGCGGTATGTCTAAGCGTGCCATTTTGGTGGGTGTTTGTATATACAAATAAGGTGGCAAATGAGCTTACGGCCCGATTGATGGTAAGCGGTTACCCGTAGCCTATGGATGTTTGTAGTACCAAAGGTATCATTAGCACGTTGCCGACCTTGAATCCCCCTACCCCATGGTGATCTGGAAACCCTACTCACCGCAGGAATACAACAAAAGGTTATTTGACTGCGATCTTCTGTAGGGTGGAGGTATTCCACCAGTCGGGCTGCCCCAAGTATAGAGAAATCTCCAAAGAAATTTCTATGTGCACTACCTCTCTTTGAACCCACCCTTCCCTAAGGAGTTTTGGAAATCCTACTCACCGCAGGAAAACAACACAAGGTTATTTGACTGCGTTCTTCTGTAGGGTGGAGGAATTCCACCAGTCGGGCTGCTACAGGTAGAGAGAAATCTCCAAAGAAATTTCTCTGTGCCCTACCTCTCTTGTCACGATGTAGTCGGACACAACACTCGTGTTCTATCTTTTAACAATATTTTAAATAAATTTCAGATATCTCCGCCTTCAGAGAATGTAATAATACGTTTAGCGGATGGCACGAGGCCTTGGTACGAACGGTATCAAGTGATGTCTTATAAAATAGCAACAAGGTCTGGTAATCGGGAAGATTTTCTCAATATGACGACAAGATGCAATAAAGTTGGAGTCAGGTAACATTTTTATTAAATACTGACTTAATCAGGATAATGATTATGATATGCTGCTTCTGTTTAAAACTGGGTTTCTTAGTAGCGTAGCTAGAAGGGAGGGTTAGCAAGGGCTGAGCGCCCCGGGTTCCACCAAAATGAGGATGACACTCCATCGTAAAAAAAATTATAACACAAACTGTATAACAAATGTTTTTCAAAGGTCATAATACGTTTTTTGTGTTTTTGGGTACGATAATAAAACAAGTGAGCAAATGTAGAGAAAATACTAACAAAACAGTTTTTCACCTGGAGTCCCCCACATATTTACATATTATTTTACTTTCTGAAGTGAGGCCGCAGCACAGAAAAAACTTAAAAAATGGTCTCTCACCACAAAACAACACAAATTTTACCTTTTTTGCTCTAACCGTCCCTAAAACCGTGTTCTACCGCTCCGAGCCTCACCTACGCTAGCATTCGCTGATATAATTATATCGTATGAAACAGAAATAGATGACGTTGAGACAGATTCTGAAATTAAACGAGACAAAGAGCCAGAAGATGTTATCCCGCTTAAATAAAATTTATAATCAGCCACATAAATATTATACCATAATATTAATCTTACTAAGTGTTATTGACGTAACACTTTTCATATTAGCAATCTCAAAGACTGTTTTTTGTTACTTTTATCCACTGTTAATACAAATATAATAAATCTGAAGAGATTTTTGCTTGATTGTTTAAACGCGCTAATCTCTGGTATTACCAGCCGGATAAAAAATTGTATATGATAGCCAGATTCATAATGAATAATAAAGGCTTTATAACTTCACGCTACGACCCTAAGGAGTAGAGCAGTAATTATGAACGTGAAGCAACCTGGCAAGCTATAGGAAAGTACGCAAGTTGAACAATGATAAGGCTTTAACACGGTTGTAACCGTGGGGCACAGTTAGTTATAATATAAAACGTTAAACAGTCAAAACTGAACTTTGAACTTAAGTAAAATATTTGAACATATTAAAACCACTTATGTAAATGAAATTGGCATGTTTTTCGTATAAATGACAATCACTCGCCCGTGTCTTAGTTTAAAATTTAATAATAATAAAATATAGCCTAAATCAAAGAAGGAGGACGTAGCTTTCAATCAGCGAAATAAGTTTTAAAATCGGATTAGTTGTTTCAGAGATTACCTTCCCACAAACATCCTTTTTTTTCGATCTTACTATACCTTTAGCGTTAAGGGCCTTAAGCCCCAGAAGGCTTTTACAGCTTCACCGGCTTGACACTAATGATAGTAGGTATATACATATAGGTACTTTATTGTATAACGGAGTTTTGCCAATCCTGGTTCGAAGTATACAAATATTATTGTTTCATTTTTATTATCGTAAATGATTAATGCAATCGCTCATTTAGGTGGATTTAATGACTAAATTGAATATCGGCTGATGTTATCAGTCGAAGTTATTATCTTTTGTTATAGTTTCATCGACTTACGGACATCTTTTTCTGATGCGTAATGGAAACTACATATTATGCGAATAGATTTCTATTTGGTGTGTTTATTTATATTTGTGAATATATTTTTTGTTTTGTCTTTAATGTATTTTGACCAATTTTATTTTCTTTGAATTTTTACATTACGTAATTTATTATATGTTAGGAAGATAAAAATGAAAACGAAGGTGCCTATATTATTATCAAATTAATTCGGGGTCGTTAAACTTATTTAAATAACAATAGTTATTGCATATTATGCACATTTTGTTGAAGTATCTGTTTATATGTAATCTTATGGAATATTATATAAGTACGTTGTTATTATGCAGTCTTATCGCCCATATCTACAACATACAATCAGGTAATTGCAGTCGATTAGCTAAAAAAATCACTATTACTTACCTAGATTCTGGATCAATATTTTTATACCACTTGAACAAGTTTTTGGTTCTTAAACCCACTATAATTAGAAAGATTAAACATTTGAAGAATATATACATGTCAAAAAATCGTGTCTATGTCATTATTTAAAAAGAAATTATGTCTCATAGCAATGAGATAACAGTACCTGACAGGAATTCAAAATACGGCGTATATAAAATAAATGGAAAGAAAGTAGAGATGCCGCGCGCTAGAAACAGGTGTGCTTTGTAGCCGACGTACCCATATAAGCACCAACGACGGGCTTGAAGGATGGTTCTAGCTCGAGCCCTCTCATTGTAAAGATCTCCGTTAATATGGATACTAAGATTGTTCAAGGCTACCTACTAAGTCGGAACCCGAAGAGAAGATCATTGTGACTGGAGCTTATTGGATTGTGAGGACGTTCAAGATCAAGTACCAGGTCACCTACGGGCAGCGATAACATCAGACATGCGAGGCATGGGGTGATTATATAGAGGAGGATGGTGGCCATAGGGCAACCCCAAAAAAAGAAGAGTTTCGCCGAAGAGTTTTTGTTGTATGATTGTCTGTTTAAACGCGCTAATATCTGGAAGTACCAGCCGGATTTGAAAAAATATTGTTGTGTATAATAGCCAGATTCATAAGGAACAGTTTAGGTTTTATAAATTCACGCTACGACCCTAAGGAGCGTAGCAATAAGTATGAACGTCAAGCAATCTGGTAAGTAGTAGGAAATTTCGGGAAGTGGAACAACGATAGGGCTACACGGCCAGGTTGTCGGCGGTGCCTTGGAGCATTGGGGCTCAGCTAGTTATAATATAAAATGAAATCTATGTAATATAATACTATAAAATGAGCAATTCTTGTATTATGTGTATGTATTTGTAAGTACATATATTCACGGGAACGGGGATGTAACGATTTGGATGAAATTTTGTATTTAGATAATGTTTTTCTTTCCAAGTTTACCTACATAGTTGCTTCTTTTTTCTCAAGACCCCGAACATAGTTCGGTCGGCCAAATATTAAGAGTATAAAATAGTCTATAGCATCGGGGATAATGTAGTTCCAGTATCAGTGATAAAAAAATTATAATAGGATCAGTACTTAGTTCCAAAGGTTACCTTGTAAAACGATTTCACATAGTTTTAACTTTTTATAATAATAGTATATATAAGTAGGACATGAGAGCGATGATGAAGCTCGGCGTGAGTTCGGATCCCTGCAATGAGCCTGAACTTTTAGTGAAGGAGAACATCGTGATGAAACCACAGCACGGTGGTAAGGCTTTTTCTAATGCACACCTGGTTAGCAACCATCCAGAAGATTAAAATCGGTCTCCAAACACCACTAGACGTATTCCGGCAGCTGCATTTGAGAATCGGTCCTCCCATTAGATTTAGCGTGTTACCATGTTGAGCAATATCGCCGCTTAAAATAAGATGAGAATTGTGGCCATAACGCTAAACCTATAACGATATAAAACAATTTTGCCGACTGGTTCGTGACCACCATAAGCTTGTCGCGTTCCGGGGTCAGCCGATGTACGTCCAGTAATTAAGCGGGGTGACTAGGCCCTGTATACCCGACTGCATATGGCAATATACCTGTCACAGTGACTCTCTTTTTCGTAGTCACGTTTCGGGATAAGCCAGTGTACATCCAGTTGCCGAGAGACCTTTAGGCCGGCATGGCAGTGATACCGGCGATGCATTGCCGATCTCTCGTTGATTGTACTGTGCTTAATAACAGGTACAGTCAAGGCACTCTGCCGCGCTACAATACTAAATAAAAAATACAGAAGTAACTTAAGGGTTGTGCTGCTTTAATGACTAATAAATTGTATATACAGGATCTACGCAGATGTAGTTGTAAACCACATGACCGGTGACAACAAAGAAAGCACTGGCACTGGAGGGAGCACCGCAGACTTTCGCAACTACAACTATCCAGGCGTTCCCTATTCCCGCGAGCATTTTCATTATCCTTATTGTTCTATTGAAAATTACTTCGACGTCGAGAAGGTAGGTCTTGTACTTTGTTTCTATTTAATAATAGGTATAAAGTTATAACAAATTAATTTACGCTTAAAATATGGTACTCTAATGTAATTCTACTTGAAAACTAATAGTGAAGTTGCTTGTCGGTCGTAGATAGTATTCGATTTGAATTGTATCCTACTCGTAATCAATTGCAGTTAAATTCGAACTAGGATAAGTTAATGAGTGTTTTAAAGTTAAAAATACTAAATCCAATCCTATATAATATAAAGTTCCCAAAATGATTACTAACATTCAGAAAAGCTAAGGATTAATATAATAATAAAGCGGAAGAGTTTTTTTTGTTCGTTTATTTAAACACGCTAATCTCTGAAACTACCAGTCGTATTCGAAAAATTATTTTTGTATATGATAACCAGATTCATGAGGAATAGTATAGGCTATCTAGCATCAGGCTGCACCTCTTAGCTAGCCTTAAATATTTGTTTTTGTTAAGTAAGTCGGAAGAAACAGCGCTCCCTAACTGTTTTTCCGCGTGCGCTGGCGTAATGCATATTGATCCATAAATACAGTATTCTATAAAAATATTACACATTAGTATATATAAAAAAGTTCACGATACCATATGCCTATCTCTTATACATACGCTACAATAAGGTATTTTATAATAAAAAGTATTATTAAAAATTAAAAAGTGATTTATTGGCATTGTTATTAGGAATGGCATATTAATCCTTACGAACGAAAGTTACTTCATCATCAAGTCAATTTTATGAAGATAAACTTTGTCCTTTAAAGCATATGATTTGGACACATAGTTTGGAAGATATTGGAAAATTTAAATAATTCAACACTCTGCTCGGGTCTATATAACTATAGCAGCAGTGGCGCGAATGAGCTGTGTGAGTTGTGACGCATAACCCTGGCCGCCCTATATTTTTTTTGTATATAATGTAGTGTTATAAACCATCAATGAGTGATTTCTTTTAAAATATTCGCGGATGCAATCGCGGGGCATAGCTTGTAGTAAAATAATGATTACCAATGAAAAATTTTAAGTACTGTCTAGGATGAACAAAATACGTAATTTTGTTGATCAATTATGAGGGAATGTAAATTCGCCAGTTTTTTGTTTCATGCTAAACACATACCTGTGTTAATTATTAGTTTTTTCTCTTTTTTACTCGTTAACTAGGTACGAAATTGTCAGCTAAATAATCTCAAAGATTTAAATCAAACGATGGAATACGTCCGTGACAAGATTGCAAATTATTTTAATCACTTGATTGATATTGGTATAGCGGGTCTAAGGTATTAAATAAATTTACATTTTTCCAATTATGCGATGATATTTTATACTTAGATAGCATGTTATTTGCTATTCTCACATAATATGATAAAAGTACTTATACATTATTGTATGCTTAAGTATGATTATAATTAAGCATATTGCATGTTTTTTAATCAATATTATTTATAAATTCTTATACACGGATTTGAGAAAAATGCAGATGGAGCCTGAAAGAAATCGAAAATGTTCCATCATTTTCTGCTTCTTCTTTTAATTTATCCAATTTGGACAATGCTTGTGTATGGATGTACATTCTCTATGTTAGTTATCGTTACAAATCTCTATCGTTACAAACGAAGGAGACTGGTAGATAAATGGTGTAAGTTCACAAAAGTAAAATTTAAGTATGGTTAGTATCCAGACCGAGTTATTTATCGAAATACAAAAACATAAATAGAATACATACATAACAAATATACATTATCTAAAGTTTTATTTTGTTAATTTGGATAAATTGAGATAAAAGATGTAAAATGGAAGGATTACTAATTACTAAAGCTAAAGAGGAAGAGAAGAAGGTAAAACTTCAGAAATGGAGTATCTGTTTTTAGAACAATTAAAAATATGTAATCAGGGGAACCATCCTCTAAGCCACGTTCGCAAAGATAATGGTTCCTAATTCTTAATTTAGCTAAATGTACAGGAGTGCGCGCATGACCCCAACGAAGTCGAAATCACAGTCCAAATCATAGAGGAAACCTTTTTACTGACAAATGGGAATTTAAAAAACCATGTTTTGCTTTGCAAAAGACCCTAAAATTTGGCTTTATTCTTTCTAGATAAATTCCAATCCCTTTGCCATGCTTCTAATAATCTAGTTTTTGCATGAGAACACAGGTCATAAGTGTATATATAGTATTAGTATTCAATTGTGTCAATTTTGAAAGTAAACGTCATGCAATGTTGGCACCCCGTGTACTTTAGTATTATTTAGAAAATATGCGACTGGTGTGCTATTTATTCCATTGTAAAAATTCATCACAAAAACAAAAAATGAAGAAGAAGTATCGTTTCATAGGTAATACAGCAAATTTTGATATTATTTAATGTGTTATTTGTTACTGATCACAAAATTACAAAAATTTTGCTAGGTTACAAGGATTTTTTTTCTGAGAGTTATAATTAAATATATGTTGGTAGCGTTAGAAAATCACTTTATTTACAAACTGACTGCCATGAAACCAAAATGAGGGTAATTTTTATTACGTTTGAGTTTGTTTCTTTGACACCAATATGCAATATTGAATGAGATAGCGATTTGTGTTCAAAGTAAAAATTGTGGAGAACCCTAGGCAATAAAGTGTCCCAAGCAAAAATATTAAATCCAATGTGATCGCATAAAATTTCAAAAGCTTACAACATGGTAGGTGGATAACACAAAAATCATAAAGAAAATCAATAAAATATCCACTGATAATGAAACAACCTAGATGCAGACTAAAGTTTAGTTTATTCCAGTTGAAAATTAGTATGTGCAGGTCATTAAAGTCCTTGATTTCAAATACAAACCAGTTTTCGAATGACGCAATATTTTTGAATCGCTGCTATAAAACTATACTTAAAACATTTCAAAGCATTTTATTACAGATTTCCGGCTGATCCCGTGTTACGCGATGAATGGTTCGCTATTTTAACGCGAAAGCAGACAAGACAATGATTGTTTAAAATTTTGACTTGTCTGCTCACCGTATTTCAAAACGAAGCTGGTTCCTTAAATTCATTATTATTATTCTTAAAGTAACTTAGATTATAATAAAATATTTCTTAGATATTACAATTACACTACTTGAGTTGTATATCTAATGATTTATTTTAAAAAAACCAGCAAACTTATTTTATCTACCCTGGCAACATTACTCACACAGTCGCACATATTGTTATCTGGCTGCCAAGGACACGCAGCTAAATTCATGTCCCACTTTTGTTGTTCATAAGGCTCCATTTGCCGTTTTCTCAAATCTGTGTTCTTATATGTAATTTTAATTAACGTTATTTATTATTTGAACATTAACTTTAGATTATACATATTTATTTTTTGTACAGAAATCATATTCTCTGGTTATTAGTTATTAGAAATTAACATCTGCTTAGCGTAATGATAATTTTCTGAAGGTTTTGAGTTGACATTAAAAAATATTTGGGGCTGCTCTTTGAAACTCCAGTACCTATTTGTATATGATTTTAGCTGCCCGCCTAACTTTGTAAAAAACCTAGCCATATGACCGACTTACAAATGTTAGATAAAAAAATTACAAGCTTAATGTGTTATTCAAAGTATACAAAAGTTAACGGGTAAAAAAGGTCACTTCCATTTTACAAAATTGGTTTATAAACATGTATCAACCTAAAGTTAATACCAAAAGAAGCATCAACGAACACTACGGCCCGTGTGTCTATTTATTTTATTGCAGTTATTGTATTTATCATTTGTATTTTCAAACTCAAACCTTACAGGTAAGGGCATGTGACCTTCTCGGTCTAAAAGACTTGAACCATGGCTTGCCGCATGTTCGTGATAAAATTACTGATTTCCTAAATTATCTTATTAAGCTAGGAGTTGCAGGGTTTAGGTAAGCTTAAACCTATTTATCTAACTATTATTTGTACAAGTCTACTAACAATAGCTGAATCAATATTTAATTGGTATTATAAATCTTAGATCCTCACATATAAAATGGGCGTTTTGTTGAAATTACCACCTTGATCTCAAATATCTGGCGTTTGGTAAGGAATTCCAAATTCAAATTTATTTAAAATTTATCCTTTTGTATTAGTATTTCGAATTTAGTGATTCATTTGTTTTCGCACCATTTGATTTTTCGTTGACATCGTTATTTTCACAAAATGGAAAACTTAAAATATTGCGTTATTTACGAAATGAGTTCCACTGTGGCATCAGCGCTACAGAAGCAGCTCGAAGGATTAATGATGTGTATGTGGAAGCTACTGTACAATAAAGTACGGTACATTTTCGGTTTGGACATCAAACATACTCCCCGGACCTTGCTCCAACAGATTACAACTTTTTTCGGAATTTGAACAATTTCTTGCAAGGAAAAAAATTGAATTCCGATGAGGCTGTTTAAACCGCCTTCAAAGATTTTATTGATTCTCGCTCTCCCAATTTTGTTAGCAATGGTTTCAATGAACTACGTATAAAATGACGAAAGTGCATAGATAATAATGGTAATACTTCGATTGATTAAATGTATAATTTCATAATATTTTTTCGCTTTAATTTTTCCTTATAAAACGCTAATTTCATATGTAAGGACCTATTATTATAAAATATTTTTGCTATATTGAAATATGTTGTGTATCTACTACACATTTACGAAGGTACTACTATTTTTTAATTAGGTTTATTGTGTTATATTTAATCTTATAGTTTTTTTCTTTATCTTTTGGTAACTTTTACTTGTTTTGTCTTCAATGTAATGTAATGTCTGTAATGTAATAATTAGTTAAGGGTTCTATGGGGCTGAAATATACACAGTATAAAAGCCTCTAAAAAATGAAGGTACTATATCTCTTGACTATGTTCTCAATAATTTTAAAAGAAAACAAGTTATAGAAAATTCGGTTAAATATTCATGGTAGGGAGTTTTTAATGTTGATACCCTACCTCTCGATGGTCCTCGTTATTTTTTATTGTTCTGGGCTTATTCTCACTCACGTGCAGTCACTGTACCGTGTTAGTATATAAAATACAAAGGCTAGAGTGCAGTAAGATTGATATATTGTAGACAATTCAATTATAAAAAAGCATGCATACAAAATTATTATTCTTAAAAAAATTCAGACTAAGGAAAGCTACATAAAGAAATGCGTCCGCAAATAAATTATAAGAAAGAATTTATCAGTCTCAACTAATTATTGTTGTCAATTGCAGGGTCGACGCAGCAAAACATATGTGGCCGAACGATTTAAAGTCCATTTACGATAGCCTTGACAATTTGAACTGTGACTTCGGTTTTAAACCGAACACAAGACCGTACATTTATCAAGAAGTAGCATACAGTGGGAATGAACCCATTACACATTCTGAATATATTCCTTTGGGCGATGTCACTGAGTTTAGAGTAAGTTCTTATTATTCTGTACTCATTCGAAATTATTCATATGTCACGTCATTAATCATGTCATAAGATTATATGTGAATGTTAAGGTGGATGTGTTGTGTAACTATACTAAAATCTGTTTTTTAATTCCGTGGAGTAAAATGACATTTCATGTGTTGCTAGTTAATTGAAGTTAAAAATAGTAACGCTGACTTATCTGAATTTGTCATATGCCTAACGAAGCATTTTTTTTATAGGTTTTTTGTAAGTACTTTACCATATGTAAATTTTATGGTTTCCTAAATTATAAAGTATTTATGTAATAATACAAAATATTTAAATTTATAAAATAGAACCCTCTATTTAGTATATAAATCGTACGATTCAAATAATTGTAACGTATAATAAACGGTAGCACAACACTATTAATTAATTAATGTGGCAACATTATTCTCAAGATTGACATTAGTCAAACATTAGTCAGTGCACTATGTAGAAAAAAAACAGGGTATAGAACGGAAAATATTAGAAGTATCAGAGGAGGTATGGAAATAGCACCAGCGACAGGGAAGTTGAGGAGTAATAGGTTGGCGTGTTATGGCTATGATAACAAGAGGGACCAAAGAGTTAAGTAGGAAGGTGGACAGATGTATAAGTAGAGCTTGATAGAAGAAGTTCTGGGGATTGTGTGAAGAATGATAAGCGTATAAAAGGTGTGAAAACTGAGATGACAGCTGATATAGAAAGTGGAAGAGGAAAGCATGTTATGTCGAATTAGGTGATTATTGAGTAAGAAGAAGAAATTAAAATTTTAGTTGAAAATATTTACACAACCTATAATAAACGATAGCATAAAATTATATAAAGGTAAATTCAATGGGATATTTATTCAGAACGTAGTTCATTTAAAAGCTTTCCTGTCAAACGAAAAACTTGATGGAGATGTAACGCGAATTTCTATATTCATCGGTAACAATGCCACGTCACGTCTTTGAAGTTAACCTAAATTAATTTGTAGGGAGGTGATTCACCAACAAAGTTGCCCGGTCACGAAGGCCTTGTGGCTTACTTCCTGAAATGTTTGGAAAATTGAGCCGGTGAATTAATGTTTTAATAATACCTAGAATGGATTTAGAATTATGATTTAGTTTATAATAGTTATTAACAAAATAACATGCCTCCGTAATTATAGGAAGTATACTGTACAATAAATCGGCGGTGTCCAATATGTAGGTAAAACTTCCATTAAAATAAATCTCCGTCATTCATGTTGAAAGATTAGTATATTCATGAATTCACCTAATACTAATACTTATTCCTTTTAATATAATAAGAAATGATAGGTGCATTCTGGCATTCTGATCACTAAAGATGTTATATTTAGATGAGTGATTAATTCCTGCATGCAGTAGTTCCGAATGAAAAAATTTCCACCCAACAGGTAAGCTAACAAAGTTTTATTTAACTTTAAAGGTGGGAACTGAACTTAAGCCAGTATTCCTTGGTAATAATCCGCTCAAATGGTTGGTATCCTGGGGAGAAGCTTGGAATTTGTCACCCCGTGATAACGTTTTGGTATTTATCGATAACCACGACACACAAAGAACAAACAACGTATTGACTTACAAAAGTGCAAGGGCTTATAAGGTACCACTTTTTCTATAGACTAAATTTGGAATAGAATTGAATGGAATGAAATTTTGAAATATTCCGAAACAAAGGCCTAAGAATTTACTTTATTGTAATACGTAAATTAGGAGTTCTTTTGTTTGCGGTTCTGCTGAAACTTTAAAGTTAGACATACTTAGGTTTTTGCAAGTTGGCTTGAGAAACTAGAAACAACTTTACAATATTAATAAAACGTTAGAAATAGAGTTGTCTTTAGTTAACATGTGGTAAATATTGCGTGTGGCTATAGATTTAAATCTATGCCCATAACATATTACCTGATTGAATATAGACAATCAAAGGCGGCAAAAACAGATAGATAAGAGAATATTGCACAAATAGGAAACACTGGAGTAATTATGGCGTATTATATTGTACCCGTAAAACATCCGCAATACACCAGTTTTACGGTCAGCGTTTTATATCTATACATATTATAAAACTCAACGCCTCTCTGTCTGTCTGTCGGTTTATGTTCTTTTCACGCGAAAACCACTTTTCCTTTTTACATGTTATTTTTTTTATTCATATCTATGTTATCTGGCCAGATTATATTTTGCTATATAAAGTAACATACGAAATAAGCTTTAACGATATTGGTGAATCAATTAGTAAAAAAGACTCTTTTGGCACTCACGCTGATTACACCATAAGAGATATATCAAATTAATGTTCCACATAATTGTAGACTTTAAAAATACCTACAAAAAATGTAGTGATACTATTTGTCTATCTTCTAAAGATCATTAACTATTTTTGTCTTTAAAAAGACCAGCAGGAGACCGTCGTAATTGGGAGCGGGGGCAGTACGATTCGCGCGTCTGTTCGACCCAGGGTATTCTGTTAATCACGCGGGTGGAGCCGCGGGCACAGCTAGTTTATTATAAACGTGTTCCTCTCTAGACTTCACTAGCTGTTCATGTTTGATCTGAGTGTGATTATGTATTTTTAATAAATAATATATCATCGATAATCCATTACCGGTCGACGCTGTCATCCCGGTCTGTAAACTTCTTGGCTGCTGGATATACACTGTCTGATCATGAAACGAGCCAAACCTTTTTTTTTTTTTTTCGAACTGACTACACTGTTAGCCTGAAGGGCCTTGAAGCCTTTACGGCTTTTACAGCTTTACCGGGCTTGGGGGCGAGCGCTTAGGGCACTCAGCCACGAAAGCTAAGCAACAACATCCGAGGGTGCCAAAGTGGCCGAACTTCGGCTCGGACTGTTGCGCGTATGCAATTAAGTCGCGATCTGACTAATTCCCTATCCGTAATTCGATCTAAACTAACTATACATATATACATGTATCTACCCCCTGGGAGGAGGGAAGGAACATGTGTATGTGTATTTAGTGGTCTGAAATTTTTGTCTACTCTAACTAGGCAAAAAAAGAAAAAAAAAGGTCCCTTACAGAACCTATGTACCTATGTGTGTTGTGCATGTGTGTATAATGCAGTGTCATGTATGGCTGTGAAAGCTAGTGATTGTAGAGTCACTTGTATCGCGCGAGCGGCTGCTTGTCTCAAGGGCTCCATGCCGATGGATCGGACCTAGGCTTGAGTTGCCGCAGAGGTCATGGCGGGTCGAGCCAAACCAAAAGAGAGTCATCATCACGGGTCTTTCAGCATGCGCATCGTGGTCGCGACCCAGTTGGGTTTAGATCCCTATAACCACGTTTGATTACTTTATATACACCGACTGATTCCGGAATATGACATGCCTAAGCTTGCTACTATTGCGGGTGTTACACCTGGTATAAGTGGTCACAGTCACATACAACCGTCTTCCTCCCACCTAGCAAATTTAGTTACATTTAGAGGGATGACAATGGTTTACAATTTATTATTTATACAGGCAGCAATAGCATTTATGTTGGCACATCCATACGGAGAACCACGTTTGATGAGTAGCTTTTTCTTTGAAAACAGCCAGCAAGGACCACCGAGTGATGCCAATGAAAATATAATATCTCCAAGCATTAATGAGGTATATGTAAAACAGTTTTTACAGAGTTAATTTAACGCAATGGTTTCTTGCCTACTTTTCGTTTACTTTATCATTTTTAGTAATAGATACTTGCACCTATAATCGAAAAGTTCAACAGATGTATCGTTAGATCTTTCAGCTGTTTTCGAGGTGTATTATTCTTTATTCTAGAGTTACTGGTAAAGTAAGATGGCACCTGACATATTCTTTTAATATACTATTTTGTTTGTCAAGCATAATGTTACTTTTATTAAATGATTAGGACATAGATTAATGATCGGTCTCCACTGCGCTCCGAGCGAAAATCATTAAGCTATGGGTTAGGATAAGGAATTTTATTTGTCTGTGATATTTTTTTGTTTTCAGAGTGATCAATAAAAACTTAACTTTCAATGAGATCCAGAACGTTTATTTGTTAGACTCATCGCTATTAAGGAGAAACCAATGAACAAAAAAAAAAGACGCTTAGGCGTGGCGTCTCTCTTAGGTTGTTAACGCACAAAATTGGCATTCCATTCAGGAACGCTCGGCTTATGAATTGTTTCGGTGTCATTTATATGTTTAACAATTGGCTTATTTGATCAACCATTATTTCGTGGTTTTATTGCAGGATGATACGTGTGGTAACGGTTGGGTCTGTGAACACCGCTGGCGACAAATCTATCAAATGGTAGCCTTTAGGAACGTTGTAAAAGGCACCGATATTCAAAATTGGTGGGACAATGGAAATAATCAGATCGCTTTCAGCCGAGGCAAAAAGGGATTCATTGTGTTTAATGTTGAAGGGAGAAATTTGAAAGCAATTTTACAGGTAAACTGAACATTCCATTAATAATAAATAATTTTGATAATATTTGTAAATTTCCTGTTTTTTTTTTTGTTTTTTTATAATAGCTCGGCACATTGACTGTACTGTACCTGATGGTAAGCACACTACAATCCAAACACAACGACGACCACCAAGAGATCGTAATCCAACGGTGGTCGCCGCTGTCATGCCGGCCTGCTTAAATATCTCTTCACGTTACGCTTGCAGGACCCGATGTCATAAGAAGGAGGGAACACACCGGCTGGGAGACCGTTCCACAGCTTCACGGTACGACAAAGATAAGACAAAGCGAACTTTTTAGTTCGTGCCGTGATGGAAGTTACCGTAAAACTGTGATTCCGAAGCCCAGCGCGTGTGGTTCTATGATGTTTCTCTTGCAGTTAGTTTTTTTTTAATAATTCAAGTATCATCATTATTGATCATATGTTTGTTCTATCCATTCAATTTCGAAAACAATTTTTATTACAGACAGGTCTTCCAAAAGGTACATACTGTGATGTAATTAGTGGTAAAGTAAATGGGAATGAGTGTACTGGAGAATTAATTAATGTAGATTGTGAAGGACACGCTGAAATTTCTTTGGCCGAAAATTTGGAGGATATGCATCTCGCCATACATGTCGGGAAAGAGGTACCGATTCAAACTAAACTTTATCTAATTATTTTTAGTTTTAAAAATATTCGTTTGAATATCCTTAAAGATATAAGATATCTTTAAATCTAATTGTTTTGATTTGGTTCGTAAACCTAATATCACAATAAATAATGCACCACATGTGAAAGACCAAAAATAACAAATACTATCATGGCTTCAAAAATGAACACAACCTACAATACGACACAATATGGAGCAAAGTATGCTTCAAAATGAGATTTTTGTTTAAACTTTAATGAAAGTAATAAGAAAAATATAAGAGAGTGTCTTATACCGTTACATATAAGAACATTCAGTATAGAGGAGAAAGTTACCCAACATTGGTTGTTCAATGTGGCATCATAAAATTATTGATTACAAAGTTGTCTACAAAGTCGTCATTAGCATGATCTTCATTTGAAATATTAAATCATGTATGTCTGACATGAACTAGATGTCTGATTGGAATGTTGATTAACCTATTGCTAGAATGTACGATATGCTAATGTATGTATTGATAACTATCACTATTATATATATAGGCTTTTTGATAAACATCACTATCAGTTATATTAATTCTAAAACTATTATTATTTTTATTTACCACACGAATAATAATATATCAATAATATTGTTTTATCAATATTGTAGACACTTTTCTACTATAAGTAAAAAAAGTGTTTTTTTTTTCTATTAAGTATTTAGTGTGTATAATTTAGTAAAACCAAATATAGGTATTGTGAGTTTTCATGGAAATTAAATTAATACTTATTACCGATGTTATGAAAAAGAAACCAGAAAATTTGGCCTACAATAAAGTAACTATATAAAATACAATAATATTTCTTATAATTTTTACTTTCTCCAAAATTATAAAGGAATCTAGTAAAGTATTAAGAATGGAAATACAAATTTTAGACTATGAAAAAACTCTTTTTTTTTTGTTTCAGTCACGGCTGCCTTCTTAACGTGTGAATGATGTCGCTTGTCACACTTTTCTTTAATACATACATAACTGAAAAATTATGAGTTTTATCTCTTTCGAACATGAAACCTATGTTTCTTAGAAAATTACTCGGAATACGAATCAACTACTTGGACAGCATCGAAATAGACAGTGTTGTATATTTAAATCCTAGCGGAGCTTTAAAATTTCAATAATTAACTAAGTCTCACGTGCTTACATGATAGCTCTACCGTATATTTCTTGCCAGGAATTAAATTGTTTTAATAAATTACCTTCACTTAGAATTTTATTTCTCGTTTAAATGCATATTCTATTCTTCGTGATGCTTCATTCACCTAAGTAATGAGACAATTACTTTGAAAAATATTTGTTTCATATCTACATGACTGTTATATGGAAAGTTTCTGAGTACGTTTATAAGAGGTAATCTCTGGAAGTAGTAATCCAATTCTAAAAATTATTTCGCTAATACAAATTTTTGTTCAGGCAAGTTTTGTATTTTATTTTTATATTTATTATTTTTATTTATATATATTTAAAGTTGCATGCAGCTGCTTGTAGGTTATAATCATCAACTTTAGTTTGTTACTGCTACATATTTATAGGGCCATGTATCAACTGTACATTCTCTGATATAACAAATTTCACATAGAAACATTTTTGAGGTGTCACTAAATTTAGTTTTAATTTTCGTTACATCCAGTGTGTATATCCTATTTAATTAATATTATTATCAATGTAATGTGAAAAGAAATAAGAGTTATCACTATTTTTATACTTATTATCAGTAATTATGTTAATCACATTACATTTTTCTGATTATTTAACAAAGACTGAGATTTTATCGGCGACTATATAAACGCAATCGTTGTGGGTGGCCCTAATCAGATATATTACAATATCGTTACATATACGAAGATCTATCAACAAAAATTAGGTAAGACACTTATTTTTTAATTTTTTTATGGGGTACCGTTGATCTTGAACTCATCTGACGATAAGTAAGGATGATTCCTACGATGGATCGCACTGACCTATCATACAGGTGCCTACAATTATTATTTTACACATTAAAAAATATTTATGAATGTTATATTTATAAATAAATGCATAGTGAAGCTCTAGATAACACAAAAGGTGGAGTCTCTGACCTACAAAGTACGTGTGTACCTGTACCTTGAAAGCTGGTGATTTATGTTTGTTAAAAATAGTAAACCAACTAAGGTAAATAAACATTTGAAGGGCTAAGGGGAAAAATTGGCTTAGTCCATTTTTTCCCAAATTGATTTTTTGAAGTCTATGCCCACAAAAATACTAATTTCATAATATGACTGTCTAAAATAAGTGTAAAGCGCGTTGTCACATTTTTTTTTCTTCTTTAATCTCTGGAAAACTAGCTAAGTCCGTGACTTGAGTCCGTACAAAACTTATGAACGGAGCGCATTTTATTTGTCTCTGGAGCGCAATTGAGAAATGTTACATTGACGTTGACTTTATTTGACCGTGAGTGACGTTCGTTTTTCGCGATCGGTGTATAAAGCTGGATAACGTTGATAAATAATTAAATTATATGATTTAGTATACTGATTTTATTATAATTTTTCCTTTTTTATGTATTATTAGTTGGATTCATACAAAAATACTAGCGACTTCTTTTATCAGTCAGTGTCTGAGTTATAATAATATTATAAAGTTGAAGTTGCTTCGGGACGCCATCTGTGCATAATTTTGATAAACAGGAACTGCACTATAAGGAATTGTTGAATGATTTGATAGACAGTATCGTACAAGGAATAATAGTGTAAAAATATTATGGTATTTCTCTAATACCAAGCCGCGACATTATGTTGCTTACATATTATACCTTGAATTCACGAGAAAATCAAGCTAAGCCCTGGACTTAGCTATTTATTCCCCAGAATACTGCACCTTTTTTATATACAGAAATACATATAACATACAATATTTCCTTTCAAAATCATTCATTATAATGTATGAGCATATTTCAAGTCCACCATAAAATTTGTAAATGTGACTTAGCTAATTCTTTTCCTTAGCCCTTCATTTGGGAACCAAAAAGGACAACATTGAAAATCTGTACCCAAATACGTAAATGTGATCCGGCAACTGTTCTTGAGAGCCAGTTGTTTTAGGCTTAACATATAACCATCTTCGGCCACATCGTCTCTTAAAATCACATGAATTTGTTGTCAAACGCAAATATATAAAGAAAAAAAGATTCTATTCATTAATGAATTAATTATAATATTAAAGAAGAGCAAGAGTTTATTAACTATTCTCTCCGCTGTTATGATATAACTTCAAAAGCTTCAGTTATTTTAATAGTTTACATTCTTGATGAAGTTAAATTTTATCAGGTTATTCAAGTATTCAGTTGTGTGTTCTTGCTAACTTTGTTTATAATATACCCTCGTAATTATGGTGAAGTCTCGATTCTGTAAGCTTTCTGTGTTGTTTTCATAGTACTTTATATTAATTAATGGTTAATTTCCAAATTTTAGAGAATAATTTGAAAAAGAAAAGAAAATAATAATTACGTTCACATAAATGTGGTCACACAGTCCCCAAAATTCTTGGTGTATTTTCTGTACTTTAGCTTTCATTGAGATACACATGAAATGGACAATCAGCCTTTTGTATATATAAGCTGCGCTTTTATGATTTAACACCGTCTCGCGGAAAAAAAATTTTACATAAATTATTTTGTTTTTCACTTTTGTAGTAGCAGCAGCTAACATGAACTGTCCAAAAAGGACCTTGGCGAAATTCAATGAATAAAATAAAACAGCAAAGGCTGTAAATAGACAGAAAGTGCCAGATCTTTTTAATAAAGGTTTCGTCGTCAACTGATTATTTTATTACTATTATTAACTGCTTATAATTGTACAGATTGAACCAATGAACAGATTAGTCATTGATATCTATAGATTTCTTTATCTAAACTTAACCATCGTGGTAAAAGCAAGTTTAATTTTTCATTTCGCAGGATGTTTCGGTCCATCCTCTTACTTTCGGCCGTGACTTTGGCCTTAGCGTATAGAAACCCGCATTATGCGTCGGGTAGAACCACTATGGTCCACTTGTTTGAATGGAAGTGGGATGATATCGCAGCCGAATGTGAGAGATTTCTTGGACCGAGAGGCTTTGGCGGTATTCAGGTAAGTTATGTATTTGAATATGATTTCATATTCAATGTCTGAATCTCTTTGTACAGTCACTAAAATTATATAATTATTAATTAACAGAGTACACATTTACACAGTAAACAAAACAATAATTGCTAAACACCATCGACTTACTTGCCGGCTCTTCTCAATGACTGGAATGTTTTCCGATCCGGTGGTAATTTTTGATGTACATTAGTGCCTTCATAGGGCCTAAATTGAAAGAAGTATATGTCGCTAACAGATTTTTTCATATTTTAGGTTTCCCCACCGAATGAAAACCTAGTGATTTGGTCGCGCAATCGTCCATGGTGGGAGCGCTATCAACCAATATCTTACCGTCTCGTGACGAGATCTGGCAACGAACAACAATTCTCAAACATGGTCCGTCGTTGTAACAACGTCGGAGTGAGGTCAGTAAATAGAGATCTTTTCATATTCATTTTATATTCTCTCATATATCTCACAATTTCATATTCTATAGGTACTAATAATGAGAGGAAAATGTAATCATATCATTAAAAAAAGTATCAGAAACCACATCTTCCCTATCTATATTCTTCTTCCATTCTTGCCCTTATTCTACTTAAGTAGGGTCGGCATAAATATTTTCTCTTTCTCTCTCCTCTTTCAGCTCTCATCTTAGTGTTCAAGCCTTTTATACCTACATCATTCCTCGCACAATTCATCTATATCTTCATATCCACCTTCATATCTAACATTCTTCTAGTTATATACTTTCATTCTTCTTTCGTACCAAACCAACTTATAGGTACTCCTCAATTTCTTTGTCACACGTCCCCTGTCATACTTATTCCTAATTTTATCCATTCTAGTTACCCCACACATCCATCTTAACGTTCTCTGCCACGTGTAATATTATAATTTAATAATTATATTTAGGATTTACGTCGATGCCATTATCAATCACATGACTGGAACTTGGAACGAGAATGTCGGTACCGGCGGCAGTACTGCAAACTTTGGACAATGGCATTACCCGGCAGTCCCTTATGGTAGAAACGACTTCAACTGGCCTCACTGTGTCATCTCTGGAAATGATTATGCTTGCTGTGCTGATAGGGTACGTTACTTTTTATTTACTAGAAGTCACCCATCCGTTTCGCTTATTAAAACAACATACTCGTACACATATTCCTTGATATAATCTAATTCCATACCTAATTTTATTCGAGCCCGTCCAGCAACTCAAGCATTTTTGAAGGGCAAACCTTCAAATAAACATACTATCAGATTTATAATTTATATTAGATTAGATGTTAGATAATGATTTAAATCTTACGATAGCTATGTTTTGTGTTTGTAGGAGAATCATCTAGAAAATAATGTAATCCAAAAAATGGGATTTCATATTAAAGATAGTCATAGTAGTTTATTATCGATATCTTATCTTGCCACCACAATTATTATCATGCGCATTAATTTTGTACCTCCTTTATATTTTTAAATTACTATCTTCCTATTTTTTAATTATATTGCAAGAGTTTTATAAAAAAAAATACATGCTACTTTCCTTCTTTAAAAAGTAAATTGTTTAGTTTTATTTTATTAATCTATGCCCTTCTAGGTCCGCAATTGTGAACTATCTGGTTTGAAAGATTTGAATCAGCGTACAGAGTATGTACGGCAGCAGATTGTGAATTACATGAATCGACTTATTGGTATGGGTGTAGCTGGTTTCCGGTAAATGTTTTAACTTATTTTTAATAAAGATGTGTTTTTTTTTTATTTTAATTAATTTCATTCATTCAAGCAATCGATAAGAGTTACTCGTAATGTTCTAATTATGCGAATAAAGTAGTGAGATCGAAAAAGATCTAAGTAACAAATGTTAAATAACCAAATTCAATTACTTACAGAATTGATGCTGCCAAACATATGTGGCCCCAAGATCTCCGAGTCATTTACGATCGTCTTCATAACCTTAACACTGGCCATGGTTTCCCATCTGGCGCTCGTCCATACATCTACCAGGAAGTTATTGATCTTGGTGGTGAAGCTATCAGTCGTGATGAGTACACTCCTCTGGCACCCGTTACAGAATTTAGATTTGGATTGGAACTTAGCCGTGCTTTCCAAAGAGGAAATCAACTTAGGTGGCTAGTTAACTGGGGTCCTCAGTGGGGACTTCTGGCCTCTGACGTTGCACTTACTTTCATTGACAACCATGATAATCAGAGAGGTCACGGTGCTGGTGGAAATATCCTAACGTACAAACAAGCCAAACAGTACAAAGGAGCTATTGCGTTCATGTTGGCCCATCCTTACGGTTTACCTCAGTTGATGAGCAGCTTCGACTTCCGTGACACTGAAGCGGGACCCCCAATGGATAGCAGCGGCAATATTATATCTCCTTCTATTAACTCTGTAAGTATCCATTTTTTTACGTTTTATCTTATCCTATATTTGTACCTATAAAGACACTTCCCACGGTTTTTGATTATTATTTAAAATTTCGTTATCCAATTGCAGTTCATAATTTATTTTACTATTGTGATTTGTATTACTTTTCTTAATTGTTTTTATAGGATAACAGTTGCGGCAACGGATGGATTTGCGAACACCGTTGGCGTCAGATCTATGGTATGGTTGCCTTCAGGAATGTTGTCGGTACTGCTAATGTTAACAACTGGTGGGATAATGGCAGCAACCAGATTGCCTTCTGCCGTGGTGCTCGAGGTTTCGTTGCTTTCAACAATGATTTATGGGATTTGAACCAGAATTTGCAGGTTAACAATAATATTTTGATTATATATGGATATTTTTTGTAGAATGCATATTTGTGTTTTTCAGTAACCGTCGCTGTTAAAACTTTGTGAACGTATGTTTTAACAACCAGTGTTCCTGAATAATAAATCTTCTTTATTTTAGACTTGCCTACCTGCTGGCACTTACTGTGATATAATTTCTGGTGAAAAGATTAATAATCGCTGTACTGGTAAATCTGTTGTGGTCGGTAACGATGGACGCGGTCGTATTACTTTAGGTGCCAATGAGTTTGACATGGTCCTTGCAATTCATGTGGGTAACGAGGTATGTATATCATAAAATTTATTTATAAATTCAGTAAAGTTCAGTTTGTTTATTTATATTTTTGTCTCTTTTTTATGTGAATTTTATGGCTGGTGTATATATACCAAAGACATCAGAGCACAAGTTTACAAAAATTGCTTTTAACTCTTTAATTTTGTTTTTGTCTTTACTATAGAAATGTCGTATACGGTAATGTGGTATTTTGAACTTTTAGAATCTTTGAAAATAGATTTACAATAAACTTATTAAATTTTATTTAACTTCGATTACTTAATACATTCATTTCTTGGTACCTATTTTATTTCAATTCCTCAAACTGAACTGTTAATATTGTCATTTTTTTACAGTCAAGACTTTGAAGAAACTACGAAAGATGGACGTTAATTGACTGAAGGAATTAAGGTGCTTAAAAATGAATTTTGTTGTATATCACTTTATGGATTGTTATTATTAAGAATAATAAACCAGCATAAAATTATAATTATGATTTTAACATTATTTTACCCCTATGTATGTAACATTGTGGTATACTCATAGCCGACGATATAATTATTACGTACAATCATAAAATATAAATAAGGAACGATACCCTCTCGCGATATGGCTTATCAGATTTAGTAAATATGTAGGCGTTAGGTGGGTTTGCGAAGGGAGATCAAATAACATCTTTAGATTTAAGACATTCAAACCAACCTCACCTGAACGTAGTGCACCCTACTGAGTAACGAAGAAGGAAATTGCGATAGCGGAGTTGTAGAGCTGTATGGCCCGACTGAGTTGCGACTATCATGGATATTGCCTTGCAATGTCCTATCGGCTACACTTTGGTGAATGTACACAAGAGCTGAACCAACTAATTCCACCCTTTCCATTCCATCACAGGACTTCCAGACGCAGTCTTCGTTCATTATGCGAACTGCAATTGAATAGAACTTACTATCCGCGTCTATTTTTCCTGATTCGTTTAACATAGAGGTCTTCAAAATATATATGATGAACAGCTCTTCATAGTGATTCGTTTATGCGTGTTGCGTATCATAATCAGCTCGTGCATATCTAGCTTCTACTGACGCAAGCCAGCATGACATTGACGACTGGCAATGTTCTCCTATATACAAATGTACTCTGTGCAATGGACTGTTGATCTCTCGGTAGTGGTCACTGTTTTTTATTGTCCTTCGTTCGCCATCACGCACAGTTCTACCACTTAGACTTACTACTATGAAAAAGATCAGTAATCATTTTTAATTTTTATTGAGTTTTGATTAGTTAGTTTTAATCTCATTGAGATATATTCTACAGATAGACAAGAACTTTCATAGAAACATTTTTTTCAAATACTGATAAACAACATCGCGGTCGTTCCTATGATTTCATAGCGCAGAAGAGATACGGTTTTTTACCTACAAAGCTTCAAGCTTACAACGCTTTAATACTTAAGTATATAAGGTAAACAAAAACGTAAATGACTTACTTCTATTTATTTAAAGAAATCTACAGCTCTTAAATTAATATACCATACATACTAAATTAACATATTGGTTTAGCCAAGATGATTTCTATTGTTTTACATATAAAATAATAATAATAATCTTATACCCTAACGAAACTATTAATTATTAATTACATCAATTTAATAATGGTATTTTGTACAGGTGGGTGTGTATGTGTGAGTGGGTACGTATGTGTGAGTGTGTGTGTGTGCGCGCGTGCGTACGTGTCTTTATGAATGTACTAATTACATATATTTAACGAAGTCTGAATAATATCAATCGCTTTTCTTTTAAACGCTGCACTACTATCAAAGAATATGTCTAAGTTTTCTGCCTTCATATTATATGAGTGCATACACCTTATCAACACTTAATGACGAGCATAATTGGTCTTAGTTATGCGTTCGTGAAAGATCCTGGGCATATGGGTATGCCTTATTGAAGACCTTACACCAATACGTTCTAACAAACACGAACAGTCGATTTTATTATTAATCAAATTATATAAGAACATGAGATCAGCCACCAAACGTCTTTGTTCCAGGGTTTACATACCCAACTCCCGTATGTTCTCGTTTATGTCCGCCGACAAAAGCATACCCCTACGCCTCAGTATCTTGAAAAAAATATTTTGAATGTTCAATATTTTGAAATTCTACGGCTATGTATATCATAACAAGGGCACCATATTTGAGATACAAATTCCAAAATACTTCTTACATAAGAACAAAATAAAACTTTAATAGATGTATTATTTTTAAAAGGAACAGATATTCTACTTATGAAGCCTAACATTCTATAAGATTTCTAAGCAATGTATTCATAGTGATCTACATATGATAATTTATGATCGAGATATATTCCTAGATCCCTAACGCATGACACTCTGGAAACTATTGTATTATTAAGTCTATAATTATATTTAAGGACATTTTTTTTGCGGGTGTATGTAATGCATTGGCATTTAGACACATTAAGATCCAAAAGATTAAGTGAACAGTATTCGCATAATCTATTTAAATCCAACTGCAATTTGTTACAGTCATCAACAGCACATATCGGCATAAATATTTTAGTGTCATCAGCGTACATAGAAAACCTTGCATATTGAAAGAAATAACCTATGTCGCTTACGTATATATTAAATAATAGAGGCCCGAGATGCGATCCTTGGGGAACCTCCGATGAAATGGATGAGATTTTAGCAGGCCGGAATGACAGTGGGGACCACCGATGGATTTCGATCTCTTGGTGGTCGGCGTTGTGTTTGGATTGTAGTGTGCTTACTATCAGGTACAGTACAGACAATGTGCCGAGCTATTATAAAAAAAAGAGAACCTGGAATGTTGTGCCCCTATTTTAACTGCCTGAGATCGGTTATCGAGATATGATATCAACCAACGCAATAGATCACCATGAATACCTATGGCTTCAAGTTTCTTTACAAGAACAGGGTGAGACAATCGATCGAAGCACTTCGCATAATCGGTATAAATAGCGTCAACCTGCATACCATTATCCATTGCATCAATTACATAATCTGTGAAGCTAGCGAGATTCGAAACAACCGATCTTTTTTGCATGAAACCGTGCTGATTAACGGGTATACCATTTTTTAATAGAGGGTATATTTGATTATGAACTATTAGCTCAAAACGCTTACTAAAAACTGGTAGGATTGACACAGGCCTATATGTTTCAATTTTCGTTTTTGAACCACCCTTATGAATAGGAACGATCAAAGCTTCCTTCCATTGCCGCGGAAAAACACCTTCCCTGATTGATTTATTAAATATGATTTGTAAAGGATGCGCTAAAATCGCTGCACATTTTTTCGCGAAAATAGGAGGAACACCATCACTACCTGGACCCTTACTACAGTCTAGTGATCTTAAGTATTTAAAAACCTCATCCCTGGTTATCATTATTTTAGAGATACTAGCATAGTTTGGTGTGAAGATACTCAAATTGTGGTCATTTCTCAAATGCTCAAATCACATGATTTTCTATAAACAGAACCAAAATATTGTAGAAAGGCCTCGCATATATCACCTACCTCAAAATAAGGTTTACCCTGAAACGTTACTCTTTTCGGTATATTATTAGTACTTTTTAGTTCTTTAGCATACCGCCAAAAGGATTTTGGATGCTTAATAATAGATTTCTCATATCTGACTAGATAGTTACACCAATAATTATCCTGAATACGCTTTTGTCTCCGTCTAAGTAAAACAAAAGAATCATAATCCCGCGGATTCTTACTTTGCTTCCACAATCTATGATATTTAAGTTTTTCATTAATTATTTTCACTAGACTTTTACTGTACCAAGGTGGATAATTATTAGAAACCGTAGTGAAACTAGGCACGAAACCCTGGATTACTTTAGAGATCACAGAGTACATGAATGCTACAGCATCGTCCACACTACGTCGAAGTAATTCTTGATCCCAGTTAATACCCTCCAGCTCCCTATAAATAGCGTCATAATCCCCTTTGTTAAAAGAGTAATTTTTTTGGGAGGTCATGGGAGTTCATGAACCGGTCTATTCCGTAGCTCAGGTAGCATTATGGTAATAGCAAGGTGATGTGGCAAATCCTCTGATATTAATACGGATTCAGCGCGCATGATTCCTACATAACTATTACTAAACACTAAGTCTAAGTATTTACCGTTATCATTTGCAACGTGATTATATTGAACTAAATCAAATTCTGAAACCAAATCATAAAATTGTTGAGAAGAACCCTCTAGAGGACCGTTATAATTTAATGCATAGCCGGGATTGCCTGACTAAAGTAGCTTTCCGAAATTAAAATCGCCTATCAAAAGGAAATGGTCTCCCGCATAATGACTAAAAATGTTGTTTAAATAAAGACCAGCAGTATCCAGGACGGGATCCCGCGAAAAACGAGTGCCCGGAAGGTAGACACATATAACATGTAAATCTAATTTTGCATTGATTGTTCGAGCTGGCAGGATTATGTGTACCGCTTTAAAGAGCGCCGCGTATGTTAGGGAAAAATCAACACCAACACTAGCGCCAAGCTCACGCTTTGTGAGCAGCATCACTCCTCGGCCACGAGCATGACCTGTAGCGATAGTGTTACGGTCGTATCCAAATACATCATAGCGACTATCCGATACTTCGGTATCGTAAACACCATCCAATAACCAGGTTTCAGCTATTGCTACCAAATCAAAGTTAGTAGATAATATAGAAAAAGAAAGAAAAATTAATTTATTCGTACCAACGGCATTTGACAACAACAAATAATCTAAAAATACCTTTACATGAAATAGAAATCAAATGCTAGTTGCCACAAAAACGGCTCCAGCTCAGCATAATGTTGGCTGCAACAACCAGCGCTGGTCTTCCGCTGGAGCCGTCCGGAGACATTATAGGACGGACATTTTGAAATATTGATCAAACAAATAAAAACAAAATAAGAAGAAAAATAAAAATGTAAGACATATAACGTAGAACATACAGCACAACACAGTATTTCCGAATGAATCAAGGAGTTGTTGATCCAAAGTAAAAAAAAAAGACAAAATAATAATAATAATATATAAGTAGACTATGAGCACTAGTACACAGAGCAAGTAAGTTATAAATTTTAATGAGAGCGAAATATTAATAATTAGAAAAGATAAAATAATAATAAGCTTATTTAGGTTATTTAAATATATACGTATATAATTTTAAATGGCGCTTGTATCATGTCTATTATCTTCTTGGCTCTTTTGGTGTTCGCAAAGAAACCTTTTTAATGCGAACCTAAAACCGTGAATATACTGCTGATTCCTTATCGGTGGTGGAATATTATTCCAACATTTGGTTGCAGAATAACGGAAACTACCCCTAAATGCGACAGATCTATGCCGTTGCGTCGAAAGCTGTATCGCGCAATGCCGGGGTCCAAGAGATCTACGACTCGATACCCAGGACAACTTATCATATAGATAAGTCTGCGCTTTATATTTTATGACGCCAAAAAGAAGGCAAGCCAAATGAAGTTTGCGACGATGTTTCATTTTAAGAATTAAATGTTTATTTAAATATGGAGTCACATGAGCTCTTGACGGAACATCGAAACAAAAACGAGCGTAAGCATTCTGGACTCGTTGTATAAGTTTTGTGTTCTTGCTAGTAGACGTGGGCCAAATACTGTGTCGTGTGTTCATCAATTTTATATTTTAATTCTTCTAAAATTTTTTCCCTCGTAGCTATACCTTCCACTTGCTTATGTAGAGATTTAAATTCAACTTCCAAGTTATTATTTTTTGCTAGTAGAATATCATACTGCGAACTTAAAAACCTGCAAGATTCTTCCAACTCAGAGCATCGCTTGTTTGTATCAAATAACTCAGACTGAAATCTGTTAATCGTATCTGATAATTGCGTTATCTTGTCTTCTTGAACTTTGTGTTTCTCATTTATGGAAGTCAAAATCTCCTGCTTAAAAAGAACAATGTAATTTTTGTTATCTTCACGTAAATGATCCATTTCTTTTTTTATTAGATTAAATAGACTTTGGAGGTCCTCAGGTTTAGAACCGCTGACGGGTGACGACTCAATGGAGGTATTAGCAGTGGATGGTTCCACTATCAGTTGCACATTCACACCGCTTTCGGGCGCAATCAAGCCTTTGTTGCGATTAATCTCAGTGTTATCGGCCAATTTCGAGTGTAATTGAAGACAACATGGACCATTCCAGTTTAACTTTGTGGACGGTCTCATCTTACGAAATTTATCTTCATAAAATCCAACACAATTAAAGTGATAATGTTTGCTACATATAGAACAATTTATGATATCTTGATCGTAAATAGACTTAATACAAATGCAGCACTTCATATCGAATAAGAAACGCTGAACAGGTTATGTCAACGAGCGATGCAGGAACGATGTGAAGGCGTCCGGCAAATATAAGGTAGGCTAGCTTAATATTTCACACGATTAATAACTATACTCAATCAGGATGTATTTATCACTAGTTACAAACAGCACTTGCCTCTAAAAAATAATTTAAAACAAAAAATACAGGAGGAGAACTTTTGATACAGTGATTCGTTAGGGTAGGTAGGTAGATATACTTCTACTTCAAAGAGATTTAAAATCTCTTGAAAAATGGTGCACCGATAACAAGATGGAACTAAATGCAAGCAAGTATGTACACATTAAATTTACATAAAATAAAAATGTAATTCCTTCTAGTTATTTGATAGGTACTGAAGCTTTGCAAGTTAGAACAAAGACTAAAGATTTAGGAATTGAGATAGACAGCAAGCTATTATTTACTGATCACATAAGTACAACGATAATTAAGGCCTGGAAATTGTGTGGGTTAGTTAACCGCATGTGAAACGAATTTCGTGACATAAGAACAATAATATATACCTTTATAAGACCTTGGTTAGAAGCATTTTAGAGTATGGATCAAATATTTGGAGCCCTCATTATTATATCCATATTAATTGCTTAGAACGCATACAACGTAATTTCACAAAATTCCTTGCCCGTAAAGATCAGAAATGCCCTTACCGCGCTGATTACAATACTCGGTTAAAGCACTTTAAACTTATATCACTGCAAAATAGACGTAAGATTTTCGACCCTGTTCTTTTACATAAGCTTGTTAATGGAGTTATTATGGTCCCTGATGTACAAGTATTAAATTTAAATGTTCCTAGAAAGGATCCAAGATTTTGAATTCAAAGAACCTTTTCTAAAACACTAAGAACAGAACTAACATCTGTTCAGCTCTGAATCGTCTTAAATAATTATATAACGAAGTTAACAATAACGATGCCGATATTGACATCTTTTATGGCTCATTTTGGAATTTCCGATCTAAATAAAATTATATCAATTATATATTATCTTTAATTTGTCGCAAAATTGATTTGATTTTTTAACGTGTTAAATTTTTTTAACTTAATTTAAAACTTGATGCGTTGTGCTGCGGCATATAATAATAAGATGTGCACATCTGTAAATATACACTTCGCACAGTTCATAACTTGTGAATGATTAATTGTTAAAAAAGTAATATTTTGTGAATGTTTTGTTGATGTGACAATAAATAAATAAAAATTAGAATTCATAATCTATATTAAAATTTATTAACAGTTAAATAAACTATGTAAAAATATAAAGTATTAAATAAAATGAATTGTTATGCGTTTATTTAAGCTCAAATACGCATGTTATATTTTCTGAACTTTTTTACAAATATTTGTGGATATTATATAGTAAACAGTAATATCAAAACTGGTTATAAATTAGTAAAACAAATTAAAATACCTTCTAAAAACACCACGTCAAGTCTGTGTTCAATCTCATATTTTTACCTACAAGCGGTTTGGTAATGGAACATCTGCATGTTTTAGTCTATGTTCAAGTATCTAGTCTGTATGTTCTAAGTTTAGTGTATGTTGTAGTCGAAGTATCTCAATATTGCATTAATGTAGTGCAGTATATAACTATGAAGCATATTGGAGCATGTACATTGAACGTTCTAAAATAAACGTTGCTTAAATTTTTCAGTAAAGTAAAATACAGAATAATGTTCATTCGAAAAATTACATTGTTATACTGAGTGATTTCGAGTTGATAGCTGTTTAAACATATACGTGAATACACCGAGCGTAAAGAAAGGCCATGTCAATCGATGCCGAACGCTTTTATGAACGGATGAATGACAACTTTAAATAGCGACTCGGTGTAGTTGCCACGAAGTTGAATTCTGTTTGAACTGTTGAAACGTACCGAGACTAGTGTTATCACTTATATATAATATAGATTATAAATAACTAAAAACATTGGACCAATCATGTAAATAAAACTTCTCAGTTTATCTATATGTGTCAAGTCAAATAACACGTAAGTAGTAAGTATTATTTTTTTATTTATTGTTTAGTTTTCTTATTTGGTATACTGTCACACTAAATATAAGTTGAGATTTTTGTCGAAAATGATTTAAAAGACCTATCCATTTTATTTGACGATATTTCTTGTACATATATTTTACATATTTTTATTTTATTGTGCATTTTCCCATTGTACAGGAGTATTTTCGTTTTGAATACCAAAAATTTAACTCATTTCTTTTTGATGTAGCTATGCTTCGTAGTAAATATAAATTATATTATTATAGTTATTAATATGTGAGGTAGAAAATTTTCCAGGTGCGAGTCCGACTCGAAGTTTATTAAGAAAGATAGGATAGTATGCAAACTGTTATCAAAGACGCCGACGATCGAGAGGCGAACGTCTACCGACAAGTGTTGTCGCTAAGCTGGCCTTTAAATATCACGGATAACTCCCATTGACCATGACCATGACCATTGATCATTGACCATTGACTTGACCATAACGACGTGAGTTCCCTCTTACAGGGTTTTTAAAGAGTCTATTAGCGCGAGAAAATGTTAGACGATAGACGTCTAATTATTATTTTAGAGATATGGCATTAAAATTTTTTATTTTGAGTTTATGATCTCTAGTCTTAAGATAAGTCTAAGATCTCTAGTTTTAAGAACCATAGTATGTACCAATGCAAGTAGTAAGAAAAAGTATGAAAATTCTTATTATTTTATTTGATGAAAGAAGTTTTTTAGGATTTTATCGTGCTAAATGTTTTTAGAACGTTTAATATGATTAACTTCATCATATTGTGGAACGCGGGGTCAAAGTTTTTGTAGTTATTTTTGTTTTGTTACATCAAAGAATTTCTTATGCCGTACTACGTACACATAATAAGCATACACATAAGTGCACATAATATTTTTATCAATAATCATAATTGATAGTCGAAATACATATTTTTAAATTGTAGGTAGCCTCTTCAGCAAGTATACCTACTGTTGTTCAGATTTAAAAGCTACTACGGCTAACATAAACTAAAACTTTACTTGTATGTACTTGTTTATTTCATATAGCCCCGAAATCAAAAGCAGTAAGCATTCTGACAGGACAGTGCGCTCACATACTTCTTGCTCAAACATGAAATCGCTGACACAATATATCTTTCCCACTACATAGTCCCTACAAGGTTATGGAGAAATTTGTACGAAGTAATAATTTATTTTCTATGGACGCGTTATGCAAACTTTCTTAATTAGGGTGATCATAGTATATCAGTTAGAGGTTCATAGTTACGGCAGTTTATAATAAACATTTCCGGGAGGACTTGCTATTATTGTAATAAAACTTAACAAATTATTAGGTTTATTAGTACTAGGTTTAGAAAGTGACAACCCTTACTTAGTCATCCCACACATATTCGAACAGGCAATCTATTAAATCTTTCACAAACCAGCCACCTCAGCTCCAAAATTTTGCATCTGATTACAAACATCTCCCGTAGCTCGGTAATAAATCCAGTGTTATCACAAACAAACGGACAGATTTGCACCGACATTTACTATTGAGTGGCCAAAGTAAATATTGTGTTTTCGGTCAGAAAATACTTACACGGGATCATTGCAGAAAGTTTATGAAGTTTCTTAATGTTTTATTGCATAATGTATTTGCTGTTGCGAAATATAAAATGTTTACTTTATTGAATACGAAGCACTCTATATTTATTTTTAATCTTATAAAAATAAAATTTATTTAATTATTAATGTATTTTTAGACGTTGATGTGTTTAACCAACCGACTTTAACAACTGATATTCTTGACTAAATTCATGCTAGATTCAACAAAAATTCAAACATAACTACTCCGGTTAAAGTTTGGTAAAATCACCTCCATTTTTGTTGGTTAACAAAGAAATAAATCAATAAATGGCACCTGGTTTGATACACCTAGCATTCTGTTCAATTTGATAATAATTTATATAGATTTATAATTTCTGTTTATTTTATTTACATATTTACTTTTAGAGATACTAACAGCTTTTTTAATTAACAAATATAATAAATCACAAACTCCTGAACAGATTTTATGAAAATCCTATCCAAAATTAACTTTTTTATGTTAATATAAACATGAAGTTTCATAAAAATGCTCTAACTGTTTAGCTCTCTAACTTGAATGCTCTTTGGATGATTAATTTAAAACGCAAATATAGATCCGTGCTCAAATTAGTAATAAGCATACCTGAGCTAATAGGTATCATACGTGCCTTGTAAAGTCTATTTTACCCTCGGCCTAGTTTTGCGTACGGACGTATACCTCAATATTCTCAAAGGCACGTCACGACAATAGCCAGTCTCCCTAAATTTTACGATGCACCTGAATTTAAATCACTGTACTCGGTTTGTCCGCTGTTCTCTGAGATAACCAGTTTCGTATAACTTGAAGGCTTGATTTATTTGTGTTAGTTAAAATATACACGGTTTTATACATCGACGATTGAGTATCAAAACCGCATATTTCAATTATTAGCGTACTTACTTTTATATGCAGTAAGTTTTTTTTTCTTATTTTATTATTTTTGATCTAGCATTTTTATGTAAAAAATATTAGAATATAAAGAATATAAGCAAATATTTATAATTCTTTACGTTGACTTTTGTGTGTGCTGCGATCGTATACAGATAACGACGTTAATATGATTCGGTTGTAACTTGATCTTGATTTTCAATTCGGTTTGGTGCAAGAGTACGCTTGTAGGATCGAGTTCGATCAAATGTGAAATCAAATCAGAAACAAAATCAAATTCGAATCAGTTTCAAGACCTGACTAACCTGAAGTAACCCCCTTGGCTCTCGAGTGCTACTGCCTCTATTGGAGTTTTGCGAAAGAATTTCAACATGGTATGTGGGTGGTAGGTGGTAGGATGGTAGCTAGCCAAGTGGGTATAAAAAAAATCTATGGTTTCATCACGATCTTTCCTTTCACCGAAAGTTCAGGCTCATTTTTGGGATTCGAACTCACCTCGATCGACGCGATGGCCGTATAGGCTGGGTCTGAGCCATTATTACATGACAAATTAAAATTATTCTTTTAAAATTCAATTTCGCTTAACCTACCAAATCATTTGTTTGAAAATAGCGAAAGTTATTCGTAATACCAGAGCGCTTTACATTTTCTCCCCATTTTGTTTTGTTTTTTCTTCTCTCCTGTAAAGATAACTTTTTGAAAATAAATAGTAGGTATGTATTGTTAACTGTCGACATGTTATTTTTATACCAAAGTAATATGGATGAATACATTTTTTTCACCGAACTAAATCCAGTACCTATAAAAAACCGACGCAACAGTGACATCCCAATAAAAAAAATAATATTTGTCCTCTAATTTAGAGCAAGGCCAAAATTACACCTACCTATTTTAAATATTGAAAAGCTAAGCTAAGTAAATAAATATATTTTTATATAATAGCAAATAATAAGGCAAAAATAGTAAAATGCAACCAATTACAATTTACAATGAAATCATCTTTCCATCTTTTAATAATTATACATATATATCATAAATTGAAAAAAAAAAACGTAATTTTTCACATTTTATCATCTATGATACAACAAAATATCATGATGTATACAGCAAACTAGTTCCTATAAAACATTCTGTTGCGCAGAAGTTTCGAGAACATGTTACAACTTGTAAACGATCACCGATGGTTACACGCTCGACACTTGTGGGACGCGTTTTGAATTTTAAAACTATTCTTGTCTGAAACTTTTTGATTAAAATGGAAACACTTCGTTCGTATCAACTCGAGTTAACTAACAGAGTGGAAGAGATATTTAAACGCTTTATATTTTATCATTGTGTGCTTACAATTTTGAAGTATTTATTATATCATACTAGCTATACCCCACGGTTTCACTTGTGTTTTTTCGACTGAGTTAGTCGTGCCACCGTGCCACTGCCAATGCACCCGTCTAACCTATAGTTGTTCTCCCTTCTCGTACTTGCCCACAGCTTCCCAGATTGCTTGACATTCATGATTAGTGTTCCGCTCCTTAGGACTTTAGCGTAAAATTGTTAAGCCTATAAGCTTCTTCAGGAAATAAAAAAAATGTAATAATATTTTTTCAAATCTTATTAGTAGTTTATATAAATACTAGCTGTGCCCGCGGCTTCACTCGCAGGGTTGATCGTAGAGGGGTGAAAATTTAGGGTTGCATGTATTTTTGTATGCTGTATCAATAAAACAAAAACAAAAAATTTTGTCTAAAAAAAAAAATTAGGGGTGGTCCCCACCCTTAACATTTAGGGGGATGAAAAATACATGTTGTCCGATTCTCCACCCTGGCCGATATACACGCTAAGATTCACGAAAACCGGTCGAGCCGTTTCGGAGGAGTTCAATCACGCACACCGTGACACGAGAATTTTATATATTAGATTGATCCTCCATTCGTGTAAACGAAAATGAATCATTTCTTACATTATTACCCAATGTTTTTTTCTTTCTCGCCTCACATGTCAAGTAGTTTTAGATATGAAATTGCAAATTCTCTCACAAAGACCTGGATAAAATTGACATAAAATAAAAGGAAGGAGGCATAAGCTTAACTAAATCCCCTGTCACCCGATATCACGAAACAAGAGTAACAAATAGTGGATTGGGTTTGTGAGAAAACCGTTTCGAAATGCCTTACGCGATAATAGGAAACGTTCTACGATATTTAACCATGACCTTAGTGGAGTGAAAAATACAGGTACCTATTAATTGTCGTTGCCAAATTTTAGCAGAAGCTGGCTAAAGACCAACCATGAGAGCTCATCGTGACTGAACTTCTAACAATATTTCTCTGTTGGCAGGAGATAGTGTACCGCAATGTTTTCAGATTTAATCACGAAAATAGACCCATATGATATTTAATTTGATTTTAGAAGCAATGATGGCTCAGTTGTAGTGTGTATGACTTTGCGTTGATTGACGTCGGTTCGAAATCCTGCAATGACCCTGAGCTTTCGGTGAAGGAAAACATCGTGAGGAAACCATAGCATGGTGGTAGGGTTTTTTCTAATGCCCGCCTGACTAGCTACCACCCTCAAGTTGAAAATGTGTCGCCAAGCACCAATAGGTGTGTCGGGAGCTGCACTTGAGAGCCAGTCTTCCACTACGTTTAGCGTGTTATCATCTTGGGCCACATCATAATTTAATATCAGGTGAGATTGTGGCCACTACGCCAAAACCTATAATGATAAAAAAAAAGCATAGGTGACCTTTTACACACTATAATGAGATATTAATACCTGTCAATAATGAAGGTGAGTATTGAAACTGGTTGTCCTTATAACCATCATTCATTGCTAAGTACCCTTTTTCTCATGACATGTAAAATTTATTTAGAACATATGCACGCTTTGATTATTTGAGTATCATCGCGACCCATATTTCTGCTCCAAAGCAATATAGATTTTAATGTTCTCCAGCCTGAAAAGTTTAGTTGGCAACATCTAAAAAACACTGCAGTCCTTTTCGGCATCAACTAAAATATGTACAGTACATGTACAGTATATGTACAGTAATAATCACCAGTACTCAAACTCAATAGAACTCCTAAACTAACATCTAACAAGTTTGTTTGTACGTACAACACAAAACTTTGTCATTAGGTTTAGTGAACAAACAACTAATACACCTCGGATTATTTCGCCTCCCAATAGAATCGATACATACCGCTAATGAGTTATTTCTTACAAGGATGACAAAAATTAATGGAATAGGTACTATTATTTTTATATGTACTACGGATTAGGGTTTAAATAGGAAAGCATTCCCATTGTGGAGCGAAGAGGTGGAGATGAAATATATATTATACAAATATTTTACACAAAAAAAAACATATGAACTTTTATCTCTTTTTATTTTCGGATTGATTAACGTTGTTGGCATGAAGGGTATTTACAGCTTCATAGAATTTTGTGGCGAGCGTAGAAGGCAATCAGCAGAAATGGCAACAAGCGTGCCAAAGTGGTTTGGGCAGTTGCCGTGCATGCAAATCTGTGAATTGAATGTAACTATCCATTCGATCTAACTGACTATACATAAATATAAGAATATGCATTATATATATTTACTTTATCTGACAATAGTTTTCTAAGTCTAATTACTAGACTTTCAGCACAAAACCTCAGCTTTTTAAGTTTAGTCATAATCGAATTTCATCGAATTTAATCCTGGTGAGTACATGTAATAAAGTACAACGTCAGTTAATATAAATATTTTACTTAAATGTAAAGTCCAGGAATAACAACGACTGACACGAAACCAGTTTTTATCAACAATTTCCATGATGTTACAATACTTTTAATAGGCATGATGACTATAAGAAAGAATCACTGAAATATTAATTTTAAATAATGAAATAAGATAAAAAGATTAAAAAAATTTATTGATATTTATATTAAATCCGAAATAAACATTAAAAAAAATAAAAAATTAGCAATCCGCCATGTTTTGTGAAACACCAATCACTGCAAATGACGTGACGACAAGACCGTTCGCAGCAAAGTAAGCAATAATTTGCTCAGCTCGAACTTATCGATAATCTCTGGACAGTTTTTCAATTATTGTATGGTTTCAAACTATTAAATTGCCTAGTTTTGTGTTATCTCAATCAAAAACCAAGAAATGTTAGCGAATGAATAAAGATTAACTAAAGCGAATAGCTTAAATTTGTCGAGAATTTCTTTGTTGAGATTGGGAATGGTTCTTGCGTCAAATAGTGTTTTGCACCGCCATGCCACTTGCGAGCGTTTTGGCGTCAACTTAAAACTTGTTTAAAAAAAGACAATTTTTACCTCTAAACCTGCGTTTTATGCAAAAATGATGCATTGATTGGTGATTTTTTTTTGTTGAATAATAAATTATAAAGATACAGATTTTAGAAATGATTTTCAAAAAAGTCATCATGCCTACTCACTGTTTCGATACACGATACCTGGATACAAAATAAGATGTAACGAAATGAGTCACTATGACTGATTTTTTGCAGACTATATTTTAAAACCATCCAAGTTACTGTCAACTCTTTCTATCAGAACAATATTCAACAGTTAATCATGTAAAAATATCTTCTATTAGATGTTAGTAGCAACATTATTGTAATATGTAGGGAACCAATATACCACACGTTTGACGTAGAGATAATAATAGCCTTAAAATAGAGCACAACAATACTATGATCATATTTTATTTGGAGGGTTACATGACGTTATCGTTGGTGTGATCTTACAAACACTTGGACCTCAAAAGCGAATTATATCAAAACTTAAAGTCAGGTACAGATGCTCGCTAATTTTCCTACAAAGTCGGTTTTGTTTGCAAGGTATGTCATTATTTCAGTAATTAAGTAAGTTCGATCATCAATATCACGTAATCCTACTTTATACGAGTTATGTATATAAATACAGTTATTAGAACATAATTATTTCACAGATACAGCCGTAATCTACAAATTCAGTTCACCAGCGCATGATTCCTAATTTCTTCAACAATGGGTTTTACCTATGCGCCTCGGTTGCTATTAACTTAAGACTTTAGATTTTTAATTATTATACGTCGTCGTTTAATTATTACCCATAATTCTATATAATATATTTATTTTCAAAAGTAAAACCAAATCAAAATATAACTGTATTAATTTTAAATTTGATGTAGCGACTAATTCTATCCGTATTAAAAAAAAGCAAAGTGTAAACACTTTTGCTAACAAGTAAAGTTTTCATGTAACAACAAACATTAATATTTAATGAAACAGCGTAACATGGAGAGACAAGTAACTTGCCAAAGTTAACGCATATTTTCTATTTCCACAGCAAACATTGCGTGAAACTTTCATGTTTGAATCCGCCCTTATTCCTCGAGTCGACCGATCGGCGATCGTCCTAGCTGGCTCGCTTCAGTCAGTCGTGAAACAGCTTCCATCGCGGTTTCATGTCATCCGCGGCTTCGCCTCTCTGCCGTAAATTTTTAATAGCTTTCGGAAAGCGAAAGATTGAACTGTATTTAGTCCGCGTGTGATATATTTCCGTTTAGATCTTATCTTATGCAAGTTTTTTTATCTTTTAATATTGATGCACGTATAGCAATGGATTCTAATTGCTGGTGTGTAGTACCATATACATTTTCGTGGTGTTTATAACTTGTTCGAAGTACGTGGTTTGTATTTGTGCGGTCGCCCTGAATTTTTTTATTCGGAAAGGTAAGTTTATTATGCATATTTTATTCAGAAATGTGAATTTAAGTGATTAAACTTTGTTTTTATTAAACTCGACACACAATTTAAAGAGTATACATACTAACAAAAAATTTGATTAAATATTATTTAAATATATATAATTAATAATAAAAATATATATTTTAATATGTATGATAGTATTATAACTAGATATTATTTACGTGTGTTACCTGACTGAAAGCAACTGTTAACAAAGCATTAGTAGGTACCTAAATAAATTGTAGAACATATAAGTCAATCTTTGTAAAAAAAATTATGTCGAGTTAAATCAGAGGCGACAATTCGCATCACAAGAACCTTCTTTAAGTTGCTATTTTTTTGTATTGTATGTCAATATTCACATATTTTTTATCACTATATTGAAAAAGCTTAAATCAGTTCCATGATTATAATGAGCACAATAACTAATAAGTAGCCTTTTCGGTATAACGGTAGACAAGAGATTATAAGAGAAAATAAAGTAGATACTAAACAGCATTAAATATATGTGTTTATTTATTAATGAAAAAATGTCCTACCTACATCAGGCCCTTTATTGATTTTAGTAAAAAAATATATTAATTAATTAATTTACCAATTATTACAAACTAAATTGATTATTTTAATACTTGATTAATCTCTAAAGTTGTATTATAGGAACCTTTCAAAGAGGGTTCAATATTTAAATAACCATTTATCACACATTTGTTGTCCCATCTGTTAGTCAGTCTCATTATTAGATAACTTTGTCGTATGTATAATTAATTCTATTTGAAATAGTCTTTTATAATCCTGGCGACACTTGTAGGATGAATGGATGCTGTAATATACTGAGATCTCAAATAATACAATTAACTTCAGATTGAACTCGTACTACTTGATTACTCTAAATTCAAATTTAATTATTATAATATCTTAAATTAGTAAATGGGCATATTATATTATATATATAAGATAATTTTTGACGCATTAATATTATAATACATTTTATGTTTTTTTTTAATTTATGGCCTATATAGAAAATTTCGCCAATGTCAATTGTGATAAATACACATATAGTTTCTTTATAATCGTTAAATGAGGTATCTTTACTAAAATCCATAGACACTTCCTGTCGATAAACTAAACTTATTCGGTGCTCTTCGGTTTATCAGTTTTTTATCCACCTAATTATAAGCCAGGGTTTTACCACAATTCACATCATGTTAGATGAAAATGGGGCAAAATACAGTAACGTGTTAAGCTTAGATATAAGATTAGCTCCAAATCACAATTGCTAAGATCATACCGATTTAAAACTTGATGAACTAACCCGACAAGCTATCAAAAGTTTCACACCATTTTTTTTCCACCGGTTTCAACGCGATATTTCCTACTTTGAAAAGCTCATTGTTGTTTTCGGAACTACGTCGTTCGACGCAGTGTCCAATACTTTTCAACTATCATCGCTTCATTATATAAATTCACAAAAAAAAAACCGTACTTATTATTTTAAATGGACTTTATAGTGTATGATTTATTATAGGTAAATTTAATTGTTTATTCAGATATAGCCATCAAATAAGGATACGGAAGGGATTTTTTAAGGAGCTGAAACTAGTAAGGAATACAATAAAGGTGCAGCTAGGTAAGACGCGACCATTTTGTCCGATTGGATTGCGATCATCATACGCCAGGTATAACACCCGACACCCGACACAGGTAGTGTGTAGCGTTCCGGTTTCGGTTGGTGTATGTCTAATAATCAAGCGGTGTGGTAGTGCTCTGTCCCGACTGGGTTGCCACCTCCACGCACATACCCGTCGCAGTGACTAAATATATAGTTTGTCGCCTTTCAGAATCATCTAGTCTAGTGTATATCCAGTAACCAAGAGGATTGTCGAACTTTGGTTGGTCACCGGTGTTTTTAGATTGTACTACTTTGCTTACTATCCGGCACAGTGTAGCTACTTTGCCGTGATACTATAACGGGGAAGTAATTATTTTAAATTATAACGTCTGTAAAGGAGAGTGGTATTCCTGGGCGCAGAATGAAATTAGTTGAAGTTTGGTTTATTAAGTCAATTGATTTTTTCTATTTACAAATTTAAAATATCATCACAATTCCCTATCTAGAAAATGAGAAAAATAATTATCGATAATCGACTTATGTAAATAAATTCAAACAATAAAAAAATGGAACAACGCTAATTATCAATAAATTAATTCAGTATAAAAACATTTAGGACGAACAGATTAATATTTCTTATTCGGAACTGAGTGTATTTTTAGTCTGTGCTCAGTGCTGACATATGACAGCTCCGGGCAGTTCTACTCCATTACTCCTACTATACCGTTGTGGATAACTCATTACGTAACGTTATTTTTGTTAATCTATTTATAGGATTTGTGTTTTTTAAAGCCTTACCTCACCTTAAAAAAATTATAAACATAACTCTATTTCAAAAAATATCAACCGTACTTCAAAAATAATTTCTTTAATAATTATAATATATTAGCATGATCTCGCTTTTACGTAATATCTTAAAACTTTGTTCTCAGATTGTTAAAATCCGCAAAGTTTTCGGTGATTATTTGATAATGTATTAGCTGTTAATTGACGCCATTTTTATATTCTAACATCTCTCTCTTTATACAGGCCCAAAATTGTATGAAAGAGTATCCGTCTTCTTTATGTAATATCTTAAACTAAAACTCTACTTATTTAGTAGAATAGGACAAGGACTTTTGATGTAAATGTAAACGACTGAAGTCAAAAATATTTATCTCACTCGGGAATAGAATTATGATGTATGGATTATAAAATGTAAAATATTACATTAACATTTATAGACGTCCTTAGGTCTTCAAGGTGACATCAATTTACTGTTTGTATTCTATCAATTACTTAAAACAAAGTACTGTTAATGCCTTTTTTGTTGTCTCATTTACGTAGACGCGACGATTTGAATCTCTATTTTTTCCACTGAAATATTTATGCTGTGTGTGTGCCGGCTTAGAATAGCACCACCCCATCTCAACCCGTGGGTGTCGTAAAAGGCGACTAAGGGATTAGCCGATGAATGGGCACTTCTTCGAGTATTTATTTACGACCAAACTGCGACCGAGCTGTAGCGGGATAATCACTCACCTGCTCGGGTAACCAGGCAGAAGAGGCTCCAGTGGCCTTGGGATCTAAATAATTTCAAAATGTCTGGCGCAGAAGACAATGGGAACCCACTGTGACTATACTCCCAAGAGAGTCACATGAGAGCAAAAAATAATGAGACACGATCGCCCTGCGAACCGATTAGCGCCGGCGCCGCGTTGCGTCCGGGGTGCGCGGTGTGAAATTGGTTACCAGCCATGGCAGGGTAGGAGACCAGGCCCTCCATGGAAATCCTACTACTGGAAACGCCATTAGGTTACGACGCATCCAGTCGATAGGAACATGGAATGTGCGTGGCTTAAACCAACCAGGAAAACTCTCTGTATTGGAGCGAGAGGTAGTTAGAGTCGGTGTTAACATCTGCGGTCTAAGCGAAACACACTGGAAAGGCAGCGGACATTTATTGGCGGATCACCACGTCGTCTATTTTTCTGGCAGCGATACCAGCAGCAGCAATGGTGTGGCCTTTTTGGTACCTGTTTATCAGAAGGAATACGTAATGGGATACGAGCCAGTAAGCGATCGGATTATCAGCATTAAGATAAAAGCTACACCCATGAATCTCAATATCGTTCAAGTATATGCTCCTACCTCTAGCGCAAGTGATGAGGTAATCGAGAAGTTTTACTCTGAACTAGAATCCACAATAATGAAGGTACCTAATAGAAAGTTATTGGTAGTCCTAGGAGACTTGAACGCCAAGATCGGAGAAAACGCTCATCAGCTGGGAAAATGCGCGGGGAGATTTGGACTAGGAAAGCGGAATGAGCGGGGTGAACGCTTAATACAATTTGCTTTAGATAACGACCTGCTGATTGCCAATAGCCTCTTTCAACACCACCCTCGAAGGCTGTACACTTGGGTATCGCCCGATTGAAAAACCCGCAACCAAATAGATTATGACATGATTCGGTCGCGATGGAGATCATCCATAACAAATGCCCATACGTTACCCGGTGCTAACTGCGGGACTGACCACCAACTTTTGATCTCCAAACTAAAGCTCACAGCAGCCAGAATTATTAAAAAACCGAGGAAGATGGAGGTGAAGGATGTACTGCGATTCCGTTCGATTGTTGAACAAAACTGGTCACAGTAGTCTGAAGCGGATCTAGCTAACGAGACGTCCGCTGCCCTGTGGGACCACGCTAAGACACTCATCACTACAACTGTCTCAGAAGCCGCACCATCAACATCAACCAACAAAAGACGCCACTAGATGACTGATGGCACCTTCGAGCTTGTCGAAAAACGTCGGAAGGTCAAAGCAGCGGGAGCTGATACCAAACATCTAAACAAAATATCGGCACAGATACAGATTAAATGCAGACAAGATCATAATGCACACCTGCGCAGTATCTGTAAGGAAATTGAGGCTCATGCAGACAGATATGAGTCAAGAGACTTATATCACAAAATCAGCCTCATCACGAAGAAGCTGCCGTCCAAAACCTAGGCTATTGAAGATCAGAAAGGCCATGACTGTAGTCACTGAACTGGACAAAATTTCGGGGGGTATGGAGGAATTACTGTCAGTCTTTATTTCAAGATCCTGAGTCACGAAATTTCGTACCCACGGAGACTGCGAGTGATATGCTTGAGCCGGATATTCTTGAGTCAGAAGTAAGAGCCGCTATCCAACATCTCAAAAATGGGAAAGTTACGGGGAAGGATGAAATCCCAATTGAAACTATACGTGCACTGGGAGAGCGTGGCGTTCATATCTTCCACATCATCTGCAAAAAGATATGGCTCACAGGCAAATGGCCCTCTGACTGGGCTCATACAGTTTTCACTCCTCTTCATAAAAAGGGTTTCACGAAGAAGTGTAGTAATTATCGACTTATTGCCTTAATGGCACACGCTAGCAAAATAATGCTACACATCATTAACGAACGACTGAAAGCATACTTGTCCAGAGAAATTGCACCAGAACAAGCTGGTTTTGTAAAGGGAAAGGGAACCCGAGAGGAGATCCTCATCGTTCGGCAAATCATTGCGAAGTCTCGAGAGTTCAACAAGCCGATCTTTATATGCTTTATTGATTTCTTCAAAGCGTTTGACTCTGTCAAATGGCCAACTTTGTGGAAAACACTACTAGACATGGGCACGCCACAACACCTCAGGGAGCTCTACGAAGGAGGAACAGCTTCAGTGCGGACAGATGGCCTCCTCTCGGATAGTTTCCATCTAAGTGCAGGCGTGCGACAGGGATGCATAATATCACCTTTACTATTTAATATCTAAACAGAACTTGTAATGCGAACTCTTGAAAACTGGACTGATGCTGTAGCGATTGGTGGATATAAAATTGCGAACTTGCGATACGCAGATGACACCACCTTATTCGCGAGTAGTGCTGGCCTTATGGAGGAATTACTTCTCAAAATGGAGCGCGTGAGCCTCTTACGTTTGGATTAAAGTTAAATCGATTTAAGACAAAAATGATGATCGTGGATCGCATCAACAACAACTCGCCCGAAGTGATACAGATCGCGAAATGCGACGTGGTCCAGACCTACGTTTACCTTGGGGCTTTGATCTCAAACAACGGTGGGTGCGTAGATGAAGTGAAACGGCGTATGGCCATAACCAGAGCTGCGATGGGGAGGCTGAAGAAAGTATGGAGGAATCGCAACATTACAAAAGCCACCAAAATCAAGCTCCTGCGAACCCTTGTATTCCCCATCTTTCCTTACGCGGCAGAGACGTGGACAGTGCGCGAACTGGAAAAGGGGAAGATAGATGCTCTGGAGATGTGGTGCTGGCGGAAGATGCTTGGAATATCGTGGACGGAGTTTCGCATCAATGTGTCCATACTCCATGAGCTCAGCATTGTACAGCGTCTATCGGCTGTAGTACAGTCGCGCATACTAAAGTACTTCGGGCATGTATCTAGGCGGAATAACGACTCCATAGAACGGCTGGTCGTACAGGGAAGAGTGGAGGGAATTAGATCGCGCGGCAGGTCATCTATGCGCTGGACTGACCAGGTGAAATCCGCAGTAGGAGGCCGTGTGTCTGACTGCGCCCGACAGTCTACAAACAGAGAGAGATGGCGGGAGATCGTGCGGAGAGCTGTGTCAGCCTCTAACACCGACGTGGACGCCTCTATGTGACCACGACCGCTCTGCCAAGAGCGAAACGACAGAGAAGAAGAAGAAGAAGATTTTATTGAGAGAATTCATGACAGTGGAAGAGAACACATACATACATAAATCCCACCTCTTTCCCAACAGGGTAAGCAGAGACCACATCCTTCCACTTGCCACGATACTGGCATATACCGTTCGCTTCTTCAAAACTCATCAATCTATTCATGCATGCTCGTCGGTTTAGAGTATTTTTCAAGTGACCTTTCTTCAGAACGTCGCCGATTTCATCATGGAACGTTCGTCTAGGTCTTCCTCTTCCAACGTTCCCATTCATACTCCCATTCACACTCGGCTTATAAACAGAAATAAAATGGACTTACAAATTTTACCAGCTGTACCCCACGGTTTCACCCACGCTGCTGCCAATGAAACCCGTGTAGCCTATCGTTTATCTCACTTGTCGTAGTTTTCTACAGCTTGCCAGATTGCTTAAAGTTCATGGTTCTCCGTTCCTCAGGATTTTGGCGTAAAGTTATATAGCCTATTACCTTCCTCAAATCTGACTGGTAGTTCCAGAGATTAGCCCTGTCAGACAAAAAAAAAAGAATCTCTTGAGCTTTATATTATAATATTGTTAAATAATATAGTCACTTGAAGTTACTAAAACTTCTAGTACAAATTTACACGGATGACGGTGACATTCATGTCATATATATATCGATTGCGTCTAGACACACGTGACGGGTAATTGTGAGTGATATAAAAGCTGTTGATAAATGAAGAGCCACTATTCATTAACAGAAAAGGTTATAACAGTTTTAGTAGAAAAGGTACGCACTTACCAAATTCAAAGCCTGCTCAGTTACTCATCGTGCGTGGCGAAATTGATGGCTTTTATAGCAAAAGTCGATATATTTACCGAGATACTTTCCCTTGATAAAAATCGTCCAATTTCGTTCGCTACGTGACTGGCCAGACGATAGTACACACTAACGTTATGGAGCTTAGTATGAGGAAGACAAATTAACGAAACGCGTGATGTGTTGGTTTACTTGACTCTCAAGATTTGGTACGTACTATTAAAAATAAAATTTTTACGTAACATATAGGTAATTTTCTTTATTTTGTTAAAGTCTATCGTAATAACTAAATCTCAAGTTATTTCAAGCAACAAGGTGCTGTTTTTAATCACCGAAGCAAGCCTCTGTCTGTTATAAGATTAACGTGTATATCTGTGTAGACGTCTGTCTGTGGCATCCTTGCTCACAAGAAGCTGAACCGATTTTAAATTTGTTTTTATTTTTGTTTAGAATTTGACGAATATTCTTAGATATTGAAGAATTTATTATATTTGAAGCGATGATGGCGCAGTGGTAGCGTGTACGACTTCGCGTCGATTGACGTGAGTTCGAATCCCTACAATGAGCCTGAGCTTCCGGTGAAGGAAAACATCGTGAGGAAACCATAGCATGGTGGTAGGGCATTTTCTAATGTTGATAATCTGCCGCCAAGCACCAATAGGTGTGTTCCGGCAGCTGCGCTAGAGAGCCAGTCTTCCACTAGGTTTAGCGTGTTACCATCATGGGCCGCATTGTCACTTAACATCAGGTGAGATTGTGGCCACTACGCCAAACCTACAACGATTAAAAAAAAAAAAGATATGATTAAAAAAACACTGTTCAGCCGCTTGAAGATTATCAGCTCATTTCTAGTTGATGAATGGATGTGAGCATCTTTCACTGGTCTGATCGTGTCGAAATTTGGTATTCTGTAACGTCACTGATATTAAAAGAAAATAGCGACCTTGATCTAATGCTGCAGCATCATCTAGAATCAATGCATCATACCAATGCAGGATACTTAAGTTACAGCAGAAATGTCGTGTTTGGGCTCATTGGAATCGTCTCAATGAGTAGGTAGCATATTTGTGTTGGAGATTTTTAAATGTGTGTTTTTTTTTTCTTTTACGTTACTAAACTAAGTTTGTCTTTACTTAATTTAATTTTGCCTTTTGTACGTCTTTTATCACTCGGTATTTAATGTACGGGCATGCAGAGTCCTGGATGCACGGGATGTACTTTTTGAAAACTATCAGTTTTATAACTTTATAACTAACTTATCCATATCAGTCGGGACTGGTCATTGGCTATGTCTCTAACTGTAATTACTTATACTTATTATTAAAAAAACCGTTGAGTTTCCTATAAATAAATAAATATGTGAACAAGCAACCGCCCTCGCGGGTTTGCTCGCGTTATTTACGATATAAAACCTATTAATAACAGCAACCAGTCTGTAAACATCAACCTAAACGTATGAAATATTTTTTGAATGGGATTAGTAGTTCTGGTGATGACGTCCTACACACATATTCACATACTTTACCTCTTTACAATAATATTATAGGAATAGGTTTTAAGTACATCATTTCTTAGAAATAGTGTTCTCAGGAGATTAAAATCTTTTATGGAAATGAGAGATGACTAGATAATGACCTGCCAATAAATTTTGCTAAATATTCTCTTTTAATAGTAGTGTAAATATATCACAGACTTTATGTAACATTGTCCCGAGGTCTCTCGTCTGGCCTGAGTAGGCAAAATCGGAAGCAATACAAAAGTAAAAAAAAGCTGTTTAAAAATATATAAACTACAGATAAAAATGAAAGTAGATTTAATTACAATTTAAATATAATAAATAATGAGATTCAAAAGAGGATAGGATTTGTGCATGGCGAAAGCTCTCTCTGCTCTCTGCTGCCAGTGAAAACGATCGTCGCTGAATTTTGATCGCATTACAATCGCTCTATCTTGATCTCACCATTGACAAAATACAAAGAAGAAATTTAGAAAATAATAATTACATGAGCTATAGTTTAAGAAATGCCTAGGTACTCACCTTATTAGGGTTATCTATGTTGAAATACTGTTAAATAAGAAAAAAAATGTGCTGCTCTGCTCTCATAATGAAAGCGACATCAGAGCCAAGATCGGAAAGGTCCGGTTAGCTCTGACCGACTGTAACGGACACCAGTACTACTGTCGTATTTTAAAAACAGGCCATTAAGGCTGATTTAAATTGATATAAACTTTCAGTTTACCAATGAATGTGTTTTACGTATTCTTTAATCTCTCTAACATTCAGGATGTCACAATTCATTGGTTGGATGGTGCCCGGATGTGTAATGGTATGGATTATATTGGTTTGTATTAATTAAAGTACATGAAAAAAACTTTCGATACTTGTTTAAGAATTCTTTTGTTATTTTGTTTTATCTGAATGATGAAAAAAGTGACTATTCACCTAGTTACAACGTGGTAGTACCCATATGTTATGTTTTAAAAGGTATGTTAATAAAATATTAATAACTAAAAATATTATGGGAATAATAAATGCTCGAATGCTTGAAGTCAGATTTCTTACTTCTGATAATTTTACTCATTGTGTTTATGGGTTATTGTATTTGTTCTAAGATGATACTTATCAGTGTTTATAAATGATACAAGTATTTGTGATAATTGTTGACTATGACATACTCATAGGTGAGCTTGCAATAATCTTTCTTTTTCTCCCGTATCATATAAAATTCTTAGGTAGACAACAGTAATAACAATGGGCATGAAGTTACGTTAGCATAATCAAGTGCTCGGCAATAAGTGTTTTCATTTAATTATTGAGTTACACCTGAAAGCCAATTCTATTTCTAGACCTAGCTTGTTACCGTTTACAACACACGTCGTCAGTGAAAATTAGACGAGATTTACTTTTTCTTGTGTTAATATTAAGATATTTTTAAGTATCTAAGTAGGGTCGGTACATTCCTTTTGTACTCTCCTCTATCAACTGTTATCTAAATATTCACACCTTTTATACACATATAATTCCTTACACAATCCATCCATACTTTCTTCTATCTACATATTTTGTTCTATATCCATTCACTTTAAAAGCATCCATTCAGTCTAATAAAGCAAAAAAATTGAAGATCAGCGGAACAAAAATTGAATATTTATTCGGCGCATTCAGTGCTAAATTTGATCCATTTAGATATCCCATAAAATAATTCTCAAAAGCTACATAATAACTACATAAATGTTATGAATTGACGACAATCCCGTGTGTACCGACGAGCGTTTCACGATAAAAAACTTAATGACTCGTTAAGATCACCATCATCATAATTTCAGACGTAAGATATCTGGTCATAGGCCTCTTGCAAAGATCGCCACAATTGCGTTTGTGGTGTGGTGTTTGCATCCAGTGGCTTTCTTCAACCTTTACCTGGTCGTCGGTCCACCTTGTGACGGATCTGCTCACGCTGCGTCTTCCGAAACGTTTGCGCCACTACGAGGTACATGCCCTGCCCAATACCACTTAAGCTTAGCTATTTTTAGGTACTCCTCATTTTTTAATCAATCACGCAGAGAAACTTGGCATAGTCCTCTACATTGCCCTTTCTCTGATCCTGAGCTTTCGCATGAGGCCCATGGTAATTTTTAATGGTAAAACTGCGATGGTAAAAATATTTTGTACATTTTATTTGTATTTTGATTTTCTAGTAATGTTACCACTATTATACTGTCTTTAACTAAAAGTTCTACATTATGACTTAAAATTTAAATTTAAAAAATCCAATACTACAAGATGCCATTAAACAGACAGACAGACAGACAGAATGCGACAGAAGAATAGATATCTCTACTCAAAAGGCAAACTGCCACGTTATATAGCAATGCTTATCCGCCTACTTAGGTATTGACCAGCGTACTTAATACGCTATGTACGTCAAATTATGTCTTAATTTTAGTTCATGTAAGCATAAGAACGTCCTAGAACAAGAATAGTCCAGCTACTAATTTAGTGTGATCTGATAAAACCCGCGAAAGTGTGTTTTCTACCGTACACAATAACAGCGTAGACTGAGAGGCGATTTTTACAGCTATAATGGCTCAGTGGTAGTGTGTTCGGTGACCGCGTCGATGATATAAATCTTAATTCAAAAAGGCGCCTGAGTTTTCGGTGAAGGAAAACATCGTGATGTTTTTTTTTTCGATATAACTATACTATTACTACTATTGACTATGGCTTTAAGGGTCCTTGAAGCCTCAGAAATCTTTTACAGTTTCATCAGGCTTGGGGCGAGCGCTGAAGGCACTGTACCACGAAAGCAGGGCAATAAGCTTAGATCACAAGAACCACCACATATAAAAATTAAAAAGCTTGTATGTGTTTTTAATGTGATATAAAAATGATTGAAATTTATATTGAGGAAAAAATTATTCCAATACTGACTTTAAGCTAAAAGCTACTTAATCTGACTCCCTTAATTAATTTACAGGTAATTAATTATGCGTGAAATGGCAGTGATCGAATTAAAAAGAAGTATAAGATATTTACCGTTATTTTAAAATTCATATCTAGAAGTTTCGATGTTTTAATTAATTTCTCTGATGGACATTTGCCTGTTCCGACAGTTATTTGAATGAAAAGCAATTTTTTAAACGACCAATTACTTTAAAAAATGGTAAATTACCGACACGCATGGCCTTAAGGTCACCGGAACAGGTCGCGGGCCCATCTGATTGTGTACTGAAAACAGAATAAATTTACATTGTATATAAGACGCGATAATAAGACGCGGCGAATAGGCGCATTTGCATGACGAGTTATGAAAACAAACTTGTAAAGAACAGACGTCGGGGCTTGCGGTTGATACCAAATAAAAAATAGGCCTCAACACCTGTGATAAAATTAACATATTTGGGAAAATTCCCCTTCTGAGAAGAAATTACTAAAAGCTGCCTGGCACTGAGCTGGTCTGGCAATGTTTCACAGCCAAATATTTTAGGTGTTTTCCGGCAGCTACACTTGAGAGTCAGTCTTCCACTAGGTTTAGCGTGTCATCATCTTGGGCCACATTGTCACTTAACATCAGATGAGATCACCACTACGCCAAACTTATGACGATAAAGAAGAACTAACATTAACTATTTTCTTTTGGTTCATTCGCCTGTCATCTCACCAATAATGTATGACATATTAAATACTATTAAAAGCAGGGATGTAACGATACCGATACGATATTTCAGCCGATTTATCGGAATCGCCGACTATTTATTAACTGATGTCTAACAATTTGAAAAGCGCGCAAAGTGGCGATGTTTTCCTTTTGTCGCAGGCGAGAGAGTTGCTCGTGTTGCTGGCGGCGATATTGCCGTCTTTACTAAGTGTTGTATTGTTTCGTGGCTATTTATTATTATTGGATTTCATATTATTTTTTAATACTCCTTTGAAATTAAATATGAAAGCCTCCTTATCAATAAAAAGTTTGTCGCCAATTTTATGCATAACAGAGACACATACAAACACCAAAAAAAAAACTTAACCCTCTGCCATCGGGTAAAAATTTGTAGAAGGTTACATACTTCATTATTTAATTTATTTATTATTCAACTTTCGATATCGGTATCACCGATTATTCACTACAATAATCTGTATCGTATAGGTAAAATTATGTATCGTTTAAATCGGTAATTAAAAGGGATATGAGGTGTGTGCCTTAAAAAAGTGAATTTGTTCTATAGTCCTAGGATATCCTCGTAGTGCAGTGGTAGTAAGAGCCGATAGGTAGTAGGTTCGATTTGTGTGAAGAGCATAAGTAATTATCAGTTATGTGTCTGAGCGTTAAATATGTATTGTATGTGTATAGTATATCAGCTATTTTGTTACCGTAATACAAGCTTTGCTTAGTTTGGCATTGAATAGCCGAGTGTGAAACTGTGTACCCTTATTAATTAATTAAGTAATATTAATAGTAATAATTTCACTTCACTAGAATATCCTGCATACTTGATTCATTGTAAAGAGAAATCGCATATTGAAACATCACAGCAAGAGAATCACTTCCATTAGAGATATGCCTTGAGAGTGCACTTTAAGTTAATAATTTTGATCTTCCGCTCTAAAATATTCAAATATTTATTATACATAATTTACTTTATATGTAACTTTAAAAAATATTTTATCTCCAGCACTTCCTTCGAGCCTAATAAAACTAGGTTCATCTACGTTTTAAACAAGCCAGTGCCAACAAACTTAGCTATTTAGGTATTTATAACAAGTACACAGTCATGAACATTTTTAGGGCGTCTTCAGATACGCAAATCAGATTGAAAAGAAACATAATTTACCTTTCATTTATATTTAATACTAGCTGTGCCCGCGGCTCTACTCGCGTGGACTACTAAAAAAGGTTTTTTATTTTTTGTGTCGAACACTAATATTTTTTTTAAATTAAAGTAGCCTAAGTTATGCCTTATAACGTTATCTGACTCGTCTAAAGTCTCGTCAAAATCGGTTTAACGGTTTCGGAGATTAACTGTAACAAGCAGACAGACAAAAATTTTAACAATGGGTAATTTGCTATAGTTATCGTGTATACATTCATATGCATTTAGTAAAAATCTGTTATTTTGACATTACAAACAGACACTTCAATTTTATTATATGTATAGATCTGCACGTTTTAAAATACTATTATTAATAACTTTTATTTTGTGCATAGCAGCAGACTTGTTTATGTATCTTAAAGTTTTCACATTATTTTCCATTTTATACGAGCGCCTATCCGAGCTTTTCTCCTCCTGGGAAATTTTGCACTGAGTGAGTTTGTATGCTATCTGTTATCTATCGGTTTTATTTCAATGTTCCTTGATATTCACCTCATGTTATCTTGCAATAGTAAATTTCAATTAAAGTAAAAAATATCCTATATGTGTCATTCCATGTCAAATCGACCCGTTTCAATTTGGATGAAATTTGGTAGGAAGTTTTTTTTATATCATAATACTAAATTCTACCAAAGATAAAAAAAAGTTTTTCATTAGTTATACAAAATTTAAAATAAAAAAGTACTCTTTTTTGATTTAGCTAGCTGTATAGAATGTATTTTAACGCTTTGAATTAAAATCATCAATAATGAGACGTACTGTATCTAGTTTACTTGTATTATGTACTTGTTTAATATAATATGTAATTGTTACGATATTATTTACAATTATTAATTTTACTTGATAATTAATATAATGAATTGTTAACTTTATAATCATGATTTGAAGCAATGATGGCTCAATGGTCGCGTGTACGGACACCGTGACTATCGACGTGAGTTCGAATCCCTACAATGAGCCTGAGCTTTCGGTGAAGGAAAACACCGTGATGAAGCCATAGTATGGTGGTAGTGCATTTTGTAATACCTGCCTGGGTAGTTCAAGGCTACTGGTTACCCTCAAGTAGAAAATCTGTTGCCAAGCACCTATAGGTGTGTTCCGGCAGCTGTACTTGAGAGCAGTCCTCCCACTAGGCTTCGTTGCAGGCATCATGTTGCAAGTGCCGGTTGTGATAACGACAAATCGAATATCTACCTCAACTGGATATTAATATTTAGCGCAGACAAAAAAAATTAAAGTCAACTATCGACTTTAATTTACGACGGTTTTAAATTACGCGGCTGCAACAATAGGTAGGTAGGTACGTGCCTGTATCGTGGATACAAAAATTACAGAGGTGTGTTCAATCGCGTGCTGTAACAGTGGTTAATTTCGTTTATTATTGTTAATAGCGTAAATTAATTAGTTAATTTTGACCTAATTTGTCAATGTATCGATAAGAGCGTTGTAGATATATAATGTATAAAGCCTTTTGAAATGAATTTGGTATCACGGCAAAGTGATCACACTGTACCTACTTCATATTAAGTGCAGTACAATTCATAAACGACAGTAACCACCAAGAGATCCACAATACATCGCAGGTCACCGCTGTCATGCCGTCCTGCAAGACATACACTGACTGATCCCGAAATGCATCAAACCAAAAGAGAGTCACATGGTGCTCGCGACCAAAGATTTCTACTACTCCGTTTCCTTATCTTCTGTATTTTCTTTACATATTATAAAACTCAACGTCTCTTTGTCTATGTATGTTCTTTTCACGCGAAAACCACTTATCCAATTTAAATGTTGTTTTTTAGTTATAGCTAAATAAGCTTATCTGGCTATTGTATAGGATATATTTTGTAAAATAAAGTAACATACGAAATAAGCTGTGATGATAGTGGTGAATCAATTCGGGAAAAGTACGCTTTTGGGGCGTTTAAATGGCTTACGCTGAGTAAACCACACGAGATATATTAAATTGTTGTTCCACATAATTGTAGATCTTAAAGAGACCAGCATATATGTATCTTTTAAGAGTCACCCACAATAAGCATTTTTGTATTCCTTCTTTGGAGCGGGGACAGCACAATTCGCGCGTGCACTCTACCGACGGCATTCTGGAGTACATGCGAGCGGAGCCGCAATATAGCATCCGGAACACGATTTCCTAAGCGTGCCACTGTGGTGGGTTTGACACCTGGTGTGTGATGGTTGCGATCCAGTCTTTTACAATTGTCGTATCCTCCTGATCTTCAACTCAGTAGGAGTTTAGTGAGTTCCCTTTCTCCTTTATCTCTTAGTACAGTAGTAAGATGGATTCAACATAACCACTTGTAAACTGAAACAAACTGAAAAGACAGTTCCTACATACCTGGTCCACATACTGGTGTGTGACACAAAAGTAAACTGTTTTAGTTTGGAAGAAATAGATACTACTAAATACGACTTGAAACAAGCTCTTTACTCTTCTCAGTTATAGCAAAAGAAAGAGATAGCATCATGTAATAGGCTGTTATTTTGAAACAAGTTTCTGTAAGTACTATTTCTCTGAGGAACAGGCGGCACTGGTTTCTTATTTTATTTGTTATGGCTCACCCCTACCACAGTATCGTGGTGATCTACTTGGAGAAGCACTACAAGCACTACTAAAATTGTATATATGGCAAAATAACGTATTCCAATCTTATTTTCAACCTTTATGAACGACTCACATAATGTGGAGGAGGTTCGAGATTAGATCCGTAACCCGAAAGATAAAGGAACGCCCAGATCTCCCGGCGGGGCGATGAGTGTAATACACTTGATGGTTGTTATGATTCGCTTTGAGTATACAATGGTCTCAGAGTGGTCGAATACCCGAGTATTATATAAATACAAACTTCTTTTGTTTAATTTTGTCGTTTTACCCGCGACGGATTATAAATTGTGATAGAACTCCATTTTAAAATATACATAACATAATCTATATGAAAAATTTGACGTGTGCGTGTCGGCCACGCACAGTGTAGGGTTCCCTAGTTATCCGTAACAATATGGAGACTTAAGGATCATTCATGTTACACCGGAGCAGGGCCGGGGCGGACGCCGCTTGGGACACGGCCAAACATATATAGAATACTTTTGTATGAAGTAATTCAAACTACACGTGGCTGGGGGGTCCCTGTCACCGTGCCCGCTCGTAGCATGGATCCGACCCAGTGTAGCATGAATAAAGGATGATTCATTTTAAACCGGTGTAACATGAGTCATCCTTTAGAGAGGGGTCTTTAAGTGATATTCAATGGAATTTGTAGGAAATTACTTCTCCAAATATTTTTTTAAATTTATTGACTATTACTTGTTAACTTGTAAAGCCTGGTTACATCAGATAGTTTTCCTTTTAACTTCATTATATATATACTACTACCATTAATTTTTTCACATATCCAAAAACAACCATTTACCTGGGCACTTGACTCTAACAAAAAATAGCATTTTAAAGATTCATATTTCATAAAACGGATCCCCAAATCGAAAAATGGTCTTCACAGACACAATATTTTTAGAAAAACCTAAAGGCGAGTAAACCCACAGGGAACAGCTAGTCTTGATATATAAAAATCTTGTGAGCTGTTGGTGATCGTGTAACTTCTGAACGACTTGACCGATTGAGATCATATTCGCATAATATATTTGTTTCATCGAGACGATGGTTCATAGCTATGTTAGGATCCGATAGGTGGCGCTGTGATCGAGCCATTATCTAACAAAAAGGTCAGAACAATGTCTGATGAGCCAGCTAGTTATTGTATATAAAGATCTTGTGTGCGTTTTAGATTAACTGTACGTTTTTAAAACTGTTTTTTATCGTCTATAGATGGCGTTATTTTTTTATAAGTTAGTTAGTCTATTAGCGTAATGGCCACAATCTCACCTGGTGTTAAGTGACAATGCGGCCCAAGATGGTGACATGCTAAGCCTAGTGAGAAAACTGGCTCTCAAGTGCAGCTGCCGGAAAACACCTATAGGTTTTAGCCGACAGATTTTAAACTTGAGGTATCAAGCCCGTCATAGCTAGCATTAGAAAATACCCTAACACCATGCTATGGTTTCCTCACGATGTTTTCCTTCACCAAAAGCTCAGGCTCATTGCAGGGATTCGAACTCACGTAGATTGACGCGGAGTCCGAACACGCTACCACTGAGCCATCATTGCTCCAAAAAAATATATTTTTATAACCATGTATGTCAGTGTAAACTACTTTTCTTAATTTGTTTTTAATTACACTCATAGGGACTGAGACCAAATTAGTTATGAACAGAACTCTGTAATTACCGATACATCGACTAGATTAAGAACGGGGAAACTTTGATAAATTTCTACGCCTTATCATCGAAGTTAAGAATTCCTAATTTAAGCTCTCGGCTTGGAATAAACAAAAAATTTTGGTGTAAGAACTTTAGTGACCGGGGTTTTGCTATTTATGACTGTATTTCATGTGTACTTATTCGGCCATTCATAATACAGGTATGATCAAAAATTCTATTATATGACATTTGTATAGCAGCAAAAGTAGCAAATTCCAATTTCTGAAGTTATGCTTCTTTAGTTACGTTATGAAAAAATTATGAAGGTGAAGTACTACGATGCACGCACATTGAAACAAAAAAATCTACACAGTAGTATAACATCTAACACGCTTAATACTTCATTACGGATTTTAAATATTTAAATGACTTTTAATTTTATGAATATCAGACATTTATTGAGAAATTCTGTTCTACAGCATGTGGCAATAACGTCATTATTTATTTACATTTTATAACTTATTAAAACTAGTAATTATTAAGTGTATCTATACACACAAAAAAAATTAAGTGTCTTTATTACGTGTAGTATATTTATATAATAAAATTGAAGTGTCTGTTTGTAATGTCAAAATAACACATTATTACTAAATGCATGTGAAAGTATACAAGCTACATTTATTAAAAAGCTAATTTTTAATTTTTTTGCCTTTCAGTCTGTCTGTTTGTTCCGGGACTTTCACTGGCAGATAGCTGATGTTTTAGGGTTCACGTAGTAGTCCACGCGAGCGGAGCCGCGGGCAATGCTAGTTGTGAATAAAAATAATCCCAAAATAATTTTTTTATGAAAGAGGTCATTTCTGATTATATTTTTATATGACTCGCATATTAAATCTTCATCTTCTTATTATATATATCTTATTTTTTGGTGCCGCAAGAGCACTTGCCAGTGTCAATGTTTTTAAGACTTTTGTACAAAGTTTTCTAATCTTCAAAATGGGCTCTAAAAAGATAGTGGCTCCCTTGATAGGATTATCTAGGTCGTTTTTCTGGTAAAACTTTAAACCTTTTAACGCACATTATCGGTCTCTCCTCTTTGTGTGAGCCAGAGCGAGAGAGTAAATGTCGGTGTGTATGTATATTGCACACTGTTTAAATAAAATATAAAATATCTTTTAAAATGAAGTTTCACTTCTATCGTGTGTGAATCGCACACCTTTTTTATTATGGTGGCCTTTTCTTTTAAATTTAATCTGGCAACACCTTATAACCTGTACTCGTTGTAAGACCTAAGATAAAAAGTCTCCTTTGAAAGTGCACTGAGATATGGCGGCATCAATCTTGTGATTTAATAAATCGCCAGTGATTCTCGTTGGATTTAAAAGGATCTACTTCAACCCTCAGTTGTGGAACGCTGTATTTATCTTCTCGAATAAAAAGAAAGTTTAAGGGGTCATCTCCAATAATATTTCTATTGCCGGAATACCCTAAAGTTTCTGATTCATACGTATTTTATTCCATTGTCCGAATTTTTCCGATAAGGCAAACGGCCCGAAGATAGATGTTTAGGCATAACTGTATGAAAAACATAATTTACAGTTTATGAGATTTTTAATGTATAATGTCTATATAAATTAATATAATCGAAGATTAACCTAATAATGATGGCGCAGTGGTAGCGTGTACGACTTCGCGTCGATTGACGTGAGTTTGAATCCCTACAATGAGCATGAGCTTTCAATGAAGGAAAACATCGTGAGGAAACCATAGCATGGTGGTAGGGTATTTTCTAATGCTCGCCTGGCTAGCTACCACCCTCAAGTTGAAAATCTGCCGCCCAGCACCAATAGGGGTGTTCCGGCACCTGCACTTGACAGCCAGTCTTCCACTAGGTTTAGCGTGTTACCATCTTGGGCCGCATTTTCACTTAACATCAGGTGAGATTGTGGCCACTATGCCAAACCTTTAACGATAAAAAAAATTATAAATAATAATAATATGGAAAATCAATAATTTATTATATTTTGAATATACTTTTTAATAATGACTAGGTTTGGTTTCAACTGTTTTAAAATTATTTTACCAATTCTCAACCGCGCCTCGCCGCGCCGCTAAAGCACCTGTGTAGCTTATCATTGTTCTGACTTTTTGCTTACAGCTTGCCAGATTGCTTAAAGTTCATGGTCCCTGCCCTACTTCTATGGGTCGTAGTGTGAATTTATATAACATATACTATTCCTCATGAATCTGGCTGTAATATACAAAAATAATTTTTCGATTCCGACAGGTAGTTCCAGAGATAAGCGAGTTTAAACAAACAAATAAACAATTAAAAAACTCTTCCGCTTTATCATATTAAGGTATACAATGTGAAATATTTGACGAAATTGTAAAATTATAAAGCTCCATTATTGCTATTAAATAAACTTATTCTGGAAAATAGGAATTATTACTTACTTATCTCTACTGAGGATTTACTTTTAGCTAGAACTTAGTAAGTTCAGTTGAAAATACGTCATAAGGTGGTGTGAGATTAGGCGTATGCCTTCGCTGGGATATAAAGTCTAATATTATTGACGCAAAGAAAAAGTGGTGACCTGATTGTTTCACATAAGTTTCCACTATATCTTGTCCGTGCGGCTTATCCCGGATCACCGTGACGACTGTCTCAAATAATTTATTGTAGCGGTTCTGAGATATTCATCGTTGTTTTTTTTTTGTTGAATTGTTACTCACCGAGGTATATGAATTTAACATTTTTTTCTTCATACCGTTTGCGGTATTCACGTTCGACATCGACGTAGGTAAAACAACAAAGATTTCTATCGCTCTAATTTTAACCCTTACAAATTTTTACTACAAAATTTGTTAGGTGTACAGCACAATTTTATTTATAATATTTTTATTGCTCAGCTTAAAATTATTTGTTCAACGCTTTTTAGTTTTCATTTAGTTTTATAATTTGGCTTCACAATAGTAAATTCAAAATACATTTGAAGCCGACATTTTGCTTTGCTTTTGCGAAATACATGAGCTGAGTGGTTTCACATTCAACAGAAATGTTTCAGACAGGTCACAGTACGTGTATGTTGAAAATTGTTTAACGTAAAGACAACGGTTAGTTATATAGCTAAAGTGTTATGTGTCTTCCTGATATAGTTTATTTGATAAACTAACCTAGATTTCTAGACCTAACAATCTAAGGTAATCATAGTTTTATTATATTATTACGCCTACATTCCTATGTCCTTACATATACGATAGAGTTTGTAAAACTGTGGGTTATTAGAACTTCAAATATTTCTTACGTTACTAAAGGATAGCTTCGTTGCGTTTTGAAGGCACGAAACGAAGGATTATTCAAGATACTTTGTTATCCAGGAGCCCAATATTAGGAATTTCTCCGGTACGGTACACACACAAAGGCACACGTACGAATATATTTTTAATTTTATTTTCTTTTGTTAGTTGTAGTATAGTCTGTTAGCCTTAAGGGTCCTACAGCCTCAGAGGGCTTTTATAGCTTCACAGGGTTCGGGGCGCGCGCTGAAAGTACTCGGCCGCGGAAGCGTGGCAACAAGCACAAGGGTTCCAACATCACGACCTGTCTAATTCCCTATACGTAATACGATTTACGTACTACGGGTACTTTATATACAGGGTGGAAAAAACGAATGGGATATGGAGGAAAATTACATTAAATGTTGAATATAGCAAATTTACATAAAGGAAACGTTCTTTTATTTTTTAAATAAGATCTTCACTGACAATCTCCAATCTTGCATTCACTGATTTTTAAAAAACTTACCTGTGCAGGAAATCTAATCAACTAAAAATGCAAAATCCGTCACTCACTATGCTATTGTGACAATCGATAGAGTCTACGATAAACATAAAATATCTGGAATAAACAATGTATCTCAAAATTCAAGAAGATCATAAAATTTAACAATTCGTTCATATCGAACTAACATGTAGAATACCTAGATAGATACATTTCCATTGAATATGCAAGTTATTACTTTCACAAAAATAAAATTATTATTGACGTTATTAACTGATAAGTTGCTCGAAATGAGACCCATTTTCTTGTATAGTATACAGATTTAGTCTTTTCAGATATTCATTATGTGGATAGCACACTTGCGATTCGCTGATGACATAGTCTTAATAGTGGAGTCGCTAGAGAAGTTAACCTGGACGTGGGACGGCCTAGCTTCATCCTCGCGACGTATCGGTTTTAGCATGAATTTGGATAAAACCAAAGTCATAATCAATGGCCACATTGATCAAGGACCGGTCGTCGTAGATGGCCACCTTCTTGAAATTGTTTCTGAGTACACTTACTTCGAGCAGATTGTGCAGTTAGGTAAAAACAATTTTGAGAAGGAAGCCAAGAAGAGGATCCAGCTGGGCTGGGCAGCGTTTGGGAAACTACGTAGAGTCTTCTCGTCATCCATACTGCAATGTTTGATAACGAAAGTTTTCAATCAGTGCGTCCTACCCGTAATGACCTACGGAGCTGAGACGTGGATACTCACGGTAGGGCTGGTTCACCAGTTCAAAGTCGCTCAGCGTGCTATGGAAAGAGCTATGCTCGGAGTTTCTCTGAGGGATAGGATTCGTAACGAATACATCCGATAGACAACCAAAGTTATAGACATAGCTCAAAGAATTAGCAAGTTGAAGTGGCAGTGGGCCGGCCATATCTCGCGAAGAACCGACAACCGCTGGGGTAAACGGGTTCTTGAGTGGAGACCGCGACACGGCAAACGTAGTGTAGGACGCCCTCCGGCCAGATGGGATGGTGATCTGCAAAAGACTGTAGGCAGATGCTGGATGCGGCAAGCTGAAGACAGGGCGCTATGGCGCTCATTAGGGGAGGCCTATGTCCAGCAGTAGACTAGTATAGGCTGATGATGATTATGTGGAACCCTCTGTAATGGTGTTGGAATGAATGCTCATAATAACATTTTCAGAGAACTTTTGGAAGTAATTTTTTTACTTGATCCTATAATACAAGTCCAATGGCGTAAGATCAGGGGATCTTGCTGGTCATTTAATTGTTACGTTTGTACATATCCAGATATTAAGATTGTTAAAAAAACAAGAGCTTATCGAGATGTGTGAACGTTAAACATTCTACTCGTACATATTTTTAAAATGTTGTTCAAATATCTCGCCTAATAAAGAAACTTGCAAAGGAATAATTATCTTTAATAATGTAAAAACAATTTAGCTGATTATTATACTTCATATATTTTCTTTTTTCATCGTGCAGTTGAAGAAAATTGAAATGTCTTTTAATTTTTTAAAGTAAATAGTCTAGGTTAGGTAATGTTAAATAAAGTTTAATTTCATGGTCTTCTTAAATTGTGAGATACAGTATTTAATAAAGATATTTTATCCTTATCGTAGACCCTATCGATTGGCACAATAACATACCGGTACAGGTAAGCTTTTTTTTTAGTTCTGTGACTGCGGTTATTATTATTTCTAAAAATAAAATAATGTGTCCTATAAGTATATTTGCTATCTTCAGTATTTAATGTACGTTTCTTTCACGTCTCATTCGTTTTTTCGTCTTTGTATATACATAACGTGCCTATTGTATTTAGTAATCTGCCAATTTTGTTCTAAACTAACTAGCCAAAAAAGGTCCTTTACAGAACCTATGTACCTGAGTGGTGCATGTGTCAAGTGCAGTGTAATTATTGTATGTTGGTAGCTAGTGAATGCAGTGTCATTGTATCGCGCGAGCAGCTGCTGGCTCAAGGACTCCATGCCGGAGGAACGCAGTTATTCTTTTTTTTTCAAATCAACATACGCTGCTAATTTTTATCTATTCCATTTTAATTGTCGCTTAGGCTTCCATTTTACAGGCATAGCCTAGTTTGTGATCTTTTTTTTAAGGCAAAATTTTATGTAATTATTCTTGGTAATAAACCTATTTATCTTAATTGCTTGTTTGTAATTTGTTGATATTAAAATAACCTTTAAATATTTTAAATTTAAAATGCGATAAATAATTCCTTATTGCTAGTATTTAAACAGTTAATCGGTATTTATTAGGCAAACGAGCTACTATGTGACAGGTCTCATGACAATTACTGCTTTTCCTTTCAAACAATAACAAACGTGTATTCGGATTTGTTTTCATTTGTGCTTCGCGGCGGATACTGTGGAAATTCTGCAATAAATAATGACAAGTCTCAGCATTGTTTGTGATAAATGTGGTCTTAAAATTAGTATAAAAAGATTGAGGTGTCCTTAGACGGATTAGAGATAGTGCCTTTTCATATACACCTTGGCTATAATATACCAAAGCGTGTGAATAAATATAAATACTAGGGCAGCGTAATAAAATCTAAATGCCAGTTAGACGCTGAAACAAGTGGCAGGATAGGAACAATAATATTCCGCTCTTATGATATTAAGCTATTCACAAAAATAAATATTTATAGAGCAATAGCGCTTCCAAATCTACTCTATTCCTCTAAGACTTGGGTACTTTAAAATAAACATATTCACACTCTTGACAAATTCCATATTAATTTTCTTTGAGACATTATGAATGTCAAATGGTCAGATCATGTCCGAAACACGGATATACTACGGCATGCGCACCTAGGAGAATTAACCCGTATATCATTAGACCACAACTGCGTTGGTGTGATCACTTGTCGTATATGACCGATGAGAGGATGACTAAGCAGATATTATATTCAGAGTTTCAATATTGTAAGAGAAAACGTCTTCATCAGTTTCTTAGATATAGGGACGTTTTAAAAACGCAAAATTGAACCCTCTCAATGGCAAATAAAAGCAGTGCTGAAAACGGAATGGAGACGCCTTGTACATCAAAAGGTGTCTAATTTTGAGACACAACGAAAATTTAGCCTCATGCTCGTGTTAGTGACAGTGTCAAAGCCCGACCAGCTGGACCATTTCCTATACCCAAGGGTATGGTGTTCTGACCTGTTCAGTGCGCGCCAGGACATGCAAGACTAAAATTGGTTATGTCTGACATCAGGTTGCTCATAACAGGGCAGAACAGCTAAGCCGTCAACCACCCCGGTTATGCCTACCGGATGAATGTTGCTGAGACCGTAATCGGCTAGGAGGGAATAGGCCTGGAGGTAGTGTGTTTAATTCTTTTAAGACGGCCCTTTGTGCAGTGATTATCATTGTTAATTTTGTGTTTATTTGTTTGTTATTTATATATGTATGCATATCGCCAGCCAAAGGCTGTATATCACTAGTTTTCTTTTTAATTAAACTGAGTTCAAGCAAAATAAAAAAGAAGTAATATTCATAAGTATATTAGAGGTAATTTATAAAGTCTTTGTAAAAGTACGCAATATGAATCATAGAGTTGTCTAAAATAACAATTAGTAAAGCTAGTATATGAATACGAATGCCTTCCTACCTATCAATCGAAAGTATAACTAAAACGATTTCAACAAATTACAACAATCAGAGAACACAAAGTCCTTTCACCGAAAAAAAATCACTATTTCATGGAATCAACTCTCTGAATAAATAATAACATGGCTTCGATCGTAGCGTGGACATTAATACTAATTGTACACATTATATACAGAATGTATGTACAGTGTCGTCTGGAAGAGTGTGTTACTCACATAATGTTTAAAGGAATAAATACTTCATTGTTTTGGACAAGACGGATTTAAAATAGATGAAACAATGACAAAAAATATATACTATGCAGATGTGTCTAGAAGTATTGCAGAAGTCACTAAAAATGGATTTCGTAACCATGATGATTCAGTGATAGTCGATCGATATCGACGTAGGTTGCAATCCTGGAATAAGTCTTAGCTTTAGGTGAAAGAAAACGTGATAAATCCATAGCATAGTGGTAGGGCCTTTTTAATGCCTGCTTGGACAGTTTCAAGCTGAAATTCCGTCGTCAAGCACCTACCTGTTCCGGCAACATCACTTGAAAGTCAGACCCCCTGTAGACTTTACCACCTACGACCATTTTACATCAGATGATATTGTAATCAAACGGTGACCCTATAAAGGAAAAAAAAACTTATCCGGTTCAAATATAAAAAGTACTGACCACAGAGAAAGTAAGAATCAGTTGGAATCGGCGTGAACGGTTGAAGAGTTTAGTAAAACTGATGAAAACTCAGCAATCATAGAAAAAACTGGTGCTTCATACTTTCTGCCTACCCCAAAAGGAACGGCGTGATGACATAGATAGTATGTTGAATATGAAATCCGATACAACAGAGCATTCGTTTTTTTAAGGATGTTGACTACTCAACATTTATAAAATACTACTATTTTACTTGTAATTTGCTATATAATTATAAAAAATAAATACGCTGTTGAATAGTGCTCAACTCCCTTTAACCATTGATAATAAACGACTTGGATGTTTGTTCCTTAATAACTTACAAACGGTTTTAACGATTAGATTAGATTTGGCTTAGTGTTACATTATGTCAAGGAAAGGAACTTTTAGAATCCTTTTAAACCTACATAGAAAAAAAAATTGCGCCCAGTGGAGCGGGCTGATAAGAGCTAGTGTTATATAAGGGCGAATGAATAATTTCATAACAATCAAACATACTTAATAAAAGAAACCACACGCGCTGGATTCCATAGCTGCAGCTTTAAGGAAACTAACGGGTACGAACAAACAAGTTCGCTACGTCATATCATTGCCGTAATTTGAAGCTATGGAACTATCTCTCAGCCAGTGTGTTACCTCCTTCCTACAACATGGCGTCCTTTAAACATAACGTAAAGAGATATTTGAGCTGGCCGGTTTTCCAGAGATCCTTGGGGAAAAGTGGGTTCAAAAATAGGTAGGGCACAGAGATAATTCTTTGGAGATTTCTCTCTAATAGGAGCAGTGTGACTAGTGGAATATCTGCACCTTACAGAAGATCGCAGCAAAATAATCTTTTGTTGTGTTCTTGCGGTGATTAGGGTTTCTAGAGCTCCTTGGGGTAGGGAATTCAAGGTCAACAACGCGCTAGTAATATCTCTGCTATTACAAGCGTTCATAGGCTGCGGTAACCGCTTACGATCAGGCCGTATGCTTTTTTGCCACCTTCATCAACAGCCTGTATTTTTCTTATTTTATAGTAACTCGGCACATTGTCAGTACCGTCCCTGATGGTAAGGAAAGTACAATACAAATACAACGGCAATCACCGAGAGGTCGAAATCGATCGGCGGTTACCGCTGTCATACCGGCCGGGACATAGGCCTCCTCCAAGGATCGCCACTGGACCTTCGCATGCTGATGCTTCGCATTCAGTTGAATCCAGCCACCCTGCATAGGTCGTCTCTCCATCTTGCAGAAGAGAGTCTCACACTTCAGTTACCCAAACGCGGTCTGTCACCTTAGTTCTTTAAAAAATTGAAGTATTTCCGACATGGTAGTTTTTGTGCATTGTCCTTATAAATTTTCACGTGCTGCATAAACATATAGCTTTAATCGTTTCTCATAAAAACTTCCTTAAGTACTCATTTAAGAGTCTGCAAAAATAAACCTTATTATGCTGTCTACGTAGGTTTAAAAGTGAATCACGTTTGAACTGTAAAGCTGGCTTAGGGAAAGTCTTTACTTAGCGACTTTGAAAGAAGAAAAGTTTGCTGTCGGATTCAAGTGAAATACCTAGTGAGTATTTGAAATTACAGGTAGAAAGCTATTAGTCGTTACTATAGAACTTGCCAATAGAAACTTCTTTAATATCAATTTAAAAGTTTCAACGCTAATCAACAAATATATTGATAATAAAGTTTTGAATAGATTGTTGTTGTGAACTTCTGTCAGTGGATTCACCCAGATTTAGATTTAACTTTAAACTTCTTTTCTGGCGGTTTTTAAATTTATTTTGACTTGTTATTCTCTTCCGTCTATAAAAACGAAATGTTATATATTTACATAACGTTTCGACACACATAAAGTGTCAAACTATATCGCCTGTAACTTTTGAGACAAGTAGGTTTTAATTTTATGAAATATTAGGTCAAAATCCGCTGTATAATTTTAGGAACAATAAATGACTGTGCAAATGAACAGATTGTTTTACTATTTGTATCTTTAACTATTGACTTATAAAGTCTACTAAAACATTTAATATGTGGGGCGCACTAAAAGGTTTTGGAATGAGTAATAAAAAAGAGTATGACTGGTAAAAAATAATTTATTGTTTCTTAAAATGTTCTCCCTTAGCTTTAATGCACTTTTTATACGAATAAAACAAATTTAAAAACATTTATGCCACTCCTCCGTGGAACCTCGGAAACATGCTTTTTATACTCTGTAACAGCCTCTTCTGGTGCTGAAAATCGATGACCGCGGAAATACTTCTTGATGTTTGAAAGCAGGAAGGAGTCACATGCTGCCAGGTCGGGATGTATGCAGAATGATACATAATATCTACGTTTTCCCTTTCAAAAATTCATTTGTCAGTCTAGCAGTGTGAGAGGTTGAGGTGAGAGCATTGTCATAGTGGAAGTTCGTCAATAACTTCCGGCAAACAAATGGTCGTGTACCAATCGCTATTCATTGTACGACCATCCTCCAAAGCGACAGTAGCCATATGTCCAATTTTATTTAAAAAAGTAGCAATCATTCATTTTGTTTGGTTTTGGCTCACTTGAAAAGACCCAAACATTCGATTGCTGCTTTGTTTTGGGATCGTACCTGTAAATCCATGTTTCGTTAACTGTCACTATGACGCACACCGAATTCGACGTCTCTTCATCGAATCTGGTAAGCATGGCTATTGTAAGTGACGCGGTCCGTTTTTTGAACCTCAGTTAAATTGTGAGGGATCCATAGGCAACACAGTTTTTTCACCCCCAAATGTTTTTGGAGTATTGATTGTATTTGACTCATGCCTATGCCTAAGGAGGTCCAAAACTCATGGTAGATCACATGCCCGTCTGTTTCGATCTTACGACGTACAGCATCGATGTTTTCGTTGTTCACAGCGGTAGACGGATGAACATCACGAAATTCGTCACTGAGATTAACACGACCGCGTTTGAATTCTTCAGTCGACTTGCATAGTACTTCATTGGCAAAAGCAATTTGAAAGCGAGCGACACTCTGGTGAGGTGTCAAACTACACAAAATCGTAGTAAATAATACTAGCAAAATTTTCCATGATAACGTAGACAAGCAACATTTAAAATAGTGCTTAAATATAGAAACAAGTGACAAATAGGAGAAACTAACTGCATTGTAAAGCAAAAAGTGTTCCATTTTCAAATGTCGTAATTAGTTTTTAAAAAGTGGCCAGTCCCGGGAATTTTTTGTTCGCCCTATGTTTCTTCAGACTTATAATAATCGGATTTATTATAAATATACAATTACTAATACCAAGCTGGTAGGGTTATGAAAAATCCCCACAAGTAATTAATAACGTAAAAAAACTCTATATTATTTTGCAACTGTGTTTGTATGTCGTTCTCAGGTATTTTTTTTTACTTTTTCTGATATATACCTGTTTTTGTATATATCCTTTTTTTTATAAATTTCTACGAACATATGAAAAGGAATAACTATAAATTATATTCCTACTCAAATTTGTAATCATTATAATTCCATGTAAATTTTAAAATACAGAGACCTGATTACTAGAATAGCACAGCACATCCTAACCAGTGTTTACTGATTGAGGAACCTTTCGCACGATTTTAATCTCAGGATCATAATAATCTACAAATCTTAAAAATATTCCCTTATGTAACAAATTTTACACTTACCAGTTCTTACGTGAACTCTGAACTACATTTCCTTGCAAAATCTAGATATTTTATATGTGTCACACTTTTATTAGTAACAAATAGCGATGGAATGTTCAGTATTGAAATGGCGAATTTTATGTAAACAGAACTAAGACTTAAGCATTTCTAAAGAATTACTGTAAGTACATTTTCTTGTCAAACGAATTACATCACAAACATTTATAATCTGCCAATTCAATTTTCTATTTAGGGTAAGTTCAAATATTACGTAAGCAGGCTTAAATATGGGCGGGGTTGTTCTTTTTTATTTTGCTCTTTTTGCTGAAAAAAGGGAACGGGTTGAATAAATAATTATTATGAATCTTAAAGAAGGTAAAACATTAATAAACTATGAAATTGTTTTCAAAACAATATTTTTTAATTTAAATTAATAATACTATTTTATTCATTTATATTTGGTATACCGATGAGATAAATGGATGTTCCGAAAAACGACTAACTCTAGGTACAGATTACTACGTTTTTTAAATGTACCCATGTTCGATTCAACGAATACTCGACGTACTGGGACGTATTGGAACAAGTAAATATAAGTTCATTTATTTTATGAAGGTTTTAAAAAAAATACTTCTTATCACTTGAGGGAGTGAGAGTTCTTGTAAAATTGCTTAAATAATACTTGACAATTTAATGTAATAGAAGATAAAAAAATTACTTACGTTTTTAAAGATCCATTTATCCATTATCCATCTTTGTACCAAATTCATTCAGTTTATTGATCCAACGATTGACTCCTATGCGTTATTGTAACTCTCGAGTTTTGATTGTTAGATAAATTTTACTTCGATCCCTGGCCATAATTAAATTCTGTAACGAATGTACGGAGACTTCATTAGGAATATTCGACGAAAAGTTAGTGACTAACGATAGAGTTGTACTCACAGTTGATTACTATTGATCGTCCTGGGTGACTGTTTATATGTCTAAATACGATTGTATTTGACAGAGAAATGGAGCTCAGGGACGGGTCACTCACGTAAAATCAATAAAATTTTGTACGTCGCTTCTGTAAATATGTAGATATTTTAGGGTTTTTGTCAAGTTTTATAATTTTCATGTTAAGTATTCGGCCATTACACTGAACTATTTAGACAATGCTTTATTCGATAGATGTAAAGTTTTTTTTAATTAACTCTCTACTTATTATGAAGACAATATAAGAAACGAAAATATATTATACTGAAAATGTACATACTGAATCAATTTTGCCTTGCAAAAACTGATACTTACTATAAAGAGGCAAAGATTGTGGATATGTTTTTTGCAGATTAGTAGTTGTAGGCTTAGTAACGGAATTAATGATCTGATTTTAACAATTGTTTCATTAATTGGAAGCTACATTATCATTATAGATCATTAGAGATAGCCTGATGGAGTTCGAAGAAGCACTCGGGAACTGGAGATACGCACTGGAGACTGCTGGACTAAAGATTAGTCGGCAAAAGACAGAATACATGCGGTTTTGCTATACAACAACCGACCTGAAACCCACAATAAAAATTCAAAGCCACCAGCTAAAGGAAGTCGAATATTTCAAATACCTAGCCTCTATGATCTCTAACAATGACACGATCGACACCTACATAACTCACCGTATCAACACTGGATGGATGAAGTGGTAACACTTCCAGGCATATTATGCGATAGCAGAATGCCGGTACAGGTTAAAAGAAATGTGTACAAAACTGCAGTTCGCCCATCTCTAATTTACGGTGCCGAATGCTGGCCAATAAAAAAGACCGAGGTTAAAAAGTACACATGACCGAGTTAGGGATGCTGAGATGGGCAGGTGCTGTCACTCTTAAGGACAGAGAAACAAACGAGCAAGTCTGAGAAAGTTTTAGATTTGCCCAATTGATGAAGAACTCTAAAGCGCGCCTGAAGTGGGATGGCCATGTAATGAGAAGGTCCGAGGAACACACGACTAAGTAAGTCCTCTACTAAAATTCAGGTCTAAAGAAGCAAGGTCCCTTCTCACTTGAATATCCTTACTCAACAACACCCTAAGGCAAGTCCAAATGAATGACTCGACGACCCAGAACCGAAAAATCTAGCAAAGAATGATGAGAAGAGCCGACCAAAAAATTAAATGCGATAAGGCTAGACAAAGAGATATTATCCCTGATTGTTTATTTAGTCTTTTATTGCTATTAAATCAAGTGTTGTTATTATCACTATAATGTCACACATTACACAGTTTTATAAAATTATTGAATTAAAAAAATAATACTTCGCAACTAACAATGGAACTGTCAGCTTGAGTAATGGTGGTTCGAAGTTATGAAAACTGAATATTTACTCGAAATATTATTATACTAAGTTTAACGTTAGCTACAGTGAAATATTGGATATTTGTGATTAAATTAATTGAATAGATAGATGTAAGATCAAATAGGCTAGTGGATCATCAGACGTACCAATATATTACTACAGTTAAAATCAAGTATTATTTAGAATACTGAATAGTAAATAGGTTTTGTCTTCTTCAGTTTAAAAGAATCCTATTCAATTTCGTCCTTAAGTTTTTAATAATAGGTGTTAAAGATATATATCTCTGTTTGATACACTAATACCTGTGTCCATGTATACCCTTTGCGTAAAGGCAAGAAGATAAAAAAGGGTTGGTGTAATAAACTAGTATTTTCCGCAGTAGGTATGTGTCCCGTCACTGGTGACGTGAACGTAAAATTCACATTCGTTAAGCAAAAGGGAAAAATCCGTAGGATTAAGTCTCGCTGGTACTGTGTTCATAATCGCTTTATACACGACTCTTATTAATTATTGTTTTCCACCGGTCTTTATTATTTCCAATATTATTCGTAGTTTATTTTTCATATTGATGAATGGTGTTTGGCTTGATTTCATCCTTTTTATCGCTTTATAAGGTTTTACAATTTTAATTATTAACGTGATAACTGAAGTTATAGACGGGATCTTGATCTGTCATGTGATGGTTTTAATTTTAATTCGTAAATTTTAGGTTTTTTGGCGGCATTTCGGTTTGATTATTATTCACAAATGAAGAGGATTACAAATAATTTCTAGGAGCATGCATTTTAAGGTGCCACAATATCTACCTGGACTATTTCATCAATCAAGCCGCCAACTCGTTAGAGTTATGTTTGAAGATTACAAGAATAGTTAGAAAAATCTAAACTTGTTATCAGGACAATAATCTGATGGTTTGTTGTTAAGTAATAATATCATGGAAGGCAGTAACATGTTACGCTTAACATGTGATTTGCTGTTAAGTAGACTAGAACTAGAAAATGTCCTACCACCATGCCAAGCAGCAAATTTAATATAGGAGACATTGGATACAAAGTGTGATTTGGGTTGTGAGAAGGTTATGAATGTATACATCTTCCTTATTTTTAAAAGATAGGCACCAGCGAACTGTTGCATCATTCGTCAGGGATCGCCTCTTCTTGTAACAATTTATTGAAAAACAAAGTCAACCACTTCCATCCGTCACCTTCCAAATACTTCCACACTTCTGCCGGTATACCATCAGGTCCAGTAGCTTTCATCGTTCCAAAATCTCTATATATTATTTCTCACAGATGTATTTGTAGTATAGCCGTATCTCCATTTATTATCCATCAACATTAATGATAGATACAAACATCATTTTCTCTGCTACTGTCAAGAAATAGTTTAAAAAACGTTTTCTTTAAAACAAATTTGATTAATTTGCATTTTCTTTACGAATACCATCAACACATCAAAATACATTCTACAAACATGTAGGAGGCGCCATCTTTTAACAATTTGTTTAACTAACATGACAGCTGTTAGATTGCTATAATGTGCGAAAATTTCGCACGGGTCACCTAGTGCATCTGTATTTTTGATAATTAATAACTACATATTATTATCAGTACATTTCCATAAAAGGTATATATTATTTTAAACTTGCGTATGTTATTATAAATGTGCAACAAGTTTAATTAATATTGAATATTTAAATAGGTACCCATTCACTTAATTGTTTATATTACGCAGACGTGGTTTAAATGAACATTTATAATTAGTTTCAATTTAAAACATTAATATATGTAGTTTATGAACAATTTTTGCTTTTATACTAAACTTGTGTATTAATATTACGTGACCAAGAGAAGTAGACGACAGTTACCTGTGACGTCACTAGTTTAAGTTACGGATTGTAAAAAAATACAAATGTATTTCTTTTTGAAGTGAAAACTTCTTTAGCACCGTTGTGATTTGAAACTCGATGAAACGAAAAAGCCGCAGTAAAAGGAGACAACCATATACATCTATAGGATTTAGCCTACGAGAGAATGAGATAGAATACATTTACGTTATGCACGGTTAAAGAAAGTCCAGATTTTCATGTTCGTGATCGTCGTCGGATTGGCCTAATGGTGTGAGACGACCAGACTTCATACGCTGTACGCACGAGTGGTCGAAAGTTTGAATCCAGCTGATTAAAAAATATTTTTAAAGAACATGTTTTTATTTTTTTCTGAAGGTTTCATTTCTGACACGTGTTAACTACCGCATACATACTTTTTTATTTTATTTATCCAAGTTAATATGTTCATCATATCTAATTTCTGATAAATACCACTAATTTAAGATTCATTAATCGGTTTTTGTCCTTATTTTTTTATTTACAAGAGTTCTACTCGTTCGTCTAGTTGGCTCGGTAACGTTTTACTTTAAAAATATGTAAATGTATTGTAACTTGCTGTATGGTAGGATTTGATAATTGTGCCCGACTGGATCGCGGTCACCATACACATGGTGATAAATGCGTCACAGTTACTCTCTTGGTTAGACGTGTTTAGGGATAAGTCAGAGTATATCCAGCTGCTGAAATGCTTGCAGGCTGGCATGACAACGGCGCTCGTCGATCGATTGCCAATCTCTCTGTGGTCACAGTTGTATTTGGATTGTATCGCGTTTACCATCAAGTACAATGACGTCACTTTGCAGTGCCACTGAATGTATGAAAAAGTCACTGTAGATTATAATGACTGTAATTAAATAATGTACAAATTAATATTTTAATTTATTCTTTTCTAAGAGGGTACCAGGAGCCTTGATAATGAAGTTCTCAAGTATGTATACCAAAAAATGTCTTTTTTTTAATTTAAATACGACGAGGGTACATAAATGCTTCGTTTACTTAATAATGACGCTTTTAAAGTTCTCTCAAAGAGAAATTGCGTAGCGTTTAATTTTATTTGTCCGTTGATTTTTTTTTAATGTCTCATCTTTATTATGAAAATCCTCAAAACGCTTTGACGGTATATTTTGTGTAGGCGGTACGCAATAAATGATACGTTAACTTCATTTTTATACTTTACTAATTAGTTATCGATAGTTATACCGACTTAATAAATATTTTAATACAAAACTTGTTTGAAACTAAAAGTTTTAAAAAGAAAGTGTGGTTGTCAAGTATTTGTGAATCTTCAGCACTCATTCAGTTTGGGCTTATAGATACTAACATGTTTATTTGCCAAATAAAAAATACTTGTGTTCTATACCAACCAATATACAATGAAGCTTCCACTGAATCAGTTGTAACTACGAATAACGAAAACGTTTACAATTGAATTATTAAGGTTTAATTTTAAATTGAAGTTTTATGCAGTACTGTTCGCGACAAACAATTACATCGATAATAAAATACTCTATACAAAGAGAAGTATTTCACAATTTTATTAACAAGGAAAAAACGTAAAGTGCGTAATATTTCTAATACCAGTCTTATATTAGGATCGTTGCCCTCTAAATTTTCATACCCAGTTTAGCAATCGCAAGATGTCGATGATGAGTCGAATTTGATGGAATTACAGTACTTACCTACTAAATACGTTTTTTGGTATGAAGTTCCCGATTGCTAATTTCTTATAGATTTAGAATAACTTCGTAAAAGTTTTTAGCTTAAAATTGCCATAAATATAAAATAACACCAGACTGTAAACATTTTACTGCTGAGTAAAACCTTCTCCGATGAAAGGTCGTAGGAAATGATTAAATTTTGCTGATAAGTTATTATTAATCAAAGTAATAAGTATTTTTATAAGTTAATTTGCTAATTATAACATTTTACAAAATATAATCATTGTTGTTTAGTGTAATCTGTGACTGCCATTTTTTTCGAACGGTTACTGTTAGTCTTAAGGGGGTGATCCATCTAAGATACATATATGATATCGCTGACTTTTTTGTATATATTTTTAAGATCTACAATCATGGAGAACATTAATTTGATAAATCTCGTATGCTTTACTCAACGTTAGCTATTTATTTAGGTGCCCAAAATGCGTCTTTTTCCGAATTGATTCACCATAATCGTGTCCAAGCCCGGTAAAGGCTCCAGGGCCCCTAAGGCTAACAGTATAGACAGTTCGAAAAAAAAAAAAAAAAAAACCATAATCGTCAATGCTTATTTCGTATGTTACTTTATCTTACAAAATATGATATATGCTATAACCTGGCCAGATAAACTAGCTATGTATTAAAATAAAAAAGATTTAAATCGGATAAGTGGTTTTAGCATGAAAAGAGAAATTAACGGATAAACAGACAGAGATACGTTGAGTTTTATAATATGTATAGATAGATATAGAAGATAAGTAAGCTTATCGTGACATCTCACCCTCAAAGATAATAAATAATAAATTAATACTAACTGACACTTACGAATATATTTCATATTATAATTATAATATAAACAAATTGACTAACCACAGTCATTATAGTTAAACAGATTGTTAATAGATGGCGCCTCCTACATTTTCGTTGAATATAATGACGAAATATTTTAGTTTGATGAAAAATCATTTTCTTTAACGCAAACAATAATTTTAAACTATTTTACGACAACAGCGGGAACATAAATTTAAAATGATGTGATAATCATGAATTTTGATGAAGAATTATGGGAGATATGTTGAGTCTCCATAAAATATAGAACGTTATTAATTCAGAGATAATAAGAGTAATAAGGTGTGATGTATGTAGCGGCAAATCTCTCTGAGGCTGAGTGCAACGAACCTTGAAATTCCCTCTTAAAATTAATGTTTGCATTTTAATATACCCTCTATTTCGGCGAAGAGATATTTTAATTTATAATATATAATTTACCTCTCATTCTTTCAAAATATATATTACATATATAGGATAGGAGGAGGATAGGATAGGAGGGATGAAAGTCATATAACTAGAAGAATGTTACGTATTAATATGTGGACGGAGATAAAAGTAGAGTAAGACCGGAAAAGGTATGCATGGATTGTGCGAAGAATAATATATGTATAAAATGGGAGAATACTGAGATAACAGCTGACAGACGAGAGTAGAAAATGAAGACATGTTTTGCCGAAAATACTTAGGTGGCTACAAAAAGAAGAAGAAAAAATCTACATATATATATTATTAATGAATATGATACATATATTAACTAATGATATTCTCAAAAACATATTAGTGTATAAAAATTAACATGATTAAAGAATAACAAAATGCACATTTTGTCGACAAAATGTTTAACCCTTTTTATACTGAAGACGAGTCCAATAATACGTCGAAATACGTACATTCACGTCATTCGCTCTAAATGGAGCCGCCCTGTCCCAATTAGCTGGCCGATGCGCGGTTTGACTGTTTATTTTTATACCCAATACAAACCCATTACCGATTTTGCTTATATTGCAAATGTAACCGACAATGTTTACCTTTTCATTCGATTTCTCTATGTTTTCGTAGTTATCATTCAAGTCAGTTGGATTTTTTTTCTCTAATTATAAAAAAGTCAAAGAACAACGAATAGTCATAACGAAGCGAAACATTCACGTTTCAAAATAAGCTGATTTGATTGGAGAATCACGATTGCTAATCATTTTGGTCCTTCTTTCACCTGCCTATTACAACTGCCTCTTCTCTCATGCACTCACCGGCACGAACACCGTTGCCGAACTAAGCTATTAAGAAAATCTAAAAACTGTGAATCTGGTGGTATCCATTTTTTCATACTACAAAGGTGGCAAACAAGCGTACGGCCCGCCTGTAGGTAAGCGGCTACCCTAGCCTATGGACGCTTGTAATACCATAGGTATCACTAGCGCGTTGCCGACCTTGAATTCCCCTACCCCAAAGAGTTCTGGAAACCCTAGTTACTGCAGGAACGCATCACTCGGTTATTTGCTGCGATCTTTTGTAGGGTGAAGGTATTCCACAAGTCGGACTGCCCCAAGTAGAGAGAAAACTCCAAAGAAATTTCTCTCTGCCATACCTCTCTTGTCAATTGTCCTGACCCTGAATTTGCCTTCATCCAAACTGGTGAGTAAGTGTTATCTATCCAATAATAGTTACAATTGTGATAACATTTATTATATAATGTTGACTTTCTAGAAATTTATACTGATATCAAAATAAATAAGGAGTCGACACTGTTTGGTATATTAGAGGTAATTTTCATATCTGTAGACATATTTAACTCATTTTTTTATGCGGAAGTGTAAAAACAACCAATTCTCAGTATTATCTATTAAAATGTTTAAAAATAGTACTATCTTAAAAAACCCTTCCTGTCAAAGACCGACAAAATTTGTGTGTGTTATTCAACAATTAATTTATAACAACAACAAAAAAATTGTTTATAATAACCATATGAATTAATAATAAAGTAATTAATAAATTCAGAATTAATTATTAACTTTTAATTATGTTAGTAAAATTACTCCGTTTTAAGAATCCTTTGAAATTAATTAACTGCTAAACCTAATTTGAACCATAAACTAATTTATCAACACGAGCTTTACAAACTGGTTTTCCGTTTCGCATCTTAATATTATGTCGGTTGCCAACAAATTAGGATCTTCAATAAAAGCTAATCGGATTTGAATGTATTATGGTTACTGTTAAATCTTTTTGAGACACTTCTTTATTAATTAGTCAACATATTAAAATAAATATTTTATTTGCTTGTATGATAAATTTACCATAAATTGATATAATTTTAACCTTTACGGAACCCAAAGTATATTTTCAGTACCTCAAATATAAGGACTTTCTGAAAAGAAACACGAAGCGATGCAAAATAGAACCCTCTCATTGGGAGGAAAAAGTAGCACAACGTAGGTTATGAAGACATTTTATTCAGCGATAGACAAACAAACGCTTTTGAAAGTGAGCGCTGAGAAAATCTTGATAGGAGACGAACGTTAATATGCTGTTGAAGTTTTAACATCTCTCAAATACGCACAAGCCGACGTCAATAAAATTGGCAACAACAAAAACGTTAAAGAACAGAGCAACAATTAGCCGATGAATATAATTTTGTGCCTGTTCAGAAAATTTACAGCCGCTGAAGCCGAAATCGACCAGGATGAAACACACACAATAACAAGTACATGTTATCATACTACCATTCAGCTTGTAGGAATTTCTAAATTTGCGTATCTCGTTATATTCCTTTCCCTAATATAATATAAAAGTAGAATTTAAATAAAATATAAAAATAGTTTATGGCAAATATCACCCAATACTCATAATAATTGTCAAGCTGTTATTAAACTATATTTGGGTTGTTCCGAAAGGAATTTCGTTTTTTTTTTTTGTGAAAATGAAAGACAGAGTTCGTATAATAAACAAATACTTTATTAAAATATATATTGGCCGTTCTGGTCCAACACGCAATTCCACGCTTATAACATTTTTGGTCTTTGCTGGCAAAAAACTGATCGAGGTGGTTTTTAACCTCCTCATTTGAGGTGAAGGTTTTACCGTCTAAAAAATTTTGGAGTAACCGGAACAAATAATAATCCGATGGTGCCAGGTCTGGAGAATATGGTGGGTGTGGCATTGTATCCCATTCAAGCTGTAAAAGCTTTTGGCGAGTGACCAAACTTGTGTGAGGATTCGCGTTGTCTTGGCGAAACACTACACCTTACCTGTTGATTAGTTCTGGCCTTTTCTGTTGAAGTGCATCATTCAGTTTGTCCAGCTGATGACAGTAGACTTCCGATAAATCGTTGTGTTATCCGGTAAAAGCTAAAAAACACGATTCCTTTAAAATCCCACCAAACAGACAGCATCACCTTTTTTTGATGAATATCGGTTTTGGAAATGGTTTGAGCCGGTTCATCTCTTTTGCTCCATGACCTCTTGTGTTTGACGTTGTTGTATACAACCCATTTTTCGTCCCCAGTGATGATGCGCTTCAAAAACGGATCATTTTCGTGACGTTTGAGAAGCGAATCGCAGTCGTCAATTCGGCGACACAGATTTCTAACTGTGAGAACATGGGGAACCCATACATCGAGCTTCGAGGGTAATCCCAGGCCTTTCAAGTGGTTATAAACTGTTGAATTTGATAAATTTAATCTCAATCCGATCTCGCGCGTTGTTATTCGCCGGTTTGCATCAACTAATACCTTTATCGCGTCTTTATCAGCTCCAACCGGCTTTCCCGAACGTGGTGCATCTTCGACATCAAAATTGCCGGATCGAAATTCAGCGAACCAGTTCTGGCACTGGCGTACTGTCAACACACCTTGTCCATACACATCGGTCAATTTCTTTTTGACTTGAACAGCATTTTTACCCTTTCTGTAGTAAAACAGTAAGATATGTCGAAAATGCTGCTTATCGCTCTCCATATTTAAAAGGACACCAACCAAAAATTACTGCGTAGAATTAATTGGAATTTTTCACACACAAGCCTTGCTATATGAGCTTTTAAAGCATATAATAATTATACGGTTTAAGTGTGAAGTTGGCTTCAAAAAAATACAATTAAGTCCTCTGTCGGGAAAAACGAAATTACTTTTTAATTAAAAAAATAAAATTCAGACGTATAAAAAAAACTAATATTATTTTACCGAGTCTCATAGGTCTATAATTACTATATTATTTGATAGTGAGAAAAATATATTTTTATAAGAAAATACATAACAAAATAATGTATCTTTTAACATCTATTATTTATCTTATATGTATATATAAAATAGTAACTAACTGACATACCAACGTACAGCCCAAACTACTGGGGCTAGGAACATAATTTTTTTTATGTGGATTCTTTTTACCCTGTAGGTGAGCATTAAGGAAGGATTGTTGGAAATTCAACTCCAAAGGTAGTGAAAAAGGCATGAAATTTTGTATGAAAATCCGTTATTTTTGAAGATATATATCTATATAAATTGGCAATTAGCAATTTAGTTAGAAACTTGAAAAATCCTGTTTCATACTTTTTTCAAATGCAATACCTAAGGGTTTAAAAGATAAGGTGAAGGTTTGTATAATACAAGTACGACATCTACTAGCTAAAGGCAGTACCAACGAATGCTTTCATAATAAAAATATAGACTTTATGCCACGACGTTAACGTCTTACGTTTTTGACGAAAGTCGATGAAAGGGTAACGTTTGGTTCGGTTACATTAAAAAAAATGGTACACAAAAACATATAATGTGACATACCTCGATTGTAACGCGAGCGAAGCCGCGGGCAAAGCGCTAGTTTAATATAAAATGCCGACAATCGATTGACCTCTTTTTTAAATACGTTCTACGTAGATATTTTTAAACAAAATTGAATTAGGGACTCTTTCTGTTTTTGAAACGGGTTCATTGCTCAAGACCCTATATAGAACATATCGAAAATGACATGGGTTGAAAGATTTATTAATAACGTACATATTTTTCATTGAATATGGCAGTTTATTTATGAACTTTAATTTTTTTCTTAACTGTTACCGAAGGATATGTATAATTTAATAAAATTTCTATGAAGTAACTTCTATCTCCAGTAAGACAAACCGCTTACAGATTAATTACTGCTAGTAGCTATTAATACTTCTGTTTTTGTTACTTACTAAATTACGAACAATGTCAAGTGTAGGAGCAGTTTCTTTTTAGAACTTTCAAAGTTAGCAAAATGGTAAAGTTTAGGCTATAACCGAATACATATTATTGCATGATCTATATTTTGTTGAAGTTACAAAAATCTGAATATGTACTATCAACTACAAACGTAATTACAAATGTTGGGGTGAACTCCAGTTTCCTTAAGCATTAGCTAGATTGTTATTTACGTTATGAATGAAGCAAATGGTCAAACAGTCCAGTGCATCAAGTGATCACTGCATCTTATAGCCGTCTATACCCAACCTCAAACAGCAGTGCAGTACATCTATCCGAGTTTGATCAATTGCCGCTTTATATTGAAGCGCCTGGTATTCGTGTATAATTTTACCAGCAACACTCTTCAAAACGGCTTTTGGTTGATTATGGCTGGTGCACAAAACGAATTTGCCATTTTGAAGTCGCTATTATCCGATTTCGGCTATTTATTTACTCTTGCAAAATACGTAATTAGGGGACGAACAGAAAAGAGCAAGTATTTGTGTCTGAATTAGCTATAGTTGTAGAATTCTGCAGTTGAATGATGCATAGACATAAGACATCACACCTAAATACCATAAAAGAACAAATTCATCATATAAATTATTTTATAGTCTAATTAATGGGTTGGCCAATATTTTAATGGTATGATTGGAAACATAAATGATACCTGCTGTCACTTTCGTTTCCTTTCATTTATTCCGACATAATTCAATAAAGTGTGAAAGTGAAGGAACACCGGTGGAAGCATTGAATATTCTCGTGCCAAAGCGACTGGATTGTTTTATACAGCTGCCATTTCCAATACGATTGGTTTGTCAGATACTTTAATATGTTCAGCAATGAGCTAAGAACAAAAGACATCGCTATTTAAAACTTTTATAATCTATCTTTTTTTCTATATAAAATATCAAATGACAGTTAAAATGTAACTTATCAAATTTATTTTAACAGTTTGTTTAACAGGCCTTGGGGCTATTAGCTAACGAGCAATTTACGATGTAGGATGACATTCAATGTCATCGCCGAAGAAAGTCAGTTGAGCGTCTTTTAATTCGGCTTTACAAAATACATAACTTGACACTTTATATTTATATATATTTGGATATTTAGATTTAGGATATATAGATATTTAGATAGTATACCTGTCAATGAACTTTTGAGGTAAGGAAACCGCTTTTTAAGATATTTTTTTTCAATTGTGTGCGACTAGATCGCGACCACCATATATAACAACCGTCATAGTGGTACGCTTAGCGTAGCTTAGCTTAGCGTACGTCACGTTTCTGAATTAACCGGTATATATCTAGTAACCAAGCAGAGTCATAGGGATCTGTACTCGACTGGGTTGCGACCGTCATACACATGGTGAGAAATCTGTTTTAGTGTGTCTTTGGGGGAGTAACGCAATTTTTGAAGATTTTTGACCCTCCCTCCCCCTTGTAACGCGCCGTAACATTTTTCTGTACCCCCTCCCCCTCCCTAAACGTTGCGTAACATCCAAGTGACCATTTTTACCTAAAAGCCATAATTATGTTGCGCATAAACATAAACGAAAAGGTGTGCCAACTTGCAAGAACAAAATAAAAATGACGTACAATACAATCGAGGGATTCCCCGTAAAACATAAACGAAAAGAGTAGTGAACTTGAGAAATTTTAATTGCCTAGTTATTTTTTTCAACTATGTTATGTAATGCTTTGTTCCCCTTGTAACGCATCGTAACGTTTTACAAGAGCCGCCCACCCCCAAATTGCGTTATGTAATACTTGAACGTCCCCTTTATTGGTCTATCTTGTTTTGGAATTAGCCAGTGTATATCCAGCTACTGAGAGCCTTGCAGGTCGTATGACAGCGACGACTGGCGATGGGCTACTGATACCACCATGGTCGCTGTTGTTCTTGCATTGTACTGCGCTAACAATCACCCATAGGTGTCTAAAACAAAATAATCTTAAAGTAATTCTTTTTTAACACGCTTTTATTAGCTTTATTTGTGACTAACTAACAAACAATGTAATAAAATCTTAGAAGTCAATTTTAACCTACTTCTAATTGTCCTATCGAAATCAAACTTTGTATGTATATGTAGTTTGGATGACAAAACTATAACTTGGTATATTGGAGCTGATTTGATGATGGAGCCAGGAGGTGGATAGTGGAACGCTTCAGTGGCTACTAGTAAACCACTCGAGTTTGGACTCATATAATTTGTTTTCACAAGTGAAAGATATTGGGCTTATGGTATGCAACATTACTTCCCACTAAATTATAGCCCGCAGCTTGAATATTCATTATTGAATTCATATCTCAAGCTGAATGATTTACCGTCGCATATACAAAACAAATCAACTCCATACCCGATAGCTCGTAGTTAATGGTTCACATATTAATACACTCTTGACCTTTTAATATCAATACTACACCGACTACGTAGAAATAGAAAAAGTTATAGTACTAAACAGTCGTTTTTCCATCCAAATGTCAAACGTCGACGGAAATCATAAAACCAGTTATAGATTTATGAATCTACAATTTTCTGTAAAACTATAATAATATGTTTGAATTAAACTAATATTCGGATTTCGGTTAGTACAATTCGGCCTAATACATATTTTATTTTAGTCTCAATTCTCGTCTATATTATCTACGTTCTAAAAGAACCCCCTTGGAAGTCAATAACATTCCTGATCGACTAATTTATTCAAATTAATGTTCATCGCAGGGTCACAGTCGCGAACATTGTAACATAGAAGAGGAATATAATAGAACGATTCAACGCTTAGATAATTAATTTGGACTATCATTATGTTTATACTCTTCGCTCCAATTACAATATAATAATATTCTTTAATTATGGTACCATTTAATTTACGTTTTGTTGATCAGAAGGATGTTTAGATGTACCTATTAACATTTGGGAGCAAATTATAAAATTGTGTAGACAGTTCAAAGCATTTTCGTGCCGCGTCCTTTTCTTTTTTTGTCGAAATGACTATACTGGTAGCCTTAGGGGCCCTGGAGCCTTTGCGGCTTTTACAGCTTCCCCGGACTTAGGTGCCTTGTCCGCAACTGGACAACTTCTGATCTGTCGAGAGGCCCTACAACCGTATATATGCCACGGTTTGTTCGTCAAAATGACTTACCATTGGTGGGAGAGCGCATTAGTCAATTAAACAACTGTGCCGGAAATTATTTTCCAAATTTAAAATAATATTATTCACCCAGAAACATTGAGAAGATGTAGCCTCGACCTAAAGTAATAACTCCTTTTCCCCACACATCAAGGTCAAAGTCAAGGCTTCGATCATATACCTATATCGGTTCGTAAACTGGCTATTGTTTCTATTTTATAAAGCTTTACAACGTATTTTAAACCTACGCATTTTTTACTGAGTAATCTATGTAGTTTAATAAGTCGATTTTCGTTGAAAAATTATTCTCAAATATCATATACGGTAAATAAAAATAACTTGTTATTGCATGTGAATAAATTCGTCAATTTTATTGTTCTAAATTTTTTATTGTCTTCAGCCAAATGTAGGTTATATTTTTAAAATTAAACAGTATCATTAATTTGTTATATTCATGATATGTTGACGTAATAAAATGGGTTATTAATTAGTTTTGCAAGTAATGGGCTTCGATGACAATTCATTATTTTCACTACTAATTACTTTTATTTGAAAATTATTACCAAGTCATATCACGCACCGGAGACATTTGAACAAAACTGAAATGATATCCAATAATGTTGGTTTATTTACCTTTTATATGTTGTGTCATCATCATTTCAGCCGAAAGACGTCCACTGCTGAATATAGGCTTCTCTAAATGTCGCCACAACGACCAGTCCTGTGCTGTCCGCAACCAGCGGCTTTCCGCAACCTTTACTCTGGTCGTCGGACCACCTTGTGATGGGTATGCCCACGCTGCGTCTTTCGGTACGTGGCCGCCACTCGAGAACTCTTTGGCTCCATCAGCCATCCGTTCTACGAGCTACGAGGTCCACTACTTAAGTCTAGCTATTCTTAGGGCTATGTCAGTGACTTTGGTTGTTCTCTGCTCATTTCTGATGCGATCACGCCGAGAAACTCCGAGCATAGACCTCTTCATGCCCATTGAGTGACCTTGAGGTTTCTTATAAGGCCCATAGTTAGCGACCACGTCTCAGCACCATATGTTATCACTCGCAACACACACTGGTTAAACAAAGTATGTAGTGTACTATAATAAAATATAGCTGTGCGAAAACTCGATTAAAATTAAAAATAGTATTTTCCTTCTTTTCCTACTTTACCTATATTCAAGATTATTTATGTCATGATTATGGCTTCCTTCTTATAGAACTTTCCAGGTAGTTTTTGTGGGATATCAGAATTTATTTTCCATATTATTATTTTCAATCCACTTCACTCGTGCACAATAGTAATGTTTTATTACCTACGGAATATTAAATACTATAGGGTCAAATAGCAAATACATGAAACATTTGTGTTATTGTTAAAACTTGGTTTAATTGTATTAGATACAATTTTTTTGAATAAAATACTAAATTTTACGATACAATGACTATTTTATACAAGCTGTGCCCGCAGCTCCGCTCGCATGGAATACTTAATCCTAATACTTTTTCTAAAATATTAATAGCCTAGGTTACTTCTTATAACATCAAAGAGAAGGTCCTGTCAAAATCGGTCAAACCGTTTCGGAGATTAGTCGGAACTGACAAGACAGTAAAAAAAATTGTCAATTGGGTTTTATTATAAGTACCGTATACTTTCATATACATTAAGTAAAAAGTTATTATTTTGATATTACAAACAGGCACTTTAATTATACTTATTTGTATAGAGCAGGGGTCGGCAACCAGCAACCAGTAAGCCACTACGATGCGGCCCGCGCAAGTAAGAGGCGTTCCACACGACGCCTCGCCGTACCGCAGGGATTAATCAAAACCACTTATAGAATAAGTTTTTATTTCATTGTTTTGTATACACGGAAGTCGGAGGTTGATGATGTATTGATGTTGTACGATCACAATCTAAGCAGAACTGTTAGACTGTGACGCGATATTGCGCTCTTTCATTTGAGAATATGCGTTCCGAGGGCGAGGTAGTCAAAGCTCACGCGCGATGTTGCACCGTTGATCATAATATCCATCGAACGCGCTTTCGTGTTTGTGTTCGTGCCAGCTTCAGGTAGCAAAAATACTAGGAAAACGTGGTCGTCCATTCACCGACGGTGAACTTGTAAAAGATTGTGTCTTACCATTCGCAGAGGAAGTATATCCGGAGAACAAAAAAATAATTTGAGTCTGTCTCTCTGCTGAAACTTGAACCCAACGCACCGAAGAGTTGGGCGTTAATTTGTATGAACAGCTCAAAGATAAAGCACAGTCTTTTGATTGTTTCTCTCTAGCAATGGATGAAAGTACGGACGTGTCAGATATGGCACAGTTCCTCTTATTTGTACGTGGACTTGACGAAAACTTTAATGTTTATGAGGAGCTTATAAAAATGTGCAGTTTGAAAGGTACTACTACAGGGGAAGATTTATTCCGTTATTTGGAACAAGCCTTGGAGGTATTACAATAAAGCTGGGGAAAGTTGATAAGTGTTACTACTGTCGGAGTTAAGAACACGAGCGGCCAAAACAAAGGTGTTGTAGGGAGAATCATTACCAAACTGAAATACTCAGGATCAAGTGCGCCCTTGATATTTCATTGTAGTGTTCATCAAGAGGCGCTGTGCGGCAAGGTTTGGAAAGAAATAATAGCCACAGTCATATCTATTGTCAAAGTTATAAGAAAAAATGGGTTCACACACCGTCTGTTCCAAAAGTTTCTGGAAGAACTGGTAGCTGACTATAGTGACGTGGTTTGTTACTGTGAAGTGCGGTGGCTCAGTCGAGGTGCCGTTCTAAAAAGATTTATTGAATTGAGATTTTATGGAGATTAAAAAAAAGCCACTTCAAGAGATTTCTAACCACCAATGGATTTTAGAATTTGGTTTTCTGCGTGATTTAACCAGCGAACTAAATCAGCTAAACAAACGCTTGCAGGGAAAATACAAATTGATATGTGTTATGTATTCAGATGTAAAGTCATTTGAGATGAAACTGACCATTTTTCTAACTGCAAGAAAGTCGTTGAAGAAGCTGGGGACAGTTTTGGGTGGTAATACACTAAAATGAAAAATGTGTTGATACAAACTGAGTTTGAAAATCGATTTACTGATTTAAAAAATATCTAACTTAATATGGAGATTTTCCAGTTTTTGCAGTTTATATTGATGGTTGTACCAAGCAATTTTCAAATTAACATAATAGATTTGCAATGCAATACCACTCTCAAAACGGAATTTAAGAATAGCGCTAATTTGGTACACTTCTACAAAAGTTTGGGTTTTAATTTCGGGAAATTAAAAAGTTCACTCAGCAGATGATTACAATGTTTGGTAGTACATATCTGTGTGAGCAGACTTGTTCAGTCCTTAATTATCGAAAAAACAAGCATTGTTCTCGATTGACCGATTAACATGTAGATGCGATACTGCACGTTTCTACGTTTAAAATGAAACCATACATTAAAAAGTTTTCAAGTCAAGTACAACCTCAAAAATCGCATTAGCTTTATAAGTATTAATTTTGTACCTATTAGGTTAACATGAGAACAACAATAATTAAGGTTAAAAATGCAAAAAATAGATTTATCTAAAAAAAATTGTTTAATACATGAAATGTGGCCCGCACCAGTATGCTCATTAACATTTGTGGCCCTTATATAAAAAAAAGGTTGCCGACCCGTGGTATAGAGCATAGGTAATATGCACCGGGTGATTTCAAAAAACGGTGCACCGAAGGTAGTCAATATGAAGGATTATTAATAATAACTGTGATAGTTAACTAATAGTGGAACCACGTCATTCGCGTTATTACCAGCCCGAGGGCCACGAGCCGTGTCGTTCCTAGCGAATTCGCTATACTGCAGGCGTCAGCATCGAGCGATACGAGTGAATTTACGCGCTCAGCTAATCCGTCACGCGGCTGCGTTTAAGACTTTTTTTTTGTTTTTAATGGTTATTACGTTAACAATTCAATATAGATAAGATTTAAAAAAACACTGAAATACGAAATAGTCCTGCTTTTTGGATGAGTACACGTCAGCAACATAACTTTAGAAATATTGTAAAAAAAATATGGGAAGAAGTTAAAAATCTATTTCCTCATGGATCGGCTAAGATTCGATGTTTCGGGAAGTGAAGCTTACTTACTAATTATGCCCTGCCCGATCCTAGACGCTGTAAGCGAATTTCAAAACTTTGTTGTCGTATATAAACGCTTTTAAATCGCTCGACGCTGACGTTTGCTCCATAAAGCGAATTCGCTAGAAGCATCGGTTTGGATATTAGAGACGTTATTCAACCTATAAAATGATGTTTTATTCAAATTGTAGAACGGTTCATATAGGTTCGTCTGCGGGAGTGCCAGCGCTAAATCTATTTTTGCCGCAAAGTAGCAGTGCTCGCGCTGCTGTATTCCGGTCCGAAGGGTGTGATTGGCAACACGTACTTACCGGCACACGAGCCCCTCCAACTCAGTTTTAAGGAGTAAGTAGGTCATTTTAAGGTTGCTTATACATAGTTAAAGTCTGCAGTGATCACTTAACATTTAAAAAATATGCAATTAATTAATGCTAATAAATAAACAAGATATTATATTGCTGCTGCCACGGTATAGGCGCCATAGGGGCGCGCTTAGGGGTGTCGCCTTTTAGGATTAGACGATGTACATCCAGTAATCAAGAGGTGGTACGGATCTATACCCGACTGGGTTGCGACTACCATGCACAAACAGATAAACCCATCATCGTGACTCTCTTTCAGTTTGTTGCGTTTCGGGATCAGCCAGCGTATATCCAGTTGCCGTGAGAGATTACGATATTTTCAATCTTTCACAAGTCACTGCTGTTTTTTGATTGTACTGTACTTACACCTTCAGGCGCCTAATACATACATTTAACTGAATATTTAACTTCAAAAATAAAAACATAAACAATAGTGCGTGTAAATAGCATTCCGCTTTACTTCTTAAAACTATCGAGTATTAGCAATTGTCTTGGAATAAATACAATAGGCAAAGTTAAACTATAAATATAGTAGCTATGCCCACGACTCCGCTTGAGTGGACTACAGAATGCCATCGGTTGAGGGTACGCGCAAATCGTGCTGCCCCCGCTCCCACCAACGGCGATCGCCTGCCGGTTATTTTAAAGACATAATTGGTTGTTGTGGGTGATCCTCAGAAGATACACATATACTGTTACTCAATTTTTATAGGTCTTTTTAAGATTAACAATTCAGTCGTACATTAATTTATCTCTTATGGTTTACTCAGTGCAAGCAATTTAAGCGCCCTAACAGCGTCTTTTTGCGAATCGATTCACCATTATCTTCTTTATTTATTTCGTATGTTACTTTATCTATCAAAATATATCCTATAACCTGGCCACATAAAATACCTATGAAATATATTTAAAAACATGCAAATCGGATAAGTGGTTTTTGTGTGAAAAGAACATAAACGGACAGACAGAGAGACGTTGAGTTTTATAATATGTATAGAAGATATAGATTAAATACCTATATAATTACGCTATATGCACAAACGAGTAGGCACAAGCGTTCAGTGTAAGATGCGCGAATATTATGTTGCCGGGAAGGACAACGTAACCGATTAACCTTTTGTTAACATTTGATTTTGCTCCTAATTGACTTACCGCGGTTTATACATGACTCGAAAAATAAAGTAATGGTCCTTACCTTACGGTACATAGTACATATTAAATAATGCTCATGAAATATAACATTCGGCTTATGTAACAGCAATTATAATAAAGCGCTTTCGAGTGCCTAAGGCTTGTTGTACTTACATAAAGTTAATTAGCAACGGCACTTACCCCAAAAAGCCCTTTAAGCCGGGTTTCACTCATTCCAAAAGGTAAGCATAAATTGTAATTAAGTTTTTAATTCTCAAAATAACACAGCTGTTACGCGTGGATAAGGATGAATATCGCGCAAAAAACTTTTAAAGTATTTTTTTAGTTGTTACATTCTTGTGAAATTTTATTTAATTTCTAGCCGTACCGCGCGAATTCACTCGCGTTAAATTGGAATTGTCTTGCTTTTATTAGTAGTATATATACAACGAATAAAAATAAAACTTGTTTCGTTGCTTATTATTTGTTTCAATCTGATTGAAAATTCACAAGTTCTTATCCTTATCGTAACTAAGTAGGGTTGGCACAACATGTTGTGCTCTTCAACTCTATTATATCAGCATCTATCATCTCAGTATTCACACTTTTTATACGCATATCATTCCGCAACAATCCATCCATACAATGATGTCTCAAGCAATGATGGTTAAGTTGTAGCGTGTAGGACTTCGCGTCGATTGACGTTAGTTCGAATACCAGAAATGAGCCTGAGCTTTCGGTAAAGGAAAACACCGTAAGGAAACCATAGCATAGTGGTAAAGCTTTTTCTAATGCCCACCTGTCTAACTACCACCCTCAAGTTGAATATCTGTCGCCAAGCACCAATAGGTGTGTTCCGGCAGCTGCACTTGAGAGCCAGTCTTCCACTAGGTTTGGCGTGTTATCATTTTGGACCACATCGTCATTTAACATCAGGTGAGATTGTGGCCACTACGCCAAACCTATAACGATAAAAAAAACGTTTTTGTCTTCCTGTACTCTTGTATCCGTCCACATACGTTTGAAAGTATCAAATACTACCTACTTCAAATTTTGTTCAACCTTTCGAAATAGTTTTTGTTACTATGAAATGTTATAAGAATTGTTATATATTAGGATTTTTAAGAAAATAAAAAAAAACCTAACTCCGGTTTCATAAATATGAAATTTCTAATTGTTCGGAATTTCTAATTGTTCGGAATTACTTACGATAATATTCGTACGTTTATTGTTTTGAAATAATGATCCCAGAAATTATCACCATATATTATTTCTTGAAGGTGTTTCTGTCTTGTAGCAACGCGATATCTCCCTTAATTTATCACCAAAATTAATAATTCAAACATCATTTTAAGCTTACGTTCCACGCAAATAATTGAAAATGAATGTTATCGTGAAAATAAATATTAGGAATGCCATGAAAATATATTCAACATGAAGGAGACGCCATCTATAAACAATCTGTTTAAGTAACATGACAGTTGTTAGACATAAACATAAACTAATTGTTAGTAAGCATTCTATGATATATATTTGCATGGATCAGCTGCTCGTATCATAAAATACATGAAAAATTTAAATAACTATTCCCTTGCGTATGTAAACAAGGGGTATAATAGTCTTAATGCAACATTATATTTTAATACTATTACTATTCCAGTGTAATTACTCTTTACACAGCCTTCACTGTCTTATCAATTTAACTATCTGACTGGCGTCCATGCGTCAACACAGCTATTTGCATAGAAAGACCATGACCATTCAGACAGTGTAATATAATATCTTCCATTACAAAGAAGGACGGTATGGTTATTTGTATATATAAATCAAATGCAGAATGATATGAAATTATTCATTTGTGTTTATTAATAACTAGCTTTTCTATAGTAGCATGGCAATCGGTTCCATTAAACGGTACTGTCCCTAATGGTGAGCACAGTACAATCTAAACACAACGGCGACCACCCAGAAATCATAATCCATCGGTAGTCCTCACTGTCATGTCGGCCTGCATAAATATCTCTCCACGTTACGCTTGAAGGACCCGATGTCATAAGAAGAAGGGAACACATTGGCCGGGAGATAGTTCCACAGCTTCACGGTAGAATAAAGATAAGACATAGAGACATTTTTAGTTCGTGCCGAGATGGAGGTTACCGTAAAACTGTGACTGCGAAGCCCAACGCGAGTGGTTCCTTTGTGGAAAGGAGAGAAGGGAATTAGATGTACCCCACGGTTTCACCTGTGTTTTATTCGAGTGACTCCAGTTTTCACAGCGCCGCCTTGCCGCGGTCGACGCAACCGTGTAGTGTGTTATTCTTCTCATTTCCTGTACTTGCCTACAGCTTAGCAGATAGCTTGAAGTTCATTGTTAATGATAATGATACACCCCTTAACGTCGTAGCGTGAAGTAAATCTATAACTTTACTCAATAAATAATCTATAAAAATGCAAAAATGATTTATTCAAATCTGACGACTATAAGCTGCAGAGGTTAAGGCGTTGAAACAAACAATCCCTCCGGATCCGATGAAGCTGTAAAAGCCGTAAGGCACCAGGGCCCCTAAGTCTAACAGTATAGTCAGATCGAAAAAAAAAACAAACAAACAATCTATTAAGTTTTATAATATTAGTATGGATAACAAATACATTTGAACGATGTTACTTGTAAAAATAAATTTCAGTGCAAAGTACCTTTATGATTTCAGATAAAGAAAAACAATTTAATTCATTTTAATTTTTAGTGCGTCGTTTTTATACATTATCTACTAGCTGGTCCTACAGACGTTGGTTTGTCCTTTCCTCTGTAACTCGACAACAACGCCATCTATTGTGTTCAGGGATAGCATACAACCTTATCCATGAAAAACATTTAGATTTACCAAACTCTCATAATGTTGAAATTATGTTGTAGTTTATATATAGATATATATATAAATTAATTAATTTCTATCTAATCTAACCAATTTCTTGTTGTCAATAATAAAATAATTTGTAAAAATAATTTACTTCCAAATTAATATATCCTATATAATAATGATACTATATAGTATATATTAATATATACGTCGAACTCAGTTATTCTACTATTATGTACCTATGAATAAAAAAATACTTTATGGAATTGGAAATGGACGCGTGAGAGGTCACAGTAATCAGTAAAGTCCGACGTTCATTACCGATGCCACTTGGTCCCACGTGTATTTCGTGTGTGACATTCAATGATGTTATGGCGACAAATATTCACCCTCTGACATATTCATTTTAAATAAACAAAGGCGGAAATATACTTTTAGAACACAACGCGACGTAATAATTATGTCAACAACCGCCGTATATTACACGTGTTTATGAAAGAGTGTTAAATTTTTTATAAAAGAAAGTGGATGCGTGTATTTTCGTGGGGTAAAAGTTATATTTCTACTTTTCCTAACTTGGCAACTAGTCGTCTTTTTTAAGACCATTACTGCCATTATTAAGTGAATATAGAGTGTCCTGTCTTATGATCATTTTAGTAACCTAACAAGATGGTGGCTCCCTTATTAGAACTTTCTAGGGAGTTTATGTGACATCTCAGAATTCACGATCCATATTATAATTTCCTATCCACTACACTTGTATACAATAAGCTTTATTATGCATAATGCCACCTGTATCACACAATATAGAGTCAAGCAAAACAAATTTATGAATAAAAAACAAAAACCACTACATTAAGTTGAGATCCCGTCAATGACTCAGAGGTTATACTTCTTTGAATAGTCACACTCGATGTTATGTGATGTTTAACATCGAGTGTGACTATCTTCAGCACAATAAAGCACAAGATTTATAAACCAACTTCATAGTGTAGAGTTTTTGTTACCATGTGCGCGCACATAGTAAAAATCAACTGTCATTTATTTTATAACGCGCTTAAAGAAGATGTTCTTTAAACATATCTGACTATTGAAACGTATTATTTAGCCCTTTATTCACACACTTTTGCTTATTAAACTGCGTAAAATACGGACTGTAATTTGCGTTATAAAATACCGACGATGCTCGGTTAGGATAAGCAGTACTTGCGAACAAGTACTAGCGAGCCGGCTGCGGTAGCTATCGGCGGGCGCCACGGTTTCAATAGAACGCGTAGGAAATATTAAATATGATGTGCGTACCTCAAAAAACAGTTCGTACAAGTCTGCTCAATTCAGTGACGAATATAGTCGTGAAAATCAGAACTTTTTTTTACGTGAAGAAACCCGTCTTGTGTACACACCTTTTTGGGGGAGCGAGTGGTTATGTGAAACTCCTACTCACTAAAACTCCACGGTGTACCGGTACACGGGGCGACACGGGATCGCTGGTAGCATTCTACCGCGTCCATGCTTCTTCACTGTGGAGCATGGTTCTCACCACGCTCGGCAGTGAGAGATCAACCCCTACCGCCATTTATTTCGCACGGATTAGCTTATAATTTCGTTAAAACTCAAATATAATAAAGTTTCGCCGCATTTTGTGGTAGTGAGTAGTTAGTTTGCTTGATGGTTCCTTATGCATATTTGATGTACGCCAGCATTAACTTTGCTTCTAATATTTTATTATTTTTAGTTCAAGTTTTCTGTCGCATTAAATTTAGTACAATAGGTCGGTCGATATCGATTGCATTACAAATAGAAGCTTTATGTGGACAGTTTTGTAGTCGACCTAATTCTGTGCTTATGATAGAAGTGGGACGCGGTAATTATTTACACCCGTGTAATGTGACATAATTGTATTTCAGTGACTTATCTCCTGATATAATGACAATACATTTGAAGATGATAGTTTTTCAAGTTATACCTAATTCTTTTGGCGCGTTTAGTAAAGGGTAAAAGTAGGAGTTGCGCGCGCATCTAGTACGTTGCTAGAATAGATTAATCAAATTAAAATACTATTTATATATAAAAGGTTAATTTATTTTTACACAATTAAAAATATGTTCCTAAAATGAATTTACAGTATTATCATTGATTTTGTTTTATCGTTATTGGTTTAGCATTGTGGCCACTATTTCACCTGACCTTAAGTGACGATGTGGCCCAAGATGTAGCTCAAGTGTAGTTGCCGTAACACACCTATTTGTGCTTGGCGACAGATTTTTAACTTAAGGGTTGTAGCTAGCCAGCCGTGTATTACAAAAAACCCTACCACAATGCTATGATTTCATAACGATGTTTCTACTTCACCGAAAGCTCAAGCTCACTGTAGGGATTCAAACTCACTTCAATCGACGCGATATTCGTATACGCTACCACTGAGCCATCATTGCTTGATGGCTAACTTCATTGTTATTGGCACGCGGAAGGTTTTATAAAAAAATTAAAATTGAAAAATATTTTTTATTGTATTGATACGTATTACAACACATGACAATAAACCGTAAATCCCCGCACTAGGAAATAAATCCTGTGTCGCGGGAGATCGAACAACACCAAGATACAATTTTTGTGTTATGTTAGTGCCGTGAGTGCGCAGAATCAAATGTAGGTACATATAATAAATTTAAGTTTTACATGCAATAATACAATACATATATACCTACATAAATATAAAATACATATTATATATATATATATATATATATATAATAGTGTTTTTATGTTATAAGTGATTTCTAATAATTATCAAAGTCCATTATCCATTTAAATTCTATGTAAAACGTAACCAAAGAGTATGCGACTCTGGCTAAAAGAATATTATCTTGCTCTATATTATGCAATTCAAAATGGGACGATTTGATTGGAGGATCGTCATCATCATCAACAATTTACTAACTACTAACCTAAACTATGAATTTGATGGTTTTCAAGTATCTTGAACGTTGCCCGTATCAAAACTGGTCTGTCTATTCAGTAATAATGAATTACTGGTTTTGAATTAACCCTAAAGTCAATATGTTGGATTTCCTACATAGTTGAGAATGGAAATTAATTTTGGGACAAAAATGCATTGAATTAAAACAAGACTACGAAATTAGTTCGAACATTCGCTTTACAGTGTGAAGTTTCAAGCATTTTTAACACCCCGAATAATGAAAACCCGTATAAACTTTTCGGGATCATTTCCTAACACTTACCTATCGTATGGATTTAGTACGGGATGAATATTCAAAAACTGAGGAATGTAAAATAGGATAAAATTAATAATTCACGGGCACCTCGTACAAAGGCTGAAAATAAAGTAATAAATAAGGTAAGGTACGTATAAAATTATTCTCGAGTAAATATAATCCTATTAAGTTTGGCTCACTTTAATACATTCGACATTTCGTTTAAACGACGCGTTGGATTGTCACAGTCGTTTGTATTTTCCTTTTATGTCACTCGGGCTCACTCAATGATATCACTGCTACTGCCATTGTTGGGAAAAATTTAATAATAAATATATATGAACGGGCAGCTACAGTCTTGATTTTTAAGAAAATTAAAGTATTTTATAAGAGAATCCTGGCAGTAGTATAGTTTCTTTGACGTCGAGAGTTGCGGTTTCATTTTCTAGCTGGAATTAATATGCATACACAAACTTGAGTGCATCATGTTTTTCTCTTTCACTATCCTCTATGAACTGTCATCTTAGTATTCACACCTTTTATACACATATCATTCTTTAATCAGTCCATCTACATTGATGTCTTCCTTAAAGTACGACTATATCCGTCGAACTTCATACTTAACACGCTAGCAGTATTATGCTTTTCATCTCTCCTCATCCATGCCCATGTCTTTTTAATTCTCAACTTCTCTATCACTGGTGCTAATTTCAACTTTCCTATTATTTTATATACTCATTCTTAATCTAATTCATTCTATTTACATCACATATACATCTTCGCCATATGTAATCATCTTCCACCTGTCTCTTTAGTTTCCTCGCCCAACTCACAGATATATAGTTTCATTGGCTTTTGTCCGTTATACCGGTACAACAAACCCATTAATTACACCGAATTCTAGTACAGTACAATAGAAGATCAACAGTGACGTAGACGAAGGTTAGTTTATTTTTTAGACTATGTCTCAACCCTTCTGTGCTTTATTGGCGATATATGCAGTATAAAACATGATTTAATAATACAACTTAGAAAAAATAAAAAAATTGGAGCTAACTTAAATGATATGAATGATAGTTTTGGGAAATAAAAAAGAGCTAAGTTCAAGTAAAATGACTCGTTGGTTATGTTATAAATACTGTATGTATCAAGCTTTAATAATATCTCTTTAAATGTTGTGAATCGACAATGTTTTTAGCATAACTATGGTTAGATTCTTCATAACAAGTCCCTCCCATCTCTTGTCAAATACATGAGCTACATTTTAATAAAAACCATGTAATTCTTCCACCAATATTCAACAATAGAAAATGAAACTTTTAGGTTAACAATAAAGGCTCATTTTCCAATGCAAGCTGACACAAGCAGACACATAAATTACTGGGCTTTGCCCACCTGTTATTTGTTTAAGGTTCCCTTTAAATATTCCATAGGAGACAACCGTAAAGTGGATCGCGCTTACACTTCTAGTGGTATATTTTACATATTCAATGTCTGACAATGATTGCCATTCACAACCGACAGTTTAACATCGATTTTTCAACAACTATGTAACGTTAAAATGCACGGTATCAATACAATAAAATAACACATTTTTTCAATAACCTTTTCGCTGTATTGGAATAACACCTGGTTACAGTTACGTCATTTTATTTAACTGAGAACTAACTGACTAGTTTAGCTGTTATTTTTGTATGTTTGGATATAATAATTCATAAAATTTTATTTTTAAAGTGAAGCTTTTATTCTATCGCATTTAATTTATCGCATTTCGCATTACTGCTTGGCTTTGGAGTAGGGATAAAGTGAAAGGCGCGTGGCAGATTATATATATTCTATAAAAAGTTTCACTTGCATCGTGGTTCCATAAAACCACACAATTATCTATAGCTTCTACTTATGTAGGCAATTTCGCTATAATGTTAGGTGTGACAAATAGGTACACGTTTTTTGTTTGCTTTTACTCGTGCCTTCAATATGAAGCAATTCGCGCGCAACCCATTGTAAACTGGTAGAACTGATACTGATCCTTCACGGATATACGCACAAGTACATTTCTTCGCAATCGTATATATATTAGCTTAGTCACTTAATTTTATATTTTTGTGCTTTTGTTTAAATCTAATTTAATTAGTACATTCAATAGATAATGTATTGACCTCTATGCCAGTTGGCGAATGTTTTCGGCGTGTGTGTAGTAGATACTATATAGGAAATAGCGCAAAAAATAACGACGCACGATAATATTTTCTTTGAAAACGTGCTGGAAAAAAAGCTAACAAACACCAGGTTAATGATATAGCACATTTATATTTGTAGATAAGCTAATTTTTTATCGAAGCAAGGCAAAGTGACTACTGCATACCTGATGGTAAGCATAGTGCAATGCAACACCATCACAACACAAGGGACAATCTATCGCTAGTCGTTGGTGCCATGCCGGCCTTTTCAAATATCTCGTATGTTTGAAGGACTACGTGATGTAGGAAGGAGGGAACATATTGGCCGGGAGATAGTCCCACAGTTTCATAAGATGGCACAGATATAACATAGTGAACTTCTTTGTTCGTGCCGAGATGGAGGATACCGTAAAACTGTAACTCTGGAGCCAAGTGAGTGTGGTTATGCTATGTATGCTATGCTATGTAGAATGAAATGTAGAAGGAATTATGTCATTGCTACTAAGACTCGGTCGTAAATCTAAGAGAATGAAAACAATGTTAAGTTAATAAGTATAGTCTACGATTGAAGGCAGTCGAGAAAATTGTACACGGAAACACGTGCAATAATTTCGAACCTGGAAAATCATTAGTATACAAAAAGTAAAGGAAAAGTTTTAATGGAAATGTATGCGAGTGGTTTGTGGTAAATTTGTTTGTTCGTACATTTCGTTTGGAAGCTGAAAATTATATAATTCAGTTTAATAAATATTTTATTGTGACTTTTAAAATTCACCTAATTTCACCTGATAATAAGAACGTTACAATCTGAAATTAACAATGACCATCGAGAAACATATCATTTCACTGATTACGTTGTCTCCTGATTTATCCGAGTCATCTATTTAAATATTATAAACTTATATATAAACTTTTATTTTGAATATACAATTTAATGTTTCTAAATTTTTGTTCTATGCGTTCGAACTTCGTTCACCCGATTGATACACACAATAATGAACGGTGAAGCTGTCAAAGCCTATAATGGCCCTTAAAGTTAACAGTATAGTCAGTTCGAAAAAAAAAGAGACATCCGATTGTTTTAATTTGTACCTACAGTTGTTGTTGGTGGGACTTATATCCCGTGTGCCAACAACATGATAAAGTAAGCCATCAATGACAATTTATTTTTATTTTACTGTGTGAAAAAATAATTGAACGTTTTATGAATAAACATTATTTTAATTTGATTTATTTATATAAATTCACTTTTGCACTTTTACTCTATAAGAAACACGCAAAAACAAGATAAATAAAAAAAAATACAATAAAACACATAGTTTACACGTATATATTTTTCGTTTTTTTTTAGGCACTTTTATTCCATCGAATATGTCAGTCCCATTGTACCCTATCATTTTTAGAATCAAATCAGAAGAGTCACACAATCAGATAGAGACATAAAATGTAGTAAATAAAAAGTCAAGCTCAGCAAATCACATTCTATTATCAAAAGAAATTTCGCGAAACCGTCCTCGACTAAAAACAGCGGTCCGTTCAAATGACCAAGGTTGGCGATCTTATCAACTGCATTCGCTTTAATACAACGAGTGACCGTGAGTGGATTCTTGAATAAAGTACGATTGTTCGCTAAGATCTTATGCGGTTAAAGCAGTTCACTTTTTAAATTAATTTAAATTTTATATTATTCCTTGACTTTATTTAATTTTTTGTAGTAGTATACGGCAAAGATAGTAAGCACAGTATATGCTCCCAGCAGCTGGATTGAATCAGCCATGATTCCGAATCGCGACAAACCAGAAGAGTCACTGTGATAAGTCGAGTACAGAAATGTACTTACCCGCTTCATTGAATATAATTATACAACCTGAGCCCCGGAATCCGACACGGTCACACGCTTAAGTGTGCCACTATAGAGGTCACATTAGGTCTTTTTAAAAGGAATATTTTAGGTTATTTGATGATATTCCCTTTTTGTTACATCGGTTATATGTTTTGATTTGTTACCAATGTGAGAAAGAGAATACAAGATTAATATTTGAACATGTATCTTTATGACGGAGTAGATAGCGCATATGTAATCCAATAAACCACCTCATAGGGCGACCATGAACAAGTGTAGCGCCATCTATGTTATCCTCAGCTGGGTTGGTTTTTGAAGAATATATATAGCGATGTGAACATTAGACCGTCGATCCAAACGACAATCTTCATGCCCAACCCGTTGACTGCCTTTTAAGAGCGTCCAGTCAATATTAATGACGCGAATACTACTAGGTCAATAGTACGAATACTATTTTTTTTTTCATAATAACTAGTTTCTATTACTATTTTCGGAATGATGGCAAGCCTTAAATTATTATAAAAAAAAAAAACAATTTTATTGATTGAAAAGAAACAATTGAATTGATCTATTAAAATGATAAAGTCGACCTACCTAGTCGAGTCTTTTATCTCGAAAAATTCATTATGAATAACTTTCTCGGACCCTAGAGATTAGTATAGACGTGACCATTTTGTTGGAAATATTACCAACGTGATAAAGGTCCTATATAGAAAAAAAAGTATAATGTAAATTGGTCCCCTTTGAGTCAAACCCGTAATAGAGCGAGGAAAACGGCGACGCGTGACAACCCTACAAACAACTCAATTCGTCTCAAGGGGCCGAGGGACCATGGCCGTTATTGAATTGAGAATGTTCTTCAGCTGCCAGTTTTGAATTTTCGGGTTTCGTCGGGTAGTTGAGTATATTATACTTTTAATTTGAAAGCCATGTGGGCTATTGTAAGCTCGTTCTTATAGTAGGAGTGCTATCGAGGACTTCTAGTAGCTTTAAGTACCTATTTAAAAGCCAGTCTTTATTCAAATTAAATATATAGAATATGTAGGGTATATCTCACCAAAAAACCTTGCGTCGCCGGCCAATTTACGCACGTATGCATTAGAGGCGTGCTTCTCTGTGCATGCTCTGTCTTTTTCACTCGCGTTGTTTAACCATAGAGAATGAGATAGTTAACGGTGTTGATTTGTTTTTAACTAGCTGCGTCTCACGGTTTCACCTGTGTAGCCTATTGTTGTTCTCACTCCCTTGGCTACAGCTTATCAGATTACTTGACATTCATGGTTACTGTTCCGCTCCTTAAAATCTACACCTCCTACAACCACCTCCATCTACATCTCCTTTCAACCTTCCTCAAAAAATAGTAGAAAAAAGAATTTTAAAAATTTGACTCTTGTTTCACAGATTATCGCGTTCAAACAAAAAGTCTTTTGTGCTTTATGAGATTAGTATAAATTATTGCATGATATTTAGAATTAAATATATTATTAATTAACTAATAGCTGTTGCCAGTCACCAAAAAGTATGTATATTATTCTAAAAGTACTATCGAATTGTACTGGGTGAATGCCAGAGATACTTAGGGCACACTAAAAGTTTCCGGAACTGGCCACTTACATTATGAATGCTTAAAAATTAATTACGACATTTGAAAATGGATATCTTTGGATTTAAGATAGAGTTTGTTTCATCTATCAGTCACTTGTTTTTACATTTTAGCGCCATTTTCAATGTTGCGTGTCTACGTTACTATGGATATAACTCGTGAAAATTTTTGTAGTATGATTACTACGATTTTATGTGCAGTTTGACGCCTCAGCAGAGGGTCGCTCGCCTTCAAACTGCTTTTGGTAATGAGGCATCATGGAATTCGATTGTTTATTATTTTTCAGAATTCCAACGCGGTCGTGTTAATCTCAGTGACGTCAGATTTGGTGACGAAACATGGATTTACAGCTATGATCACAAATATTTTCTTTATTCATTGATATAATGCATTGAAGCTAAGGAAGAATATTTTGAGAAACGATAACTTTATTTTAAACTTACACGTACATACGTAAGTGTGGCTCTAGAACCACACCCATTGCGTTCATCATCATACGTAATACATAATAGTGTAGTATTTGAAGCAATGATGGCTCAGCGGTAGCGTGTATGACTTCGCGTCGACTGACGTGGGCTTTTTCTAATGCCCGCCTGGCTAGCTACCACCCTCAAGTTGAAAATCTGTCGCCAAGTCGTCGTTCCGGCAGCTGCACTTGAGAGCCAGTCTTCCACTAGATTTAGCATGTTTTCATCTTGGGCCATATCGTCCCTTAACATCAGATGAGATTGTGGCCAATACGCCAAACCTATAACGATAAAAAGGTATATATTATTTCTCAAGAGTGTCTTTTCCTGACAACGCTATATCTCCGATAATTCTTCATTAAAAAACGTTTAAATAACATTTAAAACTTAAAATTTCGCAAACAACCCTTGAACCAAGAGATGGTTTTCACAGACCAGCAATATTTTTGAATGATCTATCCAAAGATCCAACGACACCCCAAACGATAGGATAGACGAGAAAAAATAAATAAAGTGGGAAATTTACGTATAGGGGAGGTACCCTAAACAATTTTTATTCAATATATTATTTTCATTCTTTGTCGGGGATATTAATATGTATATCCATACCAAATTACAGCTTTCTAGTACTATAAATCTCTGAGCTAAGCCGCGGACAGAAAGACGGACATAACTACACTATAAGGGTCTCTTTTGACTTCGGAACCCTAAAAATGAGTAATAACTTTTTCATTACGAATGTCATCTATTGATGCTAGTGAAAATATATTTGAGGTACATACGTTAACATTATGTGTAACTAACATGGCAGGTATTATATTGTTTACATTCTATAAAAATCGAAATTTTCGCACGGCGCAGCTAGTCATAAAATATTGTATAATAAATTCATCATAAATCATAAATTCATTATATAAGCACTGCACTTGTGACCAAGAAATTCTATGTTTACCTTACAGTACCAAACGATCCCGCACTTGTTATTGAAAAGACGGTATTCTTTCGCAGAGGACCCTCACGTTTGAGGTGAGGTCAAGAGTTTTATTCTTTATCAGATATCTCCTTCTAAAATGTTCCTATGATAGCTTACGAATATTGAATTATGTAAAGGTCATTTAACTTTTTTTTTTCTAATAATGCTTAAATAGATTTCAGAATATATTCTTTTTAAATAACCGTCAATAAATTTCATCAAACATTAATAAAATTATCAATAATACATTTAGAAATCATAATATATTAGTAAAATTAGGTATACATTTTCTCAAAACTGGTAATCTTTCTGAACTGAGTATCATTTATTCTTTCTTTATTCGTTTAGTCTAGACGTGTTTTTGTTTATTAGAAACCTTCTTTCAGGAAAATATATTTATATTTAATTTTGTAGAATCTATAACAAAGATTCGAATTAAATATAATAATTTATCTTTAGCTGAGTTTTCTGTGAACGTAGTGAAGAAATTAAAAATCTGAGCACGTCTCATTAAAAGTCTAGCAAATACCCTCTAAATTGTAAGTATTATTCAGCCAAGGAGAGATTGCGAAAGGAAATATGTACCTTCAGGGTACTTTTACATTTATTATCTCACTATATTAGTTCACGGGAAATATATTTTGAGAATTTATATTATTTGGAATAGGCACGTTTTAATTGAAATTAAATCTATTTGAAAAAGATTTTCATGATTTTATTAAAACTATAATAGTTATTGGTATTTACTCTGTTAGGGTTATTTAAATATATTATATATTTCATTATATAGTGTAGATGTTTTATTCACATATATTAATTGTTTCATTGTTAGTATATTATTGGAATCTTAAAAGTTGCTGTTTTGGTTTTAATTCAATTAAGCAGTATAGTTATTATCGATATATTACAATAAAAATAGTGTGTTAACTTATAAATCTTAGGATTTACAATTTCAAAATATTTATGATGTAGGTATGTATTTCTAATATCTACTTCCGGTTCGGTTATTATGCACTTCCGCCACGACGTGGTAGAGATTTGTACCTGACTGGAATTCGACCGATAAAACCATCACAGTAACTCTCATTTGGCTTGTTACGATTCGGGGTTAGCCAATATATCCAACTGGAGGCTCGCAGACACACATGACAGCGGTGAACTGTCGATCTTTGGAACAAAACAAAAATAAAATTTAGTTATATTATTCACATGACATTGACATAATTATGAATAAACACAGTTGCCATTATTATGAGTTTAAATAGTTTGAAAAACTAAAAAGACGCTTTAATTACGCACTAAAAAATATAAAACTTTTTAGTCTTATAATAACATTTCCTTACCAAGCCTAATCTATCGGACTTTGTCAGAACAAGTCATATGAGTCTAAACTTGAGGGGTTAACTAGTAGCCACTGAAGTGTTCCACTATTCACCTCCTGCCTCCATCATCAGATCAGCTCCAGGCTACCGTATTATAGTGTTGTCATCCGAACTACATATACATACACTAAAATTTTATTACATTGTTTGTTACTTAGTTACAAGTGAAGCTAATATAAGCGTGTTAATAAAAATAAGAAATAAATCAGTGCAGGAGTGTAGTTTAATTTATGAAGTCTATTCTTCAAATTATTTTTTTGCAAATCATTGAATTATTCATTAAACCTCGTTTTTCGTCGTTAATCCAATTATAAATCTGAATGATATTTTATAACAATGTAGATTTACTTAATCACTGAAACATTTTTTTACTCATTCTCTTTCATATACGAAAGGAAACATCCTAAAACTCGACAAAGGCTATATTTAAATTCCTTTCTGATAACCACTTTCATTTCCACCCTTTGTTGGTTGTGCGAGACTTCGGGATTTTCGATTTGCCCTAATAATATTTCTTTTTGCATAAAGTAACTGGGAATTTTTGTTTGAAATATTTACCTTAATAAACTGCGGGATGAAATACTCGTACTTATATTAAAGAGATCCCTTTTGGTAAATTGAGTATATTGTACCTCCTATTATTATTGATATAATAATGGGATATAATTATTATTACAATTAAAAAGTACCATATTTTTGGGGTATAAATAAATAATCAAGGAATTGAGTAACAAATGATGGGTAGTGTGAGTTGTAATCCCTGCAATGAGCCTGAGCTTTCGGTGAAGGAAAACATCATGGTGAAACCATAGCATGATTCGTAGGGCCCGTCTGGCTAGCTATCAACCTGAAGTTCCAGTAGCTGCACTTGAGTCAGTACTCACACTATGCTTAACGTGTGATCATCTAGGGCCACATCGTCACTTAACATCCGAGATTGTTAAGGGAACTTTGTCTAAGGACAATAAAAATACTAAAAACGCTTTCAAGATCGAGGTCATAATGGGCCAGCCGCTCGCGCGATATAGTGATTCTATAGTCACTAGCTATCACAGACCCACATGACACTGCATTATACACACATGCACGCCACATAGGTTCTGTAAGGGACCCTTTTCTTTCTTTTTTGCCTAGTTAGACAAAAAAAACAGATTACTAAATACACATACACATGTTCCTTTCCTCCTCCCAGGGGGAATATTTGTAATAGCTGCAAGAGTCCGAGCCGAGATTCGGCCACTTTGGCCCCGCGGATGTTGTTGCAAAGCTTTCGTGGTTGAGTGCCTCAAGCGCTCGCCCCCAAGCCCGGTGAAGCTGTAAAAGCCGTCAAGGCTCCAGAGCCCCTAATGCAAACAATATGGTCAGTTAGAAAAAAAAACTATTACAAATAAACATGTTCTTGAGTGACGTCACGCTGCCCGTCTCGGCCACGTTACACCTAAATCGTTACATACGATAATTCTGAAAGTACATAACCGATAAAGGGGATGATCGGTCCTTAAGCGCAATCGGTAACGTACCTATTTTCCCGTATAGAGGATCTTAGATTTTACCCGTACTCGGAAATTAGAATATGCAATTTTATTTATAGAAAATGTACTGGGTTTATTAGTCTGAGTACAACTGTCCCCACATTTTGCATAACTTTAATGGTAACAGTTTTTGATAGAATTTTGATCTGTCATGTGGTGGTTTTTATTTTAATTCATTTAAGTTATTTGGCTCATATTATATGATTTTAGCGGCATTTAACCTCCATGCCATATGACTCGCCCGTATTATTAATTCGTTCTCGCTTAGCATATATTCTGATCTACATTTTCTATGGTAAATAATTACTCCGATCTTAAGGGTCATAGCGTGAAGTAATATAGCGTATTACATTCCTTAATAAAAAAAAACTAAAAACACGCTTTTATCACGCACTAAAAATTATAAAAACAAAATTGACTTGTATTAGTTACTATATAAAATACCTATGCATTTTACCTTTGTCAATATTTAACTTCATTGTAGAGAATTTTTTAAACAATACATTGTGTGTAATAGATATCTTCGGTAGTAATTAGTAAGCTTGAACCTTCTTTTATATCCAATGGTTAATTCAAAAAGTGTGAAGTGTTTTGTTTATACTAATTAAAAGTACACAACCAAAAACAGCCAACCAAAGAACAAAATATTATATGGAAAATATTACTCATTCTCATATGCCTGTTATTAAACATAAGTTCGATTTTAGCAATATATAATGCAAACAAGACCAAAGGATTACACCATAGTGTACACTGAAGCGATTAGGAAGCCCCGCACGCAAACTAGTTATCGATTTTAATTATTAACCTTTGCTAACCGAGTACGTAATGACTCGTAATGAACAAATACTTTTTTAATCTGATTTGCATCTTTAAGGCGTAACAACACTACCTTTTTTATTACTTTTGTTTTTTACTCGGCAAAGTAATCCATCGTGGTTATAATTTCATCCGAAAGACTTCTATTACTGGACATGGCCTTCCTTATAGATCGCCACAAAGACCGGTTCTGTGGTTGTGCTGTTCGAAACCAGCGGATTCTCGCAATCTCTATCAAAGGATTGTATTGTGACTCGAATATCCATTTTCCTGTCAGATCACCAATACCATGGCAATAGTCTCTAGGTAAATATATTTACACTGGCTGATCTCGGAATCTGACGCTCCAATGCGATTGGAGGATAGTTGTATATAAACCAGAAATCTATAAATTTGTCTAAGTATGTGTCCTCCTCAGGCTCTTTACGCGTCAATAGTACAATCATAACCTGTTTAAAATTATGAGTATCGTTTTGCTTAATTTTTTCTTTTACATTTTTTTGCTAACGTAATAAATAAATAAATAAGGTCATAAATTAATAAACGTAATGTTATTGGTCTTAATTATTTAGGTCACCAACAGACTCAACATTACCATTTAATAATTAATATGTTAAAACCGTTATATAAATTAAAAATAATTATAAGTGAAAAATTATGTTAATATAACATTTGATTTGCATGCAGAAATAGAACCATAAAGTCAACATAACATTGAATATTGATTGAATTACAAAAAGCTATCGTATAATAAGCAATTCACTGCGCTACAACATGCTACACATAACAACTTTATCTTTTGTAACATTATGTCGACATTATTTTAGAAGTGTTTCCGAAGAGAATTAAGAAGAGAGGTAAGGCACAGATAAAAATCTTTTGGGAAGTTTCTCTACTTGGGGCAGTCTAACTGGTGAAATACCTTGGCCCTACAGAAGATCGCAGTCAAATAACGTTGTGTTATGTTCCTGCGGGTTTCCAGAGCACCTTGGAATATTAGGGTTCAAATTCGGCAACACGTTAGTTATACCTGTGATATTACAGGCGGTCCATAGGTTACGGTAGCCGCTTACCAGCGATTGTTTGCCATATTAATTTTATGTAATAAAATAATTCGTATTAAAACCTACTTCAATAACAATAAGATGAACATAATTTTTAATTATTATTATTCACTCACTGCCAAAGTACGTAACAATAATTGTAATGTAAGGGGTATGAAATAACATCTTAAGATTTGAAACTTCCAAGCTAACCTTGCAACTGTCTTGCACGTGTTGCAACTAACTCACAAGTAATTAACAAGCAATCGGTGATAGCGGGTTGGTAAGACTAGTACAGTTCGACTGGACTGCTGCGCCCATCATGCATAATATATTAGAAAGCGTTTTTTTTTACACAGACCGGCATGACAGCAGCGACTGTCGATGGATTGTTCTCAGTTGTCGCCACTATTTTTTTAGTGTAGTGCTTTTACCATCGGGTAACAATTCTGTCACTTTGCTGTGAATGAATGCCGAAACGGAGCAAAATTTTTTAACATAAATAAGGGATAATGTTATGAAATTTATATTAAATTAAAGACAATCGAAGAAACTCTTATCCAATAAACATAAAAGTAATGTTATATAAAACAAATCGTCAAGATATATTCGAACGAGAAAACATTGCTTTAACTCAAGATATCGTTTCTCCGTAACTGAAAACAAAAACAACCCGAGCGTACATCAGTATCTAGGTATAAAAATTAAATGCTGTTCGTTTGGTAAGCGCATCACTTGAGAATGGCTGGACCGATTTGAATATTTTCTCTTTTAAAATGTTCGCAATAATTTGAATTACATTTTTAGAAGCAATTATGGCTCAGTGGTAGCGTGTACCGACATCGCGTCGATTGACGTGAGTTCGAATCCCTGCAATGAGCCTGAGCTTTCGGTGAAGGAAAACATCGCGTCTTGAGGAAACCATAGCATGGTGGTAAGGCTTTTTTTAATACCCGCCTGGCTAGCTACCACCTTCAAGTTGAAAATCTGTCGCCAAGCATCAATAGGTGTCTTCCGGAAGCTGTACTTGAGAGCCAGTCTTCCACTAGTTTTAGCGTGTTTATCATCTTGTGCCATATCATCACTTAACACTTAACCTATGACGATAAAAAAAATTTGCAAAAAAAATATTTTTAAAATTTCCGGGAATATTTTGAAATTCGGAAAATTATTTTTTTCTATCGGCTTTTTGTATGAAATCTAAGACCACGATTCATAAAATGAATATGCGTAATTCATTTTTTGTTTTGTTTGTGGTCATGTAAAAGTTATCAGGAAAAAAAGGAATAATACAGGTGGCGCTATGCTCGAGTTATTGATTATTGGGAAGAGCAGAATGCCGGGCACAAGGTTTTTTTAATCAATTTGCTTGTTTTTTTTTTTGTCTTACTATACTGTTGTCCATAAGGGCCTGGAAGCCAAAGTACAGATTACTAAATACATACACACATGCTTCTTCCCTCCTCCCAGGTGGAAGAAACATGTATATATGTATAGTTAGATTAGATCGAATTACGGATAGGGAATAAGTCAGATCGTGACTTCATTGCATACGCGGCAACAGTCCAAACTGAGGTTCGACCACTTTGACACCCTTGGAACATTTAGCCATGCTTTCGAGGCTGAGTGCCTCGCCCCCCAGCCCGGTGAAGCTGTAAAAGCCGCAAGACTCCAAGGTCCTTAAGGACCCTAAGGCTAACAGTATAGTCTGATCAAGAAAAAAGCCCGGAAGCCTCGGACGGCTTTTACAGCTTCACCAGGCTTGGGCATGATTATTAAAATGTTTATTGACATGGTAGCTTATTATACTCATAGAGTAAATAAGTTTTATTAATATGAAAATTATATCTTTACTTTTTAGGTATATATTATAGTACCTATATTGTTACGCTCACGAGTAAAATGCCTTATATTTATTTGCAGATATGAACACACTATCCATACCTACATATACAACGAAACATTATTATAACACTATTCAGAGATCGTACCAACTGTGCATTCGCTCGCAGTACTTTCAAAGATAGTTTTCAGTTGTCGCTTCTTATTCGCACCGATAAACTTAACTAAACTCTTAGTGGCCGATCTGCGGTCTGTTTAAATATCAGTTTTAAAAAGAAAGTTCGAGAGGCGCCTAATTGCAATTGATTTATTACTTTGTTTGTATAGCTTCACTTTATTAATTTCAAGCGGCTTTTAAACACGAAAGGAGATATAATTCTTTGTCACAAGTAAATCATAATAAGCAGGTATTAATTCATTATAGGCCTAAACATCAAGGAAATACATACGTATATCAGCTTTTCGCATCGCTCGCTTAAACTATCAGATGTGTACTGTGTCAAAATGCGTATTTAAGGTTATGTCATAATTTGCACGACGGAACAATTTACGTTCTGTGGATGTGTCATTCAAGTCTTCGTATGATGAATAAGGTATAATAACATTTTGTATTTCATAGCATCATAATGAAACCAAATTTAATTTTGACATAATGAACTATATGAAATACACATAATGAACTAAATCAAAACAACACCCAGCTTGTCCGCTACCTGCAGCATCACTCTTTGTTAATCGATCGTCAATATGGCTTTCGCCAGAATCGATCGACGGGGATCTTCTAGCGTACGTATTGCACCGCTGGGATGAGGCGATTGATAAGCATGGCGAGGCCTTGGCTATTAGTCTTGATGTAGCCAAAGCTTTTGATAGGGTCTGGCATCGTGGTTCTCTCTCCAAACTTGAGTCCGATATACGGACTTCCCGGCAACTTGTGCACATGGATCTCTGGCTTTCTACATGAGCGCAGAATTTGTGTCCTAGTGGATGGATGTAATTCCCAGCTCATGTCAGTTAATGCTGGGGTTCCGCAAGGTTCTGTCTTTTCGCCCACTCTGTTTCTTCTGCATATCAATGATATGTTACCGTTGGGTAACATCCATTGCTATGCAGATGATAGATTTGTTCATGGGTGGTATGACAGCAAGCCCACTTGTGGTCGGGGAGAAACAGAAAAGAGACGGGAGGAGCTTGCCATTGAACTCAATCAATCCTTGCACCGCATATCTACATGGGGCGCAAGTAACCTGGTTGAGTTCAATGCCAAGTAAATTCGGGTGTGCGCGTTTTCCGTTTTCCCCTCTCCTCACTCTTCAGAACGTCTCGCTAGCAAAGCGTAACAGCCTCAGTATCCTAGGTATGGATATTCGCAGCGACCTTAACTCCAGGGATTACATCGGTAGTATAATCTCCGCCACATCTCGGAGACTCGGAGTCCTGAACAAGGTGCGACGGTTTTTCACGTCCGAACAACTGTATATGCTTTACAAGGCACAAGTTCGGCCTTGTATGGAATACTGTTCGCACCTTTGGGACGGATCCGCTAAATACCTCCTCGAAGCCCTGGACAGATTGCAGAGACGGGCTGTCCGCATTGTAAATGATGCAGACGTTACTAAGTTCATCCGAGCCGCTTCAGCTGCGCAGGGACATTGCCTCGCTGAGCGTGTTCTACCGTCTGTATCATGGCGAGTGTTCTGAAGACCTGTTTAACCTTATTCCCTCTTCTCCCTTTCATAATAGAACCACAGGCGCACAACGTGAAGAGATATTTAAGCAGGCCGGCATGACAGCGACGACTATCGATGTATTATAAATCCTGCAGTAGACGCCGATGTTATTGGATTGAACTATGCTCACCATCAGGTACAGTGTAGTCACTATGCCGTGCTACGATAAAAAAAAATAGAAAATTATTGCCCAGAACATTCCATTAAATACTCATTCAACATTATTTTTGAGGCTGAAAGGCAAATTCTTAACAAAATATGTTACTTAAGCCTATAAGTTTACGGATTAATTAATTTAAAAAAAAAAGTGAACTTCATGCCGTGCACTCGTATACTAGCTTTTCGCCCACGGCTTCACTCCCATAAACAATCTGATTTGTACTATTTTTGCTTTTAATTTAAAATTTATACTTTGTTATGTCTATTATATATATAACTGTGTATAAATTAACAAATTGTGTAAACGGTATATCTATAAAACAATACTTAATATAAATTACAGTTTATATAGATATACATATAGTAGAGATGGGCCGAATGTAGTTTATATCGAATACAAAATTCGACCGAATTTACGGTTCGAAATCATACCGAAGCTGAACTTCGGTTGAACTTCGCTTCGATTTGGGCGCTAAGTATGTGTCACAAAATATTTTCGCTGCGCTTGCCATTTCTCTTGTGAGCCTCTCGCTTACTTGCCCTTCGGACCGTTACTTCTTCAGACTCATGACACTCTCGAGGTGTAAATGTAATTAATGATCTACTTCTTCATAATCGAACCATTTCAAAGTAAACATAAAAATAGTTCAAGTAGCACATTAACAAGTAGTACAATATCCGATTTACACAATGGATTCAAGTTGCAGTACTTCGATAACGGTTTAACCGAATATTTACCGAACTTCGGCCCATCCCTAATAGATATACTAAGTCTAAGTCTAGTCTAAAGTCCATTATTATCCCTCTCTCCTAATAGTGTTCTGTAATTATTACACTAATAACATTTTGTATTACATAATATCGTAATATAAACAAAGCTAATTCTGACATAAGGGACTGTTTTCAAAAATAAAAAGAAAACGGCAAATTATTTGCCCGAGGACAAACTCATATGTAAAGTAAACTTGAGCTTATAAGCTTAAGGATTATTTTACTATAAAAATAAAAGTGAACTTCATGCCGTGCACTCAAGGATTATAATTGTAAAAATTGGAACATGTACTTTTTGTTGGCAACGTGAAACTCTCTCTTATGCATATCGCTGGTTGCATGTTGTTGTAATAATGATCAACTGTATTAATAGAATTTGAGATGACATCTAAATAATAGTGCTATTTAAAATACTTCGAACCATTAAAAATAAAGTAATAGTTTAATTGCAATTACCAATTACAATTACAAATTTATAATTATTTATCAAATTACTTTCCAAATAATTATAAATAATTTGTAATTTTATAACATTAATTGTTAATTATTAATTACATTTTGGCCAACTCATTTGGTGGCAAGCTAGTCTACTATATAGCTGTGTCCCACGGTCTCATCCGTGTTAAATTTGTTCAATCAACTCTCCACCTCGCCGCGGGTGCCCGTGTAGCCCAGCTCTATCGTTGTTCAACTTCCCATACTTACCTACAGCTTTCCAGATTGCTTGATGTTCATAGTTACTGCTCCGCTCCTCAGAATCTTAGCGTCAAGTTATATACCCTATACTATTCCTCATGAACCTGGGTATCACATACACTAATAATTTTTCAAATCCGACTGGTACTTCCAGAGATTAGCGCGTTTAAACAAGCAAATAATGAAACAAAAAACTTTAGCTTTATTATATTAAGTACAGGTATTATTATTATTGATTTTTGAAACACAATTCTTGAAATATATGTACTACTCTTTTTATACAACTTATGTTTATTTATATAAAATAATGTAAACTCTGCATAAATAATAACTATGCGTTTATTTTTATTACCTTATAAGAATATAAAATGTTTGCCTAAATGACCTGTACAGGTCAAGAAACGAAAATATGTGTTAAACGAAGCGTTAAGCACGCAAAGTATGATTTTATCCAAATTTATCCAAACGTGTTTCGTGTATAAATACACACATGTGGAATATATTTCACTTCGTGGCTGAGTGCCTTAAGCGCTCGCCCCCAAGCCCGGGTGAAGCTGTAAAAGCCGTTTGAGGCTTCAGGGCCCTTATGGCTAACAGTATAGTCAGTTCGAAAAAAATAATGTATATATAAATTTCATACCTTCGCGGAGATGTATTGCGGCGAAGAGAGTGAGAAGCGTATTTAAATGTACTTTTTACGTTTATAAATTACTCGCTGTACCCGCGAATTCAATTGAATTTATTATTTTAATTCTAACCTACACTATGTATGGTAATTGCTTCACTTTGTGAGAGACGTGATGTTATATAGCCTATAAACCTTTCCCAGAAATTAATTCAAAATCGGACTGGTATGATATCTACTTCCAATGATTATCGCGTACAAACAAAGAAACTCTTAAGCTATTTAATATTATTTAATACTTACCTTTTGGTGTATCGTAGGGTCATTCTTACAATGTTATGTTTTTTTACGTTTTTATTTGTATATAAACTGAATAACAATTGTAAAAAAATTCTCGATACTTTGAAATATTCGTGATATTAATTCGTAATTCTAAATAACTAGCATCAGCACGCGCCTTAGTTTGCACTGTCTTCAAAATGATACATCTTGCGCGCCACCTATTGTAAAGTGGTTGAACTAAATCAGATACCTTCACGAGGAGCCTGTGCACAACAACTCACCAAAATTTTTAAAAACATGTATGGAACAAATAAAACTTCTTTTTAGAAGGAGATTCATGAATATATAATAGTTTTATATGATGCAATATGCAGAAGTTAGCGTTCGGTGAAGTTTAGATGAATAGCCACAGAATTAATAATTTTCAAATTTGTTATCAATGTATATCACAGAAAGAAATTATTAGAAATTATGTATGGGTAGGTATTGTCATGACCGAGTCTCGACTACGTTATCTGCCTTTGTTGAATTCAGTGCATTTGTAGCAGCCATTTATATTCACATTGCATTCAAGTATAACTGTTTAATTTGCGTTTACCGGAACAAGTTTTTTTTATCTAATTTATAAATTCAGACTTATTTAGTAAAATCTTGCATACGTTTGACAGCTATTTATATATTGATTTGTTTTTTTTTTTGTAATGATTATGAGCCACTATACAGGTCTATTGGAGTTTTAACTGTTTGGGTTATTTTAAATGTAATATTTAGGCTTATAATTATACTTTAATTTTTCTTTTAAAAAATATTTTCTCATATTCAATACCGAATCGAAAAATCACTTTGACCATTATCACATGAGTTTATGTGGCCATGTAAGTACATCAATATTTAAAGTAAACAAAATTGCTCGTGTAGCACCACGACATATAAGTGAAATTTCTTAATAAGGGAGACGCGGATACCGTATAGATATAACTGTATATTAGTTATACCTACAATGTGTATCTCTTTTTCTCTTTCTCTCTATGTTATATCTTTCTTCTCTCTCATGTAACGAAATGTACATAAACGTAACGCGTCTTTGAAATTTCACTCACAATTCTCGTCCAATTATCGATCGCCGCCTAAGAAATTTAACTTAAAAACATATAATATTATGTATACATAATTGTTTTTAATGTTTACAGATACCTGTAATTATATCTATATCAAGTAACACTGATATCGCAAAATTATACTACTAAGTAGATTCATGATACAATAATCGCAACATTCTGGCCATTTATGCAAAGGACAAGTTTCTGCTCGCAACAACATGTCATAGACAGGTGTCCGCTTTAGTTGTCATACTGTGACGTGTCTCGTAATAAAGGCGAGGGCCGAGGTGTTTTACAATTGAACAAGAATAGCTTCGCTTGATGTATACCTCGTGAAGAGTATCTCATTTGCTGGATGAATTCATTTAATAATTCAATTCAATTTAAGCTTTATAATAATTTGGTTATACGTACATCATTTTTTCCTTCGAGAATCCCTTGAGTGGCAAAACCTAATGACGTTGAATAAAATAAAAGGTTTGGTCTAATGAATATCTGGAAAGCTCTTCTGACAGGTTATTCTTAGTAGTTTTGAATAAAATATTAGTCATTTTCATTTTACGGTTTTTTCTTTATTACCAAGAAAGATTGATATTTATTTAAGGTTTTGTTTCAATTATATTTTAGAATTAGAAGATTTTGGCTAATGGCGGTGATGTGTGAAGATACGTGCAGAGGTAGTACAATATATACGGTTAATATAAAATATTATAAAATCCATCTAACAATAATAATAATCGCCCAGCGGGTACTTTGTACGCCAGGGTGAGAGTCTGTTAAACGGTGACCCGTTGCAATCAGTCTGCACATAGTGAAAAGTTGTGGACTGTGCGGAGTAGCGAAATACATCCAAGGTGTGTAATAATGTCGATCTTAACGGTCTTATTAACTAACGTATATTAATTTTCATGAAAAATTAAGGTTGGTATGGCGGGGCCACAAAGAGTTTTTTTTTAGTATTATTCTAGCTAGTGATATCATATTATTATATGCACATTTTTATTTCATGGAATGGCGGATAAATATATCAATTGAATATATGTAATTTCTGTAAATACACAACCTTCATTTGGATTTGATAGATCACAAAAGTGTTGTGTGCTTACCATAATTAGAACGTGGTTTGATGTAGACTTTAACTGGATATTAGGTACGTCTGACTCGGCATAGTTTTGCGTGGGATACGCGAGGTGTGCCCCTAATTTCACAAATTTATTATTACGACGTTCATAACAGCACATCGCAGGCTATCTATATAGGTGAGGACTACACGCAAGCCTCATGTTTTATCTATATGCGTCTATCTATACGCACGTTGTACGATCGATAGTTTTCAATTAGTATTACAAGACTGCAAAATTATTTCAAATCAATTTTAAAAAATTACACTTTTTTTTTTAATTGTAACCCTTTTTTAACATGGAGAGAACCATCATTTGTACACACTCGCTCGGGGGAGCGAGTGGTTATCTGAGACTCCTACCCACTAAAACTCCATGGTGTACCATCCGACGCCGTAAAGGAGCGACACGGGCCAGCGAAGCATTCCACAGCGTCGCTCCAGCGGCCGGCCCGGCTAAATGCCGAGCCCCGGTGCTAAAAGGAGACAGTTTGGTACAACCCTAAGACGGCCGAACCAGTGCAATGGGAAGACGGGCCCCTCGACCCATCCTGCCTGGTTCGGCTAGGGCGGAGGAAGAAGGCGAGCGAATCGCCTCCGCCTGCCGCCCGTCCGTCTAAGCTGGTGAGGGGCGCTCAGATGATCCACCTCGCATGCCCAGCGACAGTGAGAGTCCCCTCCTACCACCGTGGTCAGAGCACAGCGCTGCCTCTCCCACGCAGCACACTCGGAGAGAGTGTGTTGCGCAGTGTCTTCAGCCGCGCCGCACTCGTGACATGCGGTGGTGGGCTCTCAACGGGCGATCCGGTGCAGGTACTATCCGAAACATCCATGCCCGGACAAATACTTGCACAACGTTAGGGAGCCGCTCATTCTCCCACACAAATAATTTTAACCCTGCCATAATTAACTGAAACTTTTTAATGCCTAGTTTGCTTTTTGATGTGAAACTAATGGCGCGTTTGGGGTTACTCTTCTGATGGGACGTTGCTACGTTTCATTCGGCCGTCTGGTCGACTTTTTATATTTCAGCGCTGTAATCTTGTAACATTTACACAGAACGCTACTCTTTCTACTACTTTATGTGCGTGTTATATTATCAGCGTGATTCCTTAATCAAATCTTATAGGCTTTTGAGTTGAAATGTTTTTAATTTAAAGCTATGATTAAATTTAAATGATTCACATCTGCCTGACGCCTCAAATTTTTCTTTAAATTATAAATGATGTGAATATATTATTCACGGCAGTTGTCGCCAAGTACTCGCAAGTACTGGACGAATGTCTCAATTAAGTATCTGATATGGGTTCTATCTGAATGTGCACTGAAACAGTTTATTGTTGCTGCCCCGCAGGCGGCCTAGTAACTGTAACTGATCTGATATACTGTACTAGTACTATACAGAACTAGAACTCGCTGTTCCCTTTCAGATTTTATACATACTATTTATACGTAGTTTATGTGACATTTAAACGAAAACCTAAAAATTGACTCAGATGGTGCCGAAAGTCTACAACAATGTTTATGTAAATGGTCTGCGTGAATAAAATCGTAAATTAGATAGTGTTTGCAGTTTTTAGAATATCGTTAGATATTTGGTGAAATATTCAACTTTAGAGAGATAACGAGCCAGGCGATGTCATCTCGGCAGAGTAAGTAATTTAAACTTATTTAAGCTTCAGTGAAGTTTATTTCAATATGCAAATCACGTAAATACATCAGTGGTTTATTAAAATTTACCAGAGACTTGGTTCAACGAACCGTGAGGTTCTGATAAAAGGCTTCACGGTCAATAGGTAATCAGTGACGTCACTATTAATGTCAAACTTCGCTTCATATAGTTGGTTTAACAATGGCAATGATGAATATATTTAACGTGTTTATTAATTTCGCTTGGTTTTAACTCTTTTACGAGAACAAAAACTGATATTTTTTTGTATTTGTGTGTCCGTTATGATGGTAATGTTTAAGTTCAATCAATATATAAACCTTTATATACTCCTATGTCAAGATTTGAAGAAGACGAGATGAAGCATATATGGCTCAATGAAGCGTGTACGGATACCGCGTCGATCGAAGTTCATTGAGCCCGAGTTTTCGGTGAAGAAGAACATCGTCATGAAACCATGACATGATGATAGAATATTTTCTAATGTCCGCCTTGTTAGCTACCACCATACATACATAAATGACACCTCTTTCCCAACGGGATAGGCAAAAACCACGTTCTTCCACTTGCTACGATCCTGACATACATCTTTCGATTCTTCAACATTCATCAATCTTTTCATGCATGCTTGTCGATTAAGATTACTTTTGACCTGAGTATTCTTCAGAACGTTCCATCGTTCCCATTCACACTTATCTTATAAATCTGTCTAGGCATTCTTTGATTCATCCTCTCTACGTGACCAAACCATCTATGCATCCCTTTCTCAATCCGTGTCACTATGTCCTCTTTCACACCACAAACTTCTCTTAGCACACTATTTCTTATCCTGTTCACTCAATTTCAATCCAAATATACTTCTTAGCGCTCTCATTTCTACTGCATTTATTCCACTTTCTGTTTTGTTTGCCACACCCAGCTTTCAATTCCGTACATAAGTGTTGGGACTATTACTGATTTTCACCATCATGTTGCAAGTCTACCACCATGCTCCTATGGTGTGTTCCGGCAGCTGCACTTGAGAGCCAGTTCTCTCACTAGGCTCACGCGTGTTACCCATCTTGGGCCACATGGTCAATTAACTTCAAGTGAGATTATGGACAAACGCCAAATGTATAAAGAAATAAAAGAAAAATCTGACATCAAAAGCAATACCAATTAAGCAATTGCTCTTATCAGTGCAACACACATTGCCAGAGAGTCATTTGATGTGATTATTGAAACCAATAAATAACATTTGCATTGAAATTGGATAATCAAAGGAAACTAAATTAATTTTTTAAGATGTAAAAAGGATATTTCATTTGCTACTTATTTGATAAAATAATCTTGAAATGTAGAAGATTTATGTTTTCCTTTAAAGCTTTTGTATGTCATGACGCCATTACCTTATAAAGGTCCAGAGAGGTACATTTAAGATGTATATTTATGCTTTCAGTTTTTTTTTGAACGAATTACTCAAATGTATTTCATAACAAATAACATGAACCGTTAATGGCTAAGTGGTAGCGAACTCAAATGCCTCATCGAACGACGTGATTTCGAATTTTATAAAGAGGCCTTTTAAAAAATAAATTAAAAATTTTATGGCCAAGCATTTATCGGTGTTGTACTATATCAAAACAAGTTGGTAAAAAATTAACAAAAAAAAAAACACCAAATTATAAAGTCACGTTGGTAATAAAGCGTGATATAGCTATGAATAGTTTTGATGATACAAATCCGAAATCGGTTTGGTTTGTTTCCCAACTTCCGAGTTCACCATAGAAGGACCACATCAATGTTTACGATGAATCACCGAACACCTATTGTTGCGTTAGTTCGGGTCTTATCGACAAGTTTAGTAATCAAAGTTATGTCATTAGGTTATTCGCAGTTAGTGCTGTGTCATGCTACGTCATTAATATTATATCATGCGATGCGGCTAGCTTAATACAAAAAAAAAAATATATATATATATAGTCCTGTGGAATCACAGCTTTCGTTCGAGTGGTTTAGACTGGCGAAATATCAATGGATATCCGCAAGTTTAAATATGACCAGCATGTACCAACGACTTTTTCGTAATTTTTGTACATTTTACAATTTGAATTGGTAAAACTGTCGGCTGACTGGTAAGGAGAACATAGTAAGGAACGCTTGATAAATGTATGCTTTTAGCGCCACTGTAAGTGGTAGAAATAAAGAACTTAACGACGTTTAAAATTGCCAGTGATTAAGCCTGTGTCTTCCCTTGCGATTCCCTTCCGATTGCGAGTAATGATTAATAACCCAAAAAAAGGTGTGTGTTCGATTTACACACGATAGAAGTGAAACTTCATTTTAAAAGATATTTTCTATTTTATTTAAACACTGTGCAATATACACACACACCGACATTTACTCTCTCGCTCTGGCTCACACAAAGAGGAGACACCGATAATATATTGCTCTCTCGCTCTGGCTCACACAAAGAGGAGAAATCGATAATGTGCGTTAAACGTTTAAAGTAAATTTTAAAGTAATAATTACTATTATTAAACTCCACTATACGACTTAGTTTTATTCTAGCTGTTTCGGGCTATCCTTCTCAAATATCAATTCTTTCTCGCATCCAGTTTTGTAAACTATTTTTATCTGCTAGTTAAAAACTTGTCTACTTCAACGATTACTTGGTTGAGCCGTGATGGTAACGTCTTTTCAATTGCTAGCGTGTCTATAAAAACACATTCAGATTTGTTTGATAACGCTTGCGTTTATTATGCATACAGATGGACTTATATAATATATACGTCAAGACTGCATCCACAGCCAAACGGACTTTGCGAAATGGAAACTAAACCACCCTCAAATTGAAGTTATCGTATTTCGAAGGATAAGGATAAGGAATTTTAAAGATTCTTAACTCCTACTCATATTTCCTAACGTATCCTATCGTTTTGTTTTGGCAGCGGCAACGGGGAATCTGCTATCTTTCTAGACATAGAAAATGAGTCAATGTTTTAAGCTACTACCATAATATACAACGTCACGGCACTTAGGAACAGTATTCATTGTAGTTCACTAATTAACAGAGGTCTTTACTTCTCCACAGCTCAAGCGAGAATGTCTTCAAGCCGGTTGTTGCCTGCTTATAGAGTGCGTGCGATCACAGAGCACACTTCCAAGCCCAGGTAAAACTGTTAAAGCCGTCTGAGGCTCCAGGGCACATATGAGTAACAGTATAGTCAGATAAAAAATAATTTATACAGATTATAGCGCCCAGTCAATAGTGTGGGTCAAATACGAATACTAAGTCATTAATACGGATTCGATAATCACATCGACACGATTCTCCGATTTATATTATATAGTATCTTATCTAATATGACGTGTTGTTAGGAGAAGCCGGTCCTTGTCAAACTACATCATCACTGATGTTAAGTGAAATTTTGTCATAATTTCTCATTCTGTCAATCAGTTCTAGTCAACCTATTCACTTCGAATGATGTTTAAATATGTACATAAAATGGTACCTTAATATTTTATATAATACAATATTTCTATAAATATATGGATTACTCCAGTAGTAATATCATGAAAATTATAATACATACACACAACACATACTGCATATACATCAACTAGGGAAACAAAAACATTTTTTTTTTAAGTTAGTTAATCAAACCTTGTCTTATTCTAATACTCGTCTTTATTGTTTGGTTTCATACGTGCTTACGTAGATTTGTCTTATTTTCTCATGCTCACCTCTGTCTCCGGGTTTAAACGATATTTTTATATTTTCCTTTCTTTGTTCAAATACATATTTTCCTTTCTTTTTGCGTCAGAAACATTACTTTGCAAAACGATGCACTAAAATTTTACATTTATTTACTCTTATCGCGCCTAAAATATCTCATTTGAAAAGGGTATTGACGAACCCAATGCTTCATGTTACGTCATTTTATGCCATGATTTGATGACGTCGCGTCTATAGTATTAGTTCTCTATTGGTAATTAACTATTTTTTATACGTGGAGGTACCCGTCATGGGTACACACTTGCTCGGGGGAGCGAGTGAGACTCCTACTCACGAAACTTCCATGGTGCACCGTCTGCCGTGCTAATGGGGTGTAACGGGATCACGCGTACATACTGCACGCGACACCTTGGCGTTGACAGTCCGCTGCAACGGAACTATCTTCCCGTTCACTGAATCATTACAATGGGAAGACGGGTCCCCTGACCCATCTCCCCTTGGTTCGGCCTGGCAGAGGAAAGAGACCAATGAACACATCTCCTTCCCCCGCCAGTCCGGCCTTGGTTTCTTATAGAGGTTTCCTCCTCTGTCGTCATCGGTAAACCCTCCGTACGTCTACTCCGGCTGTGGTTTTTTAAGGAGGTGCTCATCCTCGACCTTCTCTAGTAATTTTTTAACGAGGTTGTTTTCCTCGATAGTTATTTTAGGTGGATGTCTTCCACCGTCCGCCCGTGATTTTTTAAAGTGCTTTTCTCCAACGCCGTCAGCGATTTTTATAGAGGTTGTATTCTCTCAATTTTTTAAGGTTTTCTTTCTCCTTCGTCAAAGACGAATAGTTCGTCCACAGTGGAAGAGCCTAAGCAAGCCCACTCCTGCCCCATTCTCTGTCTCCTCTGATAAGCAGCTGGGTACAGGGAAGGGACGCCGTCAGTCTGATATCAGCAGCCAGTCATAAGGACTGACGTTGTCCGGTGCACAACACGAGGAGGTTCCAGACATAGTGCCCGATTGGTAATTAACCTGTTTCAACTCGGGCTGTCATATCTGAGGTTCTAAAGCTCATTACAGATGATCTGTTGCAAGGTAGAGCTGCATAATTGCAATTTGGATGCGCTTTGGTGTATTTGACACCTAGCTATGCCCCTCAGTTTCACGCGCGTATAATTTTAAAGAAATCGCTGACTGATGGTAAACTTCCATATAGACAATAATTTTATCGGGCGATCAGGGTATTGCGTCACAGGTCACGTGGCTCTTTCGCGCCACTGCTGCTATGGTCGTAGTCCTGAGCCGAGTGTTGAATTATTTTAATTTTACATTATCTCCCAAACTATTCTTCCAATTAACATGCTATAAAGGGCAGAGTTTATCTAGATAAAATTGTCTCAATGATGAAGTTACTTTCGTTCGTAAAGACTAATATGTCATGCCTAATAATAATGCTCATAAATCACTTTTCAATTTTCAATAGAATTTGGTACAAAATACGTTATTGTAGCTTATGTATAAGAAATAGGCATATGGTTTCGCCTTATTTTTAGATGTACTAAGAGCAATATTTTTTAAAACATTGTATGTACGTATCACTAACCATTACACCAGCGCACGCGGTTAAGGCACTTAGGGTGCGCTATTTCTTCCAACTTACTTAACAATACGATATTAAGGGTAGCTGAGAGATGTAGCCTAATGCTTGATAGCCTATACTATTTTTCGTGAATCTGGTTATCATATACAAAAAGAATTTTTCGAGTCCGACTGGTAGGGATTAGCGTATTTAAACTAACAAACAAAACTCTTCCGGCTTATTATATTATAGTATTAGTAGGTATAGAAGTATACAGAACTCCATCGAAACCTTCACTCGACTGTGTAGTACACTTGCACCCTGCATAGAGTTCTAACAACTGATTGTTTGCTAGCTGTACGTTTGTGATGAAGTCCTAACGCAGTTAGACCGACTGCAATAGAACTAAATTTGGTTGGCTTATGTCAACTATACTGAAACAGCTTGCATTTCAAATGCTGTTCGCTTGTAATAACCCTTAGACGATGCATTTCCCTTTATTTTACATTGTATACTATAGTTTTATGACCAATATAGTATTTCTGTCTCGTAATCCAGACCATTCTGTACACGATATTAACATCGTACCACGTGAGCTTACTCTCTTGTTCTCATCTCGGTAAAGGCAACAAAATCCTCGTATATTGCAAGTTTTCTAATAACAAGCTCGGTTGGTCGCTCATTTGATGTCTATGATATTCCCAACACGCTTGCAGTAGAGCCCAACTTAATGAGACCAATTGGCCATTATAGTCTTAGGTCACGCAGAGTCGAAATGAAAAGTTGGAATGAAACATATTTTTTTCTTATAGCTGTATCCCTATTAATCGAACCCTTTTAATTAATCGAAGTGGGCGATATATTTCATTGGTTTTAACTGCTGTAATTAAGACAAGTGTATATATGACTGTCCGTAGTTTGTAGATTTGGTCAATGCTAAAAACTATTAAACTGGATTTACAATGAAAACTGTCAATCGATTTATTAATCATGTTTATTAAAAAATTAAGCATGAGTATACTTGTGCCGTTCATATTAAAGAAGTATTATTATTCATCATCATCATCATTGGCCTTTTCGTCTATAACAGACGGTTTAATCAGTGTCTCTGGGAGCAGCTTCTTTCGTGGCTGTATAATCCAATTTGTGAGCGGCACTGTCGACCACAATGTGAACATACAAAAAATAATATATTGTGTGCAGTGCGACCAATGTGATCATGTCGCATAGCTCTTTTATGTTCCAAACAACGAAACCAAGCCTCATCGTGCGCTTTTAGGCCATCATGAACACACTTGCGCCATTCGTCCCTAACCTCAGCGAGTCTTTCCCAATGTGCGGGGTTGATGTTAAAGGTAGCCATGTCCCTCTTAATACAGTCTTTGAACCGCAGCAGTGGCCGACCAACGTCTCTCTTTGCATCTGCTACGGCACCTAGCATGACGCGACGCGGCAAACGGGAGGACTCCATTCGATGTACATGCCCCAGCCAGCGCAATCGTCTCTGTTTCAGCATTGCCGTAAAGCTGGGCAGCTGCGCAATCTCTAGGACTGTCTCATTTGTGACTTTATCTTCCCAAGTGATACCTAAGATATTGCGAAGGCAACGCATATAGAAGGTGTTGAGTCGACATTCCTGTTTTGCGTATGAAGTCCAGGTTTCTGCTCCGTACAAGAGTATGCTTAAGACGCACGCTTGATACACCATCATTTTGGTATTTATTGTGAGGTGCTTGTTTCGCCACACCCTTGTACTTAGCTTCCCGAAAATGGTGGCCGCTTTGCCGATACGAATATCGATCTCATCATTGAGGGAGAGATTGTTCGACACGGTGGAACCAAGGTAACAAAATTTGTCGACTACTTCTAAAGGCGTGTTACCCAGGAGGATAATTGGGCTTTCCGCGTTGCCCTGCGCTAATACTACTGTTTTCCGGATGTTAATGGACATTGAGAATAAATCACACGCACTCGAGAATTTGGACATCATGATTTGAAGCTCGTGAGTGGAACTAGCAACAAATGCTGCATCGTCGGCAAAGAGAAGAGTGTCTACGAAGAGATCTTCCCGGTATCGCTTAGATTTCAATAGCGATAGCTGGAAAAGCTTGCCGTCGCTCCTTGTATGGAAGTGAATACCATGTTGGTTGTCGCCAAAAGCAGCTTTTATTAGAAGCGAAAAAAACACTCCAAACAGAGTAGGGGCCAGGACGCAACCCTGACGCACACCTCTGCGCATGTGAAACGGTTTAGATGTGTCACCGTTAAACACGACAGCACCTTTCATATCCTCGTGAAAAGCCTTCACAAGGCTTAACAGTTTTGGTGGGCATCCTATGCACTGAAGTGCAGAGTATAGACCCTCTCTACTCACAGTATCGAACGCCTTATTTAGGTCGACGAACGCAATATAGAGAGACGTATTCTGCTCCCTGCACTTCTCCTGTACTTGGCGAAGAGTAAATATCATATCCACTGTTGATCGCCCACCACGAAAGCCACACTGAGACTCGGGATATATGCGGTTTGCAAGTTGTTGTAGTTTATAGAGAATAACGCGACCGAACAACTTACCGACTATGCTCAAAAGAGAAATGCCACGGTAAGAGTCTACTACTAAGAGTATACTAAAGAAGTATTATTATTAGAATAGTAGAAATATTGTATGACTAGCACCCACCTATGAATTCGTTCGCTTTTTTTCGAACTGACTATACTGTTAGCCTTAGGGGCCCTGGAGCCTTTACGGCTTTTACAGCTTTACCGGGCTTGGAATTCGTTCGCGTTGATCTATACATCTATATCTACATATTATAAAACAACGTCTCCTTGTCTGTCTGTCCGTTTATTTTCTTTTTACGCGAAAACCACTTATCCTATTTACATGTTTTTTATTTTTATTTTAATTCAATACTATATCTGGCCAGGTTATAGTATATATTTTGTAAGATAAGTAACATACGAAATAAGCAGTGACGATAATGGAGTATCAATTCGAAAAAAAAGACACATTTATGGCGCTTAAATGGCTAACGCTGAGTAAACCATACGAGATATATCAAATTAATGTTCTACATAATTTTATATCTTAAAAAGAACTACATAAAGTTAGGAATAGCATACGTGTATTTATCGTCAAAGAATCACAATAAGCATTTTTGTCTTAAAATAGTGGGGGCAGCACGATTCGCGTGTGCGCTCGACTGATGGCATTTTGTAGTCGACGCAGGCGGAGCCGCGGGTACAGCTAGTTACTATATAAAATTTAATAAAAGTAACCTACATCTTTAGCCTCCTATTAGTGAAAGATTTTTTTTGAATCGGTTCAGTAGTTCCAGAGAACACCTTCTACGAACTATACCGCTTAATAACAATAGTACGAGTATATGATATTTAGATTTGTTATTTCATAAGAAAGTGTAGGTACATATGTATGTACATAGGTAGTGAAAATATTATATACTTTAAAAAAGCTGGTGTGTGTTATACAAAACTAGTTACTTTATTAGTCACTCACCTAAATCGTTGTATTATAATTATCTGCGTAATCGTCGTGGTATAGTTCTTAAAAATAAATGCAAGTACTCGTATTAAAAGTAAAGAAGTAATTTACTAAAACTATTTGCATAACTATTTATCGTTTTTTAGTTCGTTTTTTGTAACGGATGCCAATAACTTCTTAGCTTTTATAATACTTGAAGTACGTAAATAATTAGTCCAAATTATTCTATCTTCACGTAATTTACAATAGTAATAAACTTTATTGATTTTCTATTTTGTTAAAGGCAAAAAGATTGTATGGGGGCCGCTGCAGTCTATTTATTTACTACTGTGAATAGCCGAACAACGTCTAGCGAGCCAGCTAGTATAGAAATAAATAAGAACAAATCTTGAATTGAATAATTTGGATCACATCGCAGAAGGTTCGGAAACTTCTTCGCACATAAATAAGTACACGTACCCACATTTTTTAAGCGAAGCTCCTTAACGCACGTTTGTAGTGAGGGCCTAACTCGAAAAAAGTGAAACAGAAGTAGCGAAAGAAGTATAAGTGAAAGTACGACTGGCAGCTGAGAATTAAGAACCGTATATTTTATTTAACCTCAGTCTATGTTATTGTCTTTTTTTTTGTTTGTATTATATCTCTACAAATGTTCGAAATACAATTTACTACTGTATCTTTTTAGATTAACTCTCCTAAGGCTTCAAGTCCGTTAATTCAAATCCGATTCAAAATAAACGCAGTCTTCAGTACAGAGTACAGCTGGAGGTGAAGCAGAACTCTTCAGGTGTTGGTGGTTAATAGTCGTCAAGATCCGAAATGGCTGAACCGTTTTTTTTTCTCGATTTGACTATATTGTCAGCTATAAGGGCCCTGAGCCTCAGGCGGCTTTTACAGTTTCACAGGGCTTGGGGAGAGCGCTTATGACAGTCAGCCGCGAAACTTAGGCAACAAGCTCTAAAGGTGCCAAAGTGGCCAAACCTCGGCTTGGGCTAGATGCAGTTTAATGACTGTATGTTGGTAGGTAGTGAATGCAGTGCCGCTTTTTTTTTAACTGACTATACTGTTAGCCTTATGGCCTTGGAGCTTCTGAAGGATTTGACAGCTTCACCTGGCTTGGGGGCGAGCGCTTAATGCACTCAGCTGCGAAAGCAAAGCAACAAGTTCCGAGGGTGCCAAAGTGGCCGAACCTCGGCTCGGACTGTTGCGAGTATGCAATCCCCCTGGGAAGAGGGAAGAAACGTGTGTATATGTATGTAGTAATCTGTAAATTTTTATCTAAACTAACTAGCCAAAAAAGAAAAAAAATGTCCGTTACAGAACCTATGTACCTAGTAGCGTGCATGTGTGTATGATGCAGTGTAATGAGTGTATGTTGTTTGCTAGTAAATTTTGAGTCACTGTATCGCTACTTGGCTCAAGGTCTCCATGCCGATGGATTGAACCTAGGCTTGAGTTGAGGAGAGGGTCGTGGCGGATTTTTGTTAAGTAAGTCGGAAGAAATAGCACACCATAACTGCTTCATCCGCGTGCGCTGGCGTAATGGTTAATGATACGTAAATACAATGTTCTACAGAAATAATGCTCCTTAGTATATCTAAAAACAAGTCCGCGCTCCATATGCCTATCTCTTATACATAAGCCATAAAAAGGTATTTTGTGACAAAGTTTTATTGAAAATTGAAAAGGTATTTATGAGCATTATTATTAGGCATTGCATATTAATTCTTATAAACGGAAGTTACTTCATCAACAAAATAATTTTATGTAGATAAACTTTGCTCTTTATAGCATGTTATTTTGACGAATAGTTTGGGAGATAATGTAAAATTAAAATAATACAACACTCGTGTCGGGTCTATGACTACAGGTGTAGTTGCGTGAACGAATTGTGTGAAATGCGACGCATAACCCAGGCCGCCCGATAAAAATATTGTCTATACTGAAGTATTATAAATCATCAATCAGCGATTTCTTTTAAATTATACGCAGGTGAAACCGCGGGGCACAGCTAGTATATGTATATTATAACACATTGAATCTTTATTTTTGTTTCACAATAATGCAGTACCAACATATACATAATTTTATATTGTATCTTCATTTGAAGTCAAGCAATACTTTTCTAATAACATCAAAGTTTGTAAACCTGAGGTCAACAACCGTTGTTAAAAAAGTGATACAATGTTATTATAAAGAAAACCTTTTACTGCTTTCCAATAATAGAGGCATTAGTGTTTTTGTTATTGCAAACATTATTACATATTATTATTACTATTACTTATATTTACACTAACTTTTTATTGAATACTCAATGTTTTTTATCATATACTGTCCACGAAACACCTTCGACCATTCACGTTTATTGCCAATGTGCTATTCGGTATTCCACAGTTATTTATAAGGGTTGAACATAACTTTCTTTGCAAGATGCTCAATCGACATTAATAGATTTTATGGGAATTAAGTTTGCTCCTTTGTGGTACTACTACGTCTTCGCAGTTATAGAATGGCGTTGTTTATAAGTTCGTTTTTCCTGTGAAAGTCTTATTTGGCCAGAAAAATACATTATTAAAAGTTTTATCTATTCTCATATACTTACATACTTTGAAAAATAATACCTAAACTTAAAATATAGTCTCATTATAACACTTTTTCTCTAACAAAATAATGTTATAATTAATTTTTTTATCAATACGATACACGGAAAATGTTTATATAGCATTACAAAAAAGTTTTGATTCTAATTTTTTCTTGTCTGTGGCAGCGCCCGCTTTAGCACACGCGCGGTTGATGTGCTGGGTTTTGGCGCCGTTCGTACGTTTTGTTTCACAGAATTTCATGGGATTTTTTTTCTTCTTGCTTAAATAGTTCAATGGTAGCAGTCATTATGAAAATAAAATTAACGCCGCCTAACATTTTAGATGCGGCGAAGGAAATGACTCATCATAATCTATTACCAGAAAAATCGAGAAAATTATATGTTAAATGCTATCACGACTTCATGGCATGAGAAAAACAAAAAAAGCTACTTGGTATTGACCTAGTTTGAGTATTTGTCTGACAAGTTCAAGTGTTCCTCATTATGGTCTAAATTCTCAATGTTATAAGAATGCATTAAGGATATATAATGAAGTCGATACCAAATATTCATACTAATTGCGTTATTGAAAAAAAAAAACATACAAAACTTGAACAATTATTATAACCAATAAACTATTGTTTACTCTTTTAACTTTGATCGTTTATTTAGTAGGTTCAATCCTAATGTATGAATAGATAAAGTATTGCATGAAACTGCACATAAAGGTATTAAACACTGGTGTGATACTATTTAAACACATACTCGTGTTTTAGTACTCCTCATCATGCAACAGTTTCATAAACTACAATTTTTTATATTACTAAGGTGGCTAACAAGCATTGGACCTGCCTGATGGTAAGCGTATTATTAAATAATGCTTTTACACAACATAAGCTAAAAATACAAATCGTATAAAATTATGATCACTCTGTCTCTTGTTTATTAACTTTACTATATTTTAACAAAACATTTGTACCGGGTTATAGCAGTATTATTTGGTTTCAGAGGCGGCATGGCATGAGCGGTCTGGTTGGCGCGACATGCGGCGCGCGCCGCCCGCGCAAATCGCCGCCGTCGCTTTTGCGCTCTCCCTCCTTCTGCGACTCGTCCACGCGGGTGTGTATCCAACTTTATTTTTCCTTATAAAATTTATATAATGCTAGCTGTGCCCCGCGGTTTCCCTCGCGTATAATTTAAAAGAAATCAATGGTTGATGATTTATAATATTTCAGTATAGACAATATTTTTATCGGGCGGCCAGGGTTATCCGTCACAACTCACACGGCTCGTTCACGCAATTACACCTATAGTCATAGATCCGAGCCGAGTGTTGAATTATTTTAATTTTACATTATCTCCCAAACTATTCGTCCAAATAACATGCTATAAAGGGCAAAGCTTATCTTTATAAAATTGTCTTGATGATGAAGTAACTTTCGTTCGTAAGGGTTAATATGCCATGCATACTGCTCATAAATCACTTTTCAATTTTCAATAGAATTTGGTACAAAACACGTTATTGTAGCTTATGTATAAGAAATAGGTATATGGTGTCGCCTTATTTTTAGATGTACTAAGTGCAATATTTTTTTAAACATTGTATGTAAATATATTTATTACACCATATATAGTTATCTTACATATATATATATATATATATAACCATTACACCAGCGCACGCGGATAAAGCAGTTAGGGTGCGCTATTTATACCGACTTACTTATCAAAAATCAATATTTAAGGCTAGCTCAGAGGTGTAGCGTAATGCTAGATAGCCTGTACTATTCCTCGTGAATCTGGCTATCATATACTAAAATATTTTTTCGAATCGGATTGGTAGTTTCAGAGATTAGCGTGTTTAAACAAACAAACAATTAAACATAAAAACTCTTCCACTTTTTTATATTAGTATAGATTTTCAATGTAATTTTTGTTATAAAACGTGTACAGTATACAAACTAGGGTCATTTTATAACATTTTTTTTGTTAATTCTCCTATATCTTTATCTTTTTTTATTATCTATATATAAAACAAAAACAAAAGAGTTCAGTACATTTTCTCCTCTGTTTGTCAAGAGATATTCTTTTTTTTTGTTTAGTAACTAGAGAGAGCTGTAGTGTTACCTACCTATATCTTTTTTGAAAACCGTTTTTTTTTCTGTATTATAAGTGCATTTAAAATTATATATTAATTATATATTAAAAAATATAAATAAAATTTTTAATAATGATTATGGTCGAATTTCTACCACTGAGCGAAAACTAGTAATTAAAATAAATGATTAAACTCAGTCTTCGGTAAACATATATATACAACATGATTTTTATTTTTACATTGAATGAAAAAAGGTTTTCTAAAGATAATCCTCACATGGTATTAAATGTTGAAAGATAATATAATGAGTATGTATCGACCTACTTTTAAACACAGGGGTTCATACCTCAGCATCAATACTAATATTAAACTACTCAAATGAACAACGCCTGTGATACAAGAAACTTAATATACTTCAATAATTAGACCTAATTTATATAATTATGTATAATATTCTTCAGTATTATGTGTAAGCAATAGGTCTAGTTAAAAGATTTAACTAAAGCTATTACTTTCAAATGTTAAATTAAGAGGTTGAAATGTTTTCAGTCTGTTTTATTAAACGATTCGTAATCTAATTTGTTTTTTCATTTAAAATCACCAAGGGAATTGTTTAAAAGCAAATTTGCAATGCCCTTTGATGATAGCGAATATTATCGAATTTTATGTCGTTATCCTTCATGCCTCAACCTTTTGACCGTCATTTTTTAATCCGAAAACGTGCGGATGGTTCAATAGACTGTTAGATGGACATTTCGGTGTTGATGGTTAGCTAATATCGCCTCTTTTAAATTGGTTGACTAGTAAATTAAACAAGAATTAAATTATATTCGCGAATTGTGATTTACAAAAATAAAATAAAAACAACAAAAAAGGAAAATATTTACGTGATTACTTCTACATCTAAATAATTTATCCGAAATTTCTGTGCTACTTCTGCCTGCAATAGATGAATAGTAGTTTTATCTACCTACAACATAAAAAGTTTGAATTTAAATATGTTTGTCAATAAATAAATGTGTAAATGCATGTCTTAAATATAGTAAAATAATAATAATTATGATGATAATATATTTATATTTAATATTTTCAATGACTCTACAGCCGATTCGGAAGGCACTGACTGTCCTTTAGAGAAAAATGGGCAAAGAACTCCAAGGTTGCTGTTTTAAACTAATCTCTTTACAATAATTATCTACATATATATATATATATAATATATTATTATTATATATTATAATTATATATTCATATATATATATGAATAATATTTAAAAAAGTAAATCAATTTAAAATTTTGAGACTTGAAACGACTAAAATCGATGACACGTGTTTCGCCTCTCAACGAGGCATCCTCAAATTGATATTGACTGCTCTGAAGCTAGTGGGCGAGTGAGTGCTGGCAAATTTACATATAGATATTTAATACTATAAAACAAATATTTTGTGTTAAACTGTTTTCAGCGGCAGTGCGCCCAATGCCGTAATGGCCGCGCATTGACCAATTTTCGGCGGTAAATAAAAATTATAAATAACGGAGATAGAGTTCCGGGAGTCAGAGCTTTTATATTGGAAATTTCCTCCTCCTTAATGATCTTTTTCAAAAATTCTTAAATATTTATGGTTTTGAGTTATTAACGAAAAATTGAATATCTTCTTTTTCAACTTATTTTTTTAATAACAATTCCAATTTTTTATGTTCTAATAAATGCTCGAGAAACATTTTTCTAGACGTCGTTCCAAATCGAATGAGCTATCGCACATATTTTTAGGACCCAAAACAAGAATTAAGCTGTTTTCTAACTTTTTGATTGAACTATATTGCTGCGGGCAGCCGGCAATTCGCTATATAGAGAAATGTAGTATATGATAGATTAGCTTATTGGCCGGTTTCTTCCCCTCCCGTGTCCCGCAGACCATTAGGAGGGTCGCGCTTACGGCGGTCAGACTATAGGCAATATTGGTGGCATTTTACGCGTTTGGTTATTGTGCACAAAGGAAATGGATTACAAATAATAACTAGAAATATGTGTTCTGAGTTGCTACAAACACTACTTAAACAGTTTTGTTTTAAGATAAGGAAAATATTATATCCACATGACATTTGCAGAATTGTGTATAAACACATGTTACCATTAAATAACAAGACGAAGAAGAACGGACAGGTTATATATTTAGTAAATTTACAAATTATCTTCACAATTTTTTGTATCATACAAATAACTGCAGTAGAGATTATTATCTAACCACGCAGTCCTATGTTATAATTAGAAAACATTTTGGCTCCAATCATAAAAACAGTAGGTACATATAACCAACGAAGGACCTAATTTATGATAAAGTAGATTATCTTTAATGGGTGATATATATAGTAAATTAAATAAGTACACAACTCGATTAAGAACAAGTTTGGACTGATGTGACATTTTATTCACGTATTCAAACACCACACTAATCTAGTTACATAGATGAAGAAAAGAAACTACTACATCCAAAGTCGTTCATCTTTGATCAAGTCTCGAGAGACTAATACGTATGTACAGTGTTCGACGTGGTAAAATAACATTGATCGTTGTTTGTAGCACAGTTGCGTGACCCATTAATTGTGAGCTGAGAGCAATCTATTCTCTATAGACAGGTATATATGATGTTCAGGATATAACTGATAGTATGTTCAGTACAGACATAAAAATAATACTCTATTATCATATTCAATTATTTTACAAGGAAATAAACTATATTTACGCTAGTCAAAATTGAATTTATTTCACATTTTAATAAATTTAGCTACCTAGTAATTATGTTTTTTTTTGCCTGCCGAGAAAAATTCTAAAACCCACAGATTTGAGAAAAAGGCAGATGGAGCTTTACGTACAACAAAAGTGGGAGATGCATTTAGCTGTATGTCCTTGACAACCAAATAACAACACGTACATCCGTGTGAATAATGTTGCTAGGGTAGTTAACATAAGTTTTACTGTTTTTTTAACCACTTCAGTAGTCTAGTCGTTAATCCATCATCATTCAACAAAAAACTGATTTTGTACTTGAAATGAATGGCCCGAAGGACCTTTACATACTAATTTTCAACTAAAGTTATGTCTGAATATCTGGCATAATTATTTTTAATCCTTATCAATATATATTTATTGGTTCTATTTATTTATTTACTTTTGTTTTATCTCACCATACCTATGCCTAATAGACCCGTTGTCGTATGTATATGAAATTTTTGTCGACCATCTTGGATTTTTGATTTTTGTTTGGTACACTAAATTGTCCAGGTTTATCTATAATTTTTACTTTGAAACCATAACGATATCTCTTTCAGTGTTTCTAGGTCGTTGTCAAACAAACAAACCATTACATAATAAATATTACTCTACCTTTATTTTCATCATAGTAAGGTTGTAAATAAAATGATTTTCCAACGCTACATTAATATCAAAGTAAGCTTTGTTACCTATGAAACAATTTTCTCTCTACCTTTTTGTCTTCAGGAAGAACTTTTACTGTGTAATTACACTCAAGACGGCATATTTTTTATATAATATTAAAACACACGGGTGGCTGTCATTGCATGACGTTTCCTTTGAAAATTGACACAAATGAATACTAATACTAATATTGTTTGGCTTATTTTCGTATTCTATCTGGCTCCATCTGCCTTTTTCTCAAATCTGTGCCAAAACCATACTAATATTATAAAGCTCAAGATTGTTTGTTGAGATTGTTTGTTTGGTTGACCGCGTTAACCTTTGGAAATGCTAGTCAAATTTGAAAAAATCTTGTTTTTATTTTGTAACGTATTTATTGAGAACGTTGAAAGGATATATAGATTCACGCTACAACTCTAAGGAGTGGAGCAGTAATCATGAACGTCAAGCAATCTGACGTAACTTAAGTTACATGGGTGCGTTACCACGCAGTGGAGAGTTGGACGAATTAATTTAGCACGGTTGAAACTGTGGGGCACTGTATGAAAACATACTATTACATACATGAAGACTTACTGTGTTGAACACAAGTCCTTATATTTATTCTCACTTTCCGTACTTGCCTACAACTTGCCAGATTTCCAATCTCCATTTCGAATCTCGATTTCCAATCTCTGTTTTCACAAATGACGACATTAAAGTTTAAATAATTGACTTACAATTTTTTTGCTCCTTGGAGCTCTTCTTATATATATTTAACAAGATGACACGATTATAGTCGATTATATTGCTTCTTATACTTTGTTAAGTTAACACGGGGTTCGGGGGCTATGTGGCATCGCCGCACTCACTCGCCCGCTAGCTTCAGAGGAGTCAACATCGATCTGAGGATGCCTCATTGGGAGGCGAAACACGTGTCATCGATTGTAGTCGTTTCACGTCTCATAATTTTAAATTAATTTACTTTTTTAAAATATTTTTCATGTATATGTATATATATATATTAGTTACCTTAAAATATTTGTATATTTTTTTAATATTCGTTAATGTAGATAATTATTGTAAAGAGATTAGTTTAAAACAGTAACCTTGGAGTTACTTGCCGATTTTTCTCTAAAGAACCTTTAGAGTCCAGTGCCAGTGCCTTCCGAATCAACTGTAGAGTCATTGAAAATATTAAATATATTAACATCTTAATTATTATTATTTTATTATATTTAAGACATACATTTACACATTTCTTTACTTAAAAAACATGTTTAAATTCAAACATTTTATATTGTAGGTAGATAAAACTACTATTCATCTATTGCACGCGGAAGTAGCAAAGAAATTTCGGATAAATTATTTAGATGTAGAAGTAATCACGTAAATATTTTCCTTTTTTGTTGTTTCTTATTTATTTTTGCCAATCACACTTCGCGAATATAATTTAATTCTTGTTTAATTTACTAGTCAAACAATTTAAATCAGGCGATATTAGCTAACCATCAACACCGAAATGTCCATCGAACAGTGTATTGAACCATCCGCACGTTTTCGGATTAAAAAATGACGGTCAAAAGGTTGAGGCATGAAGGATAACGACATAAAATTCGATAATATTCGCTATCATCAAAGGGCATTGCAAATCTGCTTTTAAACAAGTCTCTTAGTGATTTTAAATAAAAAACAAATTGGATATAAATCGTTTATTAAAACAGACTGAAAACATTTCAATCTCTTAATTTAACGTTTGAAAGTAATAGCTTTAGTTAGATCTTGTAACTAGACCTATTGTTTACACATAACGCAAACTGAAGAATATTATACATAATTATATAAATTAGGTTTAATTATTGAAGTATATTAAGTTTCTTGTATCACAGGCGTTGTTCATTTGAGTAGTTTAATATTATAGTATTGATGCTGAGGTATGAACCCCTGTGGTTAAAAGTAGGTAGAACTATGTGTTGAACACAAGTCACTGAAAATTTAGAGTTATATTTTGTAATACTTCAAATGTAGTTTTAAACGTAATAAATATTCTTTAAATAATTTTGGCAATCAAGGTTAAGGAAGAAAGTAATTTAAACTATTTGTTCCCAGGTTCAATGGGCCCAGGTGTTCCTGAAAATTTAACAGTTACCTTTTTAAACCCAACAACAGTCCGAGTGTCTTGGTCAACAACTGCTGAACTTGTCGAGAAGTATGACGTCACTTATAAGCCATCAGACGCGAGGTAAGGGTTTGCTGTGCAATCGAATTGTTACAAATGCTTTCTTGTCTAACGTCAAAATATGATACGGCAGCTTTGCCTTTCAAGACACATTTCTTGACAAGGCTTTTCATACTGAATTTTACAGTTGACGTCATATAGATCAAAATGTTACAAAATATATTAAAAAATGTTCTATTTAGGCCCTAGAAAGGCACTTATGAACATCAAAATACCAATACAAGTTCGCAAAATATCTCAGTCGACGAAAACAGTCCGTCCGCAAAAAACTCGATTGTTTTTTTTTTAACTGTACAATTAATATTGACAGTTAATAGTCATATTAATAACTAGCTGTATCCCCGGCTCCGCACGCGTGGATTACAAAATTATTTGTTATGAAGATATCGTGATAACGTATTTTAGATAAGGACCAAGTATCTTAGTCCTTCAACAAAAAAAATTTGATCAACATCTATTCACTAGCTTTTGCGTGATGCGTGCACAACCGCAAACCATTTTTTTTTCGATCTAACTATACTGTTAGCTTTAAGGGCTCTGATGCCTCAGAAGGCTTTTACAGCGTCACCGGGTTTGGAAACGAGCGCTGAAGGCACTTAACCGCGAAAGTAGGGCAACAAACTCAAGGGTGCCAAAGTGCCCGAACATCGGCTTGGGCTGTTGCCGATCATGCGAAAAAGGCGCGATCTGACTAATTCCCTATCTTTCGAATTTTGAGCTAACTAACTATACATATATACATGTTGCTGCCATTTGGGAGGAAGGAAGGAACATGTGTATATGTATTTAGTAATCAACGGCATACCTCAATCATTTTATTTATATAGAACAAGATAGATTTAGTGGATGCACAGAGAGGGAGTCACTTCTAGACATCACAATCATTTATGTAATGATCCACCATACAATAAATAACCTTTTGACAGTAAAACCTCTTTGATATGTTTTTCTATAAACATTGAGATTCAATTCGAGTAGTATTTACGTAAACTAATCTGTTTAGGTTAGGGTTATGTAAATGCAAAGCATATAAACTAAAAAAAGTGCGTGCCGGCCACGCGCCTGTAGGGTTCCGTAGTCGCCTGTCACAAGATGCAGACTTAGAGAGGACGGACTGATTTTCAATGGAATATGTACGAATTTACTTCTCTAAGTATATTTTATAAGTTAATTGACTATTATCATTAACTTTTAAAACCTTACCTCTGATTGTTTTCCTTTTAACTTCATTATATATACTACTACCATGTTTTTTTCACATACGCAAAAACCACTATTTAATGTGTACCCATACCAATTTAAAGCTTTCTAGTAAGTACTAAGACACTCTAAGCTAAGCTGCGGACAGACGGACGGGCATACTGAAACTATAAGGGTTCCTTATTAACTTCGGAACCCTAAAAGGCCATTTATAACTTGCTTTGAGCCCGCATAGCGAAATTTGCTTTCTCTTTGATATGAAATTTTTGTTTAAAATAAATATGGAGGACAAATTTGTGTAAAGATTAACATCTTGTAATCGCAATATTGAAGCTACATTGCAATTTAGTTTTTACTTGCTCATTCTAGCCATTAATAAATGCGTTCTAGTTTTCGCTTTTTATTAATTTTGAGCAAAATTCACTAATCATATTTTAATAGCATCTATAATCTTTTTAATCCTAATGACCGGCAACATTCAATATTCAATTTTGATTTAAAATTTACTAAGCTTCCGAGACCTCGAGCAAAATTGAATTTGTTCGCGTAATTTTCTACGGTCTAATTGATATTTAAATGGTGCTAAGGAAATTGAACTCTAATATTACTATACTTAAAGATACATAACTACTTGGTGTAGTAGATTACTGCTACATAGCCTATACCATAATAAATGATCTAATACTAGTGTGTCTAGAATGTAGAGAAAATGGGAAAATACGTCATGGTTGAATTGTTGTTTGACAAATATGTTTAGTGGTAATGCATGGACTTGATATCAATCCATTAAGGAATCACTCTGTTGATTATTTACTTCCCTTAAAGTGGAATGTGACTTCTAGGTAAAACCATAAATTATTAACGTTAGAAAACAGGAGAATAGATCTAGACATTATGTCCTTACACGATATTATGAACTCCGTTTCACTCACATATAATTTAAAATAAATTGCTGATTGATGATTTATAATACTTCAGTATGGGCAATATTTTTATCGGGCGGCCAGGTTTATGCGTCACAACTCACACGGCTCATTCGCGCCACTATACCTATAGTCACAGACCCGAGCCAAGTGTTGAATTATTTTAATTTTACATTATCTCCCAAACTATTCGTCCAAATAACATGCTTCAAAGGGCAAAGTACTAAGGAGCAATATTTTTGTAAAACATTTTTTTACGTATCACTAACCATATCGCAAGCGCACGCGAATAAAGCAGTTAGGGTGCGCTACTTATTCCGACTTACTTAACAAAAATCAATATTTAAGGCTAGCTGAGAGGTATAGCATAATGCTAGTTAGCCTATACTATTTCTCGTGAATCTGGCTATCATATACAAAAATATTTTTTTCAATCCGACTCGTTGTTTCAGAGATTACTCTGTTTAAACAAACAAACATAATAAAAAAAGCTCTTCCGCTTTATAATAATTAGATAACTCGGTTGACTTATCTTTTTTAATAAATCTGTTATATAATGATTATAAATATAATTTAGCTGTTGTAAGCCCAAATAAATAAATAAAAGATAATAATAATAACTATCTTTATGAGAAAAGCAAGACTTCGTTAGCAAAATCATAATTATTTACTATTCAGTAAGCTTTATCTGTTAATTACCAAACTATTATCTGCAGTTTGCAAAAATTTACTTTATATAATTACTATATTACATTGATTTATACCCCGTAGAATACTTTTCGATCTCGTCAATGGCGTCAATCCTTTCTATCTATCTATTTTTTAAATTGTGTACTTATTAGGAAACTGATGACCATTTCAGTTATGGAAATTGACATGTTAAATACCTCGGAAATGTTGTATAACAAATATCTACAAACATATATTTTCGCTTATTCACTGTGACAAACGTTTCATAGGAAATTAGTTTTACAGCCGCATGGTAATGGCCGCCGCAGTCCCCTTAAAAGTGTCGCATGGGGAATATCCAGTAATCAGTAGTGGTAGAGATCTATAACCGATTGGACACGACCACCATGCATATGGTGTGATATACCCGTCACAGTGATTCTTGATTGGTCGTTTTGCGGAATCAGTCAGTGTATATCCAACTGTTGAAACGATGATGAACAAAACATGACAGCGATGACAAGCGATGGAATTTTGATCTTACGGTGGCTGCCGTTGTTTTTTGATTGTACTTTGCTTACTACAGTACCGTCACCGTGCCGTTTATAGTAACAAACAATTAAACACGGATAAATCTATGAAACTATAATATTGTCATTATATTGTAATCTATTCAATAATGTACCTACTGTAAATTTTGAAACTGTACGCTTTCATACAGAATTCAGTAATTATATTTTTTGTCTGTTTTTATACTAATATTTAGTTTTAGTTTATCTAGTATACCTATTATACTTATTATATACTACATGTGCCCGCGGCTCCGTTCGTGTGGATTTCAGAATCTATACATATAATAAAATTGAAGGTATTCGTAACAAAAAACCTATTTTTAAAATTTTTGTTAGTAATCTCCAAAACGGTTGGACCGATCTTTGACGAGACTTTCACTGGCAGATAACTGATGTTATAAGGAATAACTTATGATATTTTTATTTTAGAAAAATAATTATGGTTCAGCACAAAAAACAAAAAAGGTTTTTTAGTAGTCCACGCGAGCTATGTCGCGGGTACAACTAGACTAAAATAAAAGTACCCTAAGTTACGCCATATAATATCAGCTAGCCAAGCCAAGCTATCAGCCATTGAAAGTTCCGTCAAAATCGGTTCAACCGTTTTGAAGATTACCTGAAACAAACAGGTCAGAAATTGGTATTTGTTATAAGTACCGTACCGTATATACATTTAGTAAAAGGATGTTATTTTGACATTACAAACAGTCACTTCTATTATATTACATATATATAGATTATAAATATATTAGCTATTATAATTTTTTATACTTAGTTGGGCATTTGGTTATAATCTCACCTGATTTTAAATGATGATATAGTCCGAGATGGTAACACTCTAAGCCTATTGGGAGAACTGGCTCTCAAGTACAGTTGCCAGAACACACCTATAAGGTGCTTGGCGATAGATTTTGCTACTTCACGATGGAAGCTAACCAAGCGGGCATTACCAAGTGTTCTAACACCATGTTATTGTTTCATCACAATATCACGATAAATATTCTAAGGAAGAAAATTAAAATTTTAACTAAAACGCAACACTAAGATAAATAACGTAGAATTTATAAAAAGTATAATAAACTGATGATTGTTCCGACCGATTCGGCCATGGCGACCAAAAGTACTTTGCGTACTCGGGGTCCAGTCACAGAAGCGATCAGATGCGCAGGATATATTAAGGTGCACACGTGTACGCGCAAGACACAGGTGCACATACTCACCCTTGTCCTTCTGGAACCAGTGGAACGGGTACCGTTACGACAGGAGAAGGACCCGGATAGATGGTACAGTATCATGGTGAGAAAAATAGAAGGAGTCAATTAATCTCACACTCCCTAAATCGCCTTCTACGATACCCACGGGACGATATGGAGTGGTGCTATTCTACTCAGCCGACACCACACGGCATAATAATAAACTAAACGTATAGCTTTTACCAAGTAGATATAAAAAAGTATATATCTATTTAATTGACTACAAGTTAATTGCATGAAGCATGTTCTAGGGTGAACGGTCGAAATCGATAGACCACGGCCAACTTAATTGCTTTTAAAAGTGACGCAGTATGTAACATAATTCAAAAGCACGATCAACAGATGTTTATTTGTGGTCGTCATATTTTATTTATTTCATATAAAGCAGGTTGTAAATCATATATAATCAGCGAACATTTTACATTAATAAATTATTTATGATAAAGGTCAACTTATATATCTGACCATACTGAATTTATGGTTCATCGTTTTTGAGAAAAATCTGGTATCAATTTCATACAAGATTTATTGCAATTTTTCTTCTATTTCTTTTTATTTAATAGCAATTATTTTGTTAACCTGCAACTCCAACACATCCATAAAAATTTCCAAAGCTCCTTGGATATAAAAAAGTTTACATACTTTCATATGGATTTTCATCTACTGAAACCTCATGGAGTCAAGTATTTGGCGACGTTCAGCTTATTTTTGTTTTTGCACGCAGTGTTAATATACCTAGTTTTATAGTGTTTTGTTCGGCGCTACACACAATAAAACACGAATACGCAGTTACGCAGACGTGTACATCGAAAAATATTTCTGAATTTATATTCCTCATGGATGTTTATAAGAATCAGCTAAACAGTACTTTTACAAATACCGTATAACGCAAGTCTTTGACAAAATCAGGCTTGTCAAAGTTTTTACGAATATACATTAAACTATAAAGAATATATTGAGAAGGAAAGTCCAGATATTAAACTCCTGGAACCTGTTTTTTAGTGATTCACGAGGTCTCATGTTGTATTGAGGGCTCGAACTGCCCGCTTTTGTAATATGAATATGGTATCTACCTCAGCTGCTGAACCCCACAGCAAAATACCATAATATATTATGCTATCGAAGTAAGCGTAGTGAACTAATCTAGCAGTGGCAATATCTGTTAACTGGTGAATCTTACGTATTGCGAATACAGCAAAACTTAATAACAGGCAATGATATACATCTGGCGTTTTCCCGAGGAAATTCTATGATAAATACCGAGTGACGGATAGATATTTGCTTATTTTACAAGCAGTACCTACCGACATCATGCATAAAGTTACATATGTTGAGTATTAATTATGAATATAATAAGAGTGGTAGGGTATAGAAAATTTCTTTAGAGATTTCTTTCTACTTGAGGCAGCCCGACTGGTGGAATACCTACATCCTACAGAAGATCGCAGCGAAATGACCTAGTGTTGTGTTTCTGCGGTGAGTAGGGTTTCCAGAGCTCCTTGGGGTATGGGGTTCAAGGTCGGCAACGCGCTTATGATACCTATTTTATTGCAGGCGTTTATAGGCTACGGTAGCCGCTTACCATAAGGTAGCCCGTATGCCTGATTACCACCTTTGTAGTATAGTATAAAAAAAAAGATATTTGAAATAAAATAAAAAACAGAGGTGACGTCGGACGTTACTTTTTATTATTATGTTGGTATAATAACAAATATTACTATTAGGCCATAATCTTGATCTTTGTAATTGCCACTATTCGAAAAGTGCGATCGAACAAGAATTGATTTTTAGAGATTCGATTTCTATGACGGAGTCAACTAGGAACAAGAAGTTTCGTTATGTCCGTCTGCCTGTTCGCGGCTTAGCTCAGAGGTTCTTAGTACTAGAAAACTGTAATTTGGTACATGTATACATATTAATCACGCCGACAAAGCAGTAAGATAAAATCTTGAAAAAAATGACACTTAAATTGGGAATGAATTATTTTTTTCTTGTGTATCCCATCGTGTGGGTTGACGTTGGATGATAGGATATTAAAGAATATTCAGGGATCCGTTTGCGAAAGAATTAGCTTTAAAATGCTATTTTTGTTGAGAGTTAAAGAGTCCCCGCACCCCTGCTACTAAAATGGCTGATTTTGGATATGTGCAAAAAATATATAATGAAGTTAAAAGGAAAACTATCAGAGGTAAGTAAGCTTTACAAATTAACGAGTAATAGTCAATCAAGTTATTAAAAGTACTTGGAGAAGTAATTTTGTAGAAATATCATTGAAAATTACTTAAACTTAAAGCCCCCTTGTCTGCAATATTGTGACGGGTAACCACGGAAACTTAAATTGCGCGTGCAATGCGCGTGTAAATTTTGTTCATATTATTAAAATGTCAAAGAAATGTTCAAACATATATTAATTATTTGCGGTTGAAGCGCAGCGGAAACCAATAATTTATCTATGGTTAAAAACTTGTTTGTTGGTTTTATTTTAATTTTAATTTTTTTGAAGTTATGCTTTTTTGACATATTTAGTACAGGAAACGCGACATGATGAAGTTAGCCATCAATGTAATTAAATTATAGTTTATTTATACAACGGTAAATTATTTTAACACAATTAAAAAAAACAGTAAATTGTATTTAAATTTTTGGGCTTATTTTTCTTTAGTTACGACAAAAAAGTACAACTTCTTACGAACATACCTATATAAATAAGTATACTTTTTTACTAATTAAGAAAAAAATGTATAGGGTTCTAATCTTGTAAATGTGAGTGGGTTATAAAATACCTTGCTATTATACTATAATTTCATACCTTTTTTTATTGGAAGCCCATATACGTCTTTATGATTCGAATCTAAATCCTTCAGCGTCCTATCGTGTTTACAAAGAATAACCATATGAGAAATAAAGTTATTTTAAACCTGTTTAAGGAACTAAGACCTTTCAAAATGAGAAACCGTCACAAATAGTAATTAAACGCTAAAACTTCCTTCGATGCGGTTTCTATATGAGATTTTGCCAGACTTTGAAATTAGGCAAACGTTAAAGCTTGTACCAGGGTGCATAAGTGTTAAACTTTTTAGAGTATGATTTTACATTACATAGATTCAAAAGCGCAATAGATTCACACTGATAGACAACATTTACAATAAATTATTGTAGTATTTGTAATAAGTTGTTGTATTGCCGTACTCGGGTAATAAATATGCTATTTACGCATGGTTTTTTGCTAACCTTTAACAAGTTTTATGAGAATAATTTAGTGAGAACCATAAACGCAATATGTATGAGTCGTAAGTGAAGCCTATATTTCAAATTTTTTTTTATAAATTTACAAGGTTATAAACTGATTTTTCAAGTCATTTACAGCCCAAAATCACCAAAAATCCTATAAATTTAATTAACCCTAAAGCAAATATAACAACTTTACTTACGTTTTTAAAATGCTATATAATTTTATAGCAATACTTTTAATTTCTCATTTATATATAAGTAAGTATACTCTCTCTTGTCACAAATAAAACAACGCTTTCATACTGATAATTTGAATGTGCTGAATGTAAGCGTTTACATAAATTTGTATTCTAATTTAAATGATTTCAAGTGTGATTTATTTTAAGATAGAATAAAAAATAATGTATGTACTTATGATGTTTTCTTTGGCGGATGATAATAAAAAAACCTCCAAAAAGTCAATTTCGCTTGCCAATAACATGTTGAAATTAGCCATCAATGATAATAATGTAAATTTATTTTACTGACTTATTTGTTAATTGTCTTATAATAATTTACCGTTGTATAAATACACGTTTTTAATGTTTTCTTTGTAAAAAAATAATTAATATTGTACTTGTATAAACATATACAACATTATTTTAATTAAAAAAACATGGACAATTATATTATTGCCGGGTTAGTAAGAATCTGAACCTGACTCGGAGGCGACCACCATGCGCATGGTAATAAATCAATTACAGGGGGCTTTCTCTTTACTTTTACGCGTTTCGAGATCACTCAGTGTATAATAAATTGTATATCCAGAATTATCGATCTCTCTGTAGTCGTATTTAAATTATATCCGCGTGTAGTACAAGGATTAGAATTAATTATCCACGGTTTTGACACACGTATGTATATATATTTCATTACAAAAGTCTAAAGGCTTCGTAGAGTGCTTTGTGAGTCCTATGTAAATATTTAAAATGATAAATACGGTTTGTATAAGCCCGATAAATAATTAAAGTACATTCTAGTATATAGTACTTGATAGATAAACTAGTTAAAACTTGAAGCGAAACAAATAAAACAGTCGACTAGATTTTGATTTCGTTCCATTATTATTTTAGCAATGTTAGTGAACATTTGAAATGTATGTTTGTCTTTTAGGATAATATTTTTGTTAAATTTGTTAGACTATATTATAATAATATCAACTTGGTTTTACATTTAACTTTTAATTATTAATGTGTTTTTGTTGTTATAGGTTTAGCGATGTGGCCTCAATCTTACCTGATGTTAAGTGACGATGTGGCCCAAGATGGTAACACGCTAAGCCTAGTGGAAGGATTGGCTCTCAAATGCAGCTGCCGAAACATACCTATCGGTGTTTGGCGACAGATTTTGAATTTGAGGATGGTAGCTACCCAGGCGGGCATAAGAAAAAGCCCTACCACCATGCTATGGTTTCTTCAGGATGTTTCCATCATCGAAAGCTCAGGCCCATTACAGGGATTCGAACTCACGTCCATCACTAAGCTTACACTTCTACCACTAAGCCTTCATTGCTTTTCCAATCATTATCATTTAATTAGTTAGATTGTATGTGATTATTGAATTGTAACATGATATTTATGTATATATATATACATATATATACCTACATAACTTTAATTAAACATATCTTACAACGGTAAAGATATACTTTGAAAATAATAAAGTTTACGTGTACTTAGGTACGCACGTAAAAAGTTATACTTTTATGGCATAAAAAAACAAAGATAACTCTACTGCCGTCTCCATATTCACGCCGTGAACACTCGTGAAGGGGCGTGAACGCGAGTATGGACGTATTTCACGCCTGTTCACGGGGTTCACGTCTATTCGCTCGTCGGTTTACATTCCGAGTCGATTTTTTGTGTCTGCGTCAAAGGGTACGCGGCTTATTCACATTCACGGTGTTGCAGTTATAAAATGAATATGTAACCTTATTGTAATAATTTCATTAGAATGTTAAATTATTCAACATTTATGATAATATTGTCAGATATGACGGTACTTTAGGTATATCATGATAAATTAAACATATCTAAAGCAAAGTTAACTCGTTCTGTTGCGATGTGTACTGGTTATCTACCATCATTTTCTCTCTTTCTTTAGTTTATTTTGTATCTTTAACAAACAGATAATTATAGAGTGCCAGTGCACATTGAGTTAAAGACGCAGTAGCTGAAGTTACGTCCATTTAGTACTAGTGTGTGAATGCGACTGTGAACGTTATGATTGTGGAAAGTAATTCACGTCGCGCGGAGTTCACGGCGTTAATTCTCGCCGCGACTTCACGACGCGCGTCTAGAACGGCCATAAAATTATTATCCTGCGTGCCAATAAAACTATGTTTATTCATACATCGTTAAACTAATTTTTCAAAATAAAAGTTAGTAAATTGAATTCATATTATTATCATTGATGAGTAACTTCATTATGTCGTACTACAGTCTCGTGATACTTAGGCAGCTTTTAATTTTACATTCTACAAAACGGGCAAAATGAAATATATCTTTATAAATATTCTTCGTTACTTATTGTTATAATAATATATGTATTAGAATTACTAGGTAGTGTTCGAGTAAATAAACATATTACTAGCAGAATATATGATTCTGCTGAGTAGTTCTTATGTATGAGATTTATTATATGATGTTCAATTGACTAAGTTTGCAAGTTAGCGCTGTCGACCAATCATAATCTTCGGCCAATCATAGCAATGCCTATGGAACGACGGACAGTCTCGGTTGAACAAAGAACAAAGTAGGATTGTGGCAAATTTAATGTGATAACAAGATTGAAAGAGTTAAACATATTGTAAATAAAGGAATAACGGAAAAGTGCCGCTGTGTTTTATTCCCTCTGACTTTGTTTATGAATATCCTAATATTTTTTTAAATATTGTTAATAAAAAAATGAATATAAATTAATAAGTTGTAATCTGATTATATAAAATAATGTCCAAAGTATATGTATAATAGCGAAAAACACTCAAAGGAGTCTCGGGTCCATAATTGATGAAACCAAAACGGCATATTTTTGAAAAAATAAATATTCCCAGCCGAGAATCGAAACCGTTGATTAAAAAAAAACACTGATACACTATCGAAAGTTTTGCTAATAAGGATCAGATTCGAGAAGTGATAACATAAAAATGTAGGATTTTAATAAACTGAAATTTGCCTTTAATTCATACATTACTCGTACCTCGTTCAAAATGATGTTCAATTATTATTTTTTAACATACCCCCACAACATCATACACACCATCACAACATTATACTCCTTTGATTATTGTTCGCTATTCCTCAAAGTTTCAGATTTTGCGATCCACGCCCACTTGAAAAAATTCACCTGTATAAAAAAACATTCCCACAGTTCCTGTTAAAAGTCGGTGTCTGAACTAAATTAAATATTCAATATTTAAATCGGAACACCACAGACTGTTAAATATTCATCAGTATGCCAGTCGATAGTAGGAAACTAAAAGCGGAAAGTTCACCGCCACTAAAAGAGATATGATAATGTGGACCTACGTCTGCTGCCGGTGGGAAATTTAATCTTGGCATAATTTATTAATTGATGACTTAACATGTTGCGAAATATACTGTTTACACTCCCGTGTATTCATTAAGTAGAGTCGGTACATGTTTTCTCCAAGCAGGTACAAAAAATTTAACGTATGTTACAAGGACTGGCTTCCTATACCTACACGTCATGTCAAATAACATACTATTTAATATAATATGTCGGAGAATCGTCGATGTAATTATGGAAACAGTACTAATGACTTAGTATCCGTACTATTGACTTTATCACTAATGGCTGAGTGCGATAGCAACAGGTGTGCTTTGACAGTACGCGCTTTATAAGCAATATACGACCGATTTAAGGGCTGACAGATTACTAAACACATATACACTTGTCTCTTCCCTTCCTCCCAGAGGATAGAGACAGGTATATTTGTATAGCTAGTGTAGATCGAATGATAGGGAATTAGCCAGATCGCGACTTATTTGCAATCGCTGCAACAGTTCGGCCACTTTGGCACCCTCGGAACTAGTTGCATTGCTTTCGTGGCTGAGTGCCTTAAGCGCTCGCCCCCAAGCCCGGGTGAAGCTGTAAAAGCCGCTTGAGGGTTCAGGGCCCTTAAGGCTAACAGTATAGTCAATTCAAAAAAAAAAAAGAATTAAGGGCATTCTTACTACAGCCGTGGAAGAGTAACATTCTCTTCATTGTAGTTAACTACAAATAAACATAGTTCCTCAGTGACGTCACGCTGCCCGTCTCGGTCGCGTTGTGCCTATATGGTAACATGTAGCATGTTATAGACAGGATTATTAAAAAAATGCGTCTTTAAAAAACAAAAGCGCTTTCATAAAAAATATGTTGACATTATTTTTTTCACAACTAACTGTGTCCGCGGCTCCGCTCTCGTGAACTACAGAATACCGTTGGTCGAAAGCACGCGCGAATCGTGCTAGCAGCTTCCGCTCAAAAGACTGAAGACAAAAATGCTTATTTTAGGTAATGCTTAGAAGATAGATATATCGGTCTTTTTAAGATTTACAATTATATAGAACATTAATGTGGAAGTACATAATTTAAAGAAAAAAGTAATGAAAAATTGCATGTAGCTTCCTTTGCTTTTAAATAACACATTTATTAATTATTCAAAATGTCATTAAACGTAAACTGTTAACTCATAAACACTTATAACTGTTTATAAAAACCTTAACAAAAGTAGTAAAAAAATATGAAGAAAAAAAATTTGATATTTTATTTTAAATCAAGTGAATATTATGTACTTGCTTGTTTTCTTGAATAGTAAGAAAGAAAAAAAGTAGTAGTAGTAATAGTAGAAAGAAAGTAAGAAATAGTAAGTTAGATATATTGATTCCGCTATGAATAAACCTGACTAATACTCGAATAAACGTGTTTCGTAAATTCCATTCCATCGAGTTTCTCTCGTGCCCTTTGTAATTACGTAGTAGAGTCAATACCATTGTGAGAGACTCAATCGCAGCAAATTAGGGTTACGTTTGTACAACAAAGCGAACGTGTTTTCCTCGGGAAATTCGTCGGTTACACGACTTCCGGCCTTGCACCTCTATACCGTCACAGGTTTTCTCTTTGAGTTTTTTATCATTTTGTTCTGTTTTTATTATTAAGGTAGAGAAGACGTAATATGTTGTGTATTTTACAATTTAATTAACCAAATAATCAAATTTTCTCAGGGTCCTCCCGCTACCAGCTAATTGTTTTTTCCAAGTCGATATAAACTAGGCTGTATGGGCAGCAAAGATTTTTTTAAATATCCTATGAAAAAAGGTTTATCTTATAATTGAAATAGCTGGGTCCCACTATTTCAGTCGTGTTATTTGATTCGACCAAACCCCACTGTGCCGCCGAGAATGCATCCGTGTATCCTATAATTATTTTCACTTCACGTACTTGCCTGCAGTTCGCCAAATTGCTTGACGTTCATTGTTACTGCTTAGCTCCTGAGAGTCGTAACGAGGAGTTATAAAACATGTAACCTTCCTTAATAAATAGACTGTATAATTAAAGAAGAATATTTTAAATTCGACTGTTATACTAACTTTAACTACTATACCTACCATTAGTCCGTTCAAGCAAACAAGCGTTAACTGAATACTGTCTGACTACGTATAACAGACTACCAATCATCATCATCATTCCAGCTGAAAGATTTCCCCTGTTGGACGTAGGCCTCCCCCAAAGAAACGACCAATCCTATGCTGCCCGCATCCAGCGGTTTCCTCAAATATTTACCAGGTCGTCGGTTCACCTACTATTAAGAATAATTATCAATAATAATAATAATTAGAATTAACAATCACGCACTATGAATTACAGACAATGAATCACAAACAAATCTTCCGATAGCTCGTGCGAGAATAACATTTAGAAGTTTTTTTTTCGATTTGACTATACTTTTAACCATAAGGATCCTAAACCTCAGACGGCTTTTACAGTTTCACCGGGCTTGGACTGTTATTGCCTGCTTATAATGCGTGCGGTCACAGAGCACACCTGTTGCTATGTCACCCCGTCAGTAGTGCGGTCATTACTACGGTTTCAATATTTACACCAACAATTACCAAACTCAAACAAATGTTTATAATAATAATATTGGTATTAGTTAATATTCGTATAGATTTGTAATTTATTAATATATTTTATTTTTAAAATATATTGTTAGGCATCATAGTTTTTTTATATGAAGTAATTCTACCCTATGTATGACTATACGTTGCCGCCTCTAGGCATATATATTTAAATCGAACACGCGATATTATTACTTAATGCGATATTTCTATTGTGTCTCAGCACGACAGTTATCACGGTTAGCATCCGACCGTTAATTCCATAATGCTGTGTTTAATCAATATCTGTGACCTGATTTATTCCGCTCCGCACCTTTCGATAAATAAGACTACCGATAAGGCCGTGGATAATTTTCGAAAGTTTACAAAGTTATAGGGATGTTACCGTCTTTTTATTTTATCTGTTTCTACCCACAGTTGAGTAAAGGGCCGTTTGTTTAATCCAGTCAGTTCACCTCATCTATATCCTACCCACTCATCTTTGAACAATTGTAGGTCTTCACTACTTAACCAATTTACCCCATCTGCCATCATCCCTGCGGCGTGTGTGGCCCACTTTCATTTCCTTTCAGCTACGACAGTGGCAATGACGATGAGCCTGGTTTGTCAACACATTTCGTATTATGTCTCTGAGAGAAACTAACATCGTCCGCTCCAACGAACGTTGCAAGTTGTATAAAAGCTTGTAAAAATAATGTCTCAATATGCTATAATTGAAATCCATCATCTTGTTTTTTTTTTCTATTATATATGACTTACGAAACTTTTCAACCAGAGTCAATGTTTTATTTCAATTAAACTAATAGTTCGATATCGTTTGTATCTTCTTAAATGCTACTTTTGTACCAGTTTATTGAACGTAGATAAAGTGGTGGATATTTTCTACTTTACACAAACATTCTAATCCTTTATCTGCAAATTCGAGTGACGTGCTATTAATTTCAACTATGTCATGCAAAGTACTAGGTACCCAGAAGAATATTTAAAAAAAAAACATGAATTGTCTGCCAAAAACGCCGATTACTAAATTATAAATATTCTCACAGAATACCCTTGATAATACGATCTTTGAAAGTATTAGGTACACTTTACAGAGTAACAAAACTTCTGACAGGTAATTACAAATTTATTCCCAATACGCCAATTTTTGCCCGTATACGTGTACACAGAACATCGAAACATTCCACTGAGATTAAATATAATAACTGAACGCAATAGAATGCCTAAGAGTAGCCAGAAATGTATGAAATAAAGAGAATTATTACATATTTTGCCTAGACATTCTATAGAATGCGAGATGCTATTTAGGAAAACTATGAAATACATCTCCGATTCGTTTCAAACATCAAGTGGGAGGTATTGGCAGGATCTTAAAATGTCATGTGATGGTTTTTCTTTTTAAATTCATAAAATTTATATTATTTGGTATGGTAAGTACTTTTGGCGGAATTTTATGGGTTATAGTTTGATATTTATGCCAAAATGCCAAATTATATTTAGACAAAGTATGAAAAATGACCCAGATAAGGCTATAGTGCTCGTCAGACTTTGTCTCTGAATACTCGTTCTCGGAGTAGCGATCATAAGACTGCGGCTTTCGAAGGCTGCCGCGGATGGCTCACTAGTACTTGTTTAGAAGTCCAAAGAAAAGTAACCGAGCAACGGCGGTATTTTGTAATAATGTCACTCTTATTATTTTTTTAAATGACGTTTGTGTTTTTGAGTAAGGCATGTTATTTATAATATTTCCTAGGCATTACACAGAATATACGTTAGAAAATATCGACGATGCCCGGTTAGATTAGGTTGGACTTGCGAACAAGTACTAGCGAGCCGGCCGCAGTAGCAGTCCGCGGTTGAGTGCTTAAGCGCTCGCCCCCAAGCCCGGGTGAAGCTCTAAAAGCCGTCTGAGGTTCCAGGGCCCTTATGGCTAACAGCATAGTCAGTTAGAAAAAATATTTCTAAAAATTATTCTTGCATATATATCAAGATTCATGTAGAATAGTATAGGCTATCTAAAATTAGGCTACGCCTCCCTTAAATATTGATTTTTGTTAAGTAAGTGGGAACAAATAGCACACTCTAACTGCTTTATTCGCGTGCGCTGGCGTAATGGTTATAGTGATACGTAAATACAATGTTCTACAAGAATATTGCTCCTTAGTACATCTAAAAAAGTCAGGCATATGGTCTCTTATACAGAAGCCACAATAAGGTATTTAGTGTCATAAAATTCATGATAATAAAAAAGGGGTTTATGAGCATTATTATTAAGTATGGCATATTAATCCTTACGAACGATAGGTACTTCGTCATCAAGACAATTTTATGTAGATAAACTTTGCCATTTATAGCATGTTATTTGGAATAATAATTTGGGAGATAATGTAAAATTAATATAATTCAACACTCAGCTCGGGTCTATGACTATAGGTGTAGGGAGCAAACAAGCCGTGTGATTTGTAATCCAGACCGCCCGATAAAAATATTGTGTATAAAGAAGTATTATCAGTATATTAATCATCAATCAGCAATTTCATTTAAATTATACGCGGGTGAAACCGCCGGGTATAGCTAGTATATATATATACCACATACTTAAGAGTTTACGCAAATCTTATAATTATTTTATATATATATAAACTAGTTGTGCCCCACGGTTTCAGCTCTCCAGCGCGCTAACACACCCGTATAGCCTTGGTTATTTCCTTATTTTTCTAAAGTTTGCTAGATTGCTTCCTAAAGGTCATAGCGTGAAGTTATAAAGCCTTTTTTATTAAATATTTATTAAATTTATTAAACCTTCCTCAATAAATTAGCTATAAAATGTAAAATATTTTTTCAAATCTGTCTAGTATTTCCAGAGATTTACGCGTTCCTCTCTTTCTTCATTCTTCTTCCTTCCTCTGGCCTTGTAAGCAGAAAACGACAAAATTGACTCATCGCCCGTTAGTTACAGAGTGGTGTTGGAAGTGGCTGGGAACTCTGACGCTGTAATACTGAGCGGCTTGGAGGCAGACACCCAGTACCAAGTCACAGTCGCTGCCTTGTGGGGCGGCCATAAGTATCGAAGCAGACCCATTGTCTTCCGCACCCTGGGTGAGTCAGTTTTATTATTATTATGATACTGGGAAACTGTATCTATAAGAAGTAGAGATAATCAAAGCAATTATTAACTAACAGCAATATATTGATGTTAAACTAAAGACAATCATCTATACATACATAGTATAAAACTAAACGTCTATCTATCTATTTGTCAGTTTATGTTCTTTTCACGCGAAAACCACTCATCCGATTTACTTCATAGCTGTGTTATCTGGCCAGGTTATAGGATATGTTTTGTAAGATAAAGTAATACACGAAATAAGCAGTGACGATAATGGTGAATCAATTTGGAAAAAAGACGCATTTGGGGTGCTTAAATGGCTTACGCTGAGTAAACCATACGAGATATATCAAAAATTATGTTCTAAATAATTGTAGATCTTAAAAAGACACCGATAGCATATATCTATCTTCTAATAATCACCAACAATAAGCATTTTTGTCTTCCGTCTTTTGAGCGGGGGCAGCACGACTCGCGCGTGCTTTCGACCAACGGCATTCTGTATCCGAGCGGATCCGCGGGCACACCTATTATATATTATTTCCGAAAGATGTTTTCTTTCTTAACAATGCCATTTCTCCGTTAAATGTTCATTTAAATTAACGATTCAAACATTATTTAAAATCTTACGTTCCCTGCTATTGACAAAACATAGACAAATAGTTTAATTGAAATTAATGTATTCGTTAAAAAAATATATTGAAAATGTCATCTATATACAATCTGTTTAACTAACGTGACAGCTATTCGATTTTTTATATTCTATAATGTGCGAAACATTCGCACGGATCAGCTAGTCAACAGTTGTTAATGATAAAACCTGATATATAATATACATCTCGATTTCTAAAATGTAATCTTTACAAATTCACTACATTTCAATTGTACTCGTAAGGAATTGAGTTATAAATCGTGGCGGGTGTCAATATTTTATTTTATGAGTAGTTAAGTTTTACTTAAAATTAACAATAATTAGTATAATAATATTTGTGTGAGAATCTCACACTAGGTTCTTCTTCTTAACCGATTAAAAGCCAAGCGTATGGCCTGCCTCATGGTAAGACCATCTGATGGTAATAGGTTACCTTAGCCTATGGGCGCTTGTAACACCAGAGGTATTACTAGCACCACAGAAGCACGAGATAAGGTTATTTGGCCGCGATCTTGTTAGGATGGAGGTATTCCACTAGTCGGGCTACATCAAATAGAGAGAAGTTTAAAAAGAGATTTCTCTGTGTCCTACCTCTCTTATACTGTTGCGCGTATGCAATTAAGTCGCGATCTGACTAATTCCCTATCCGTAATTCGATCTAAACTAACTATACATATATACATGTTTCTTCCCCCTGGGAGGAGGGAAGAACTAGGTTAAGAATTAGTAGTAGTATTTAGTGGTCTAATCTGTCAAATCTAACTAGGCAAAAAATAAAAAAAAAGGTCCCTTACAGAACCTATGTACTTGTGTGTTGTGCATGTGTGTATAATGCAGTGTCATGTATGGCTGTGAAAGCTAGTGATTGTAGAGTCACTGTATCGCGCGAGCGGCTGCTCTGCTCAAGGGTTCCATGCCGATGGATCGGACCTAGGCTTGAGTTGCCGCGGAGGAGGGCGGTCGTGGCGGGTATTTGTAAGGGTCACGGACAACAACAGGGTAGGATTATAAGACGAGTATTCTCCTACCTGGTGATTTTTCCTTAATAGGTTGATAAACGTTATAAACTGTCTCATCCCTAGAGATCCACTGTACTTTAGTAGCAGGGAAGTACAGTCATTATTATTTTTATGTAGAAATCGGGCAAACTAGAAACCTTATTCAATAGTTTCATTCAATAATAGACAAGAAATAAAAACCCTGTAGTATAAATATATATAAATTAGCGTTTTTTCAAAATCTTTATTCTCCGAAAGCTTTTCATAGATTATTTTTAAACATTTTGATACAATGCTGCATTCGAATACGCGCGTTTTTATATACTTCTTTATATATGTAGTTTTTTATTTCGATCTAAACTTACTATTGGAGGGAAGAAACATGCGTATGTCTATTTATTAATGTGTAAATTTTGGTCTACATTAACTAGCCAAAAAAGGAAGTTCCCTTACATAGCCTATCTACCTGAGTGGTGTGCATATATTATGTATACAAAAGCAGTGTAATGAGAGTACTTTTTAATAGCAACGCGTGGCCGATTGCAACTAGACTAAATCAGTGCTAATACTACAAAAGTCAAGAGATAGTTTTTTCTTGTTTTAACGCGCTAATCTCTAGAATTAGTGGATTAACGAAATAAATGGACAATTATTTTGTCCAGGTTACGTTTTTTTTTAATCAACTATATTATCAAAGAATTAATTTCAATTTTCAAACATACTGTTACCTCACAGGTTGAGAATCGTGCAAACGAAACGCGGTTAGTTATTAAATAAATAATGGCATCCGTTACGGCAGAATAATAGTACCTAATAAAATTAATACCGGAAATAAAATCACGGGTCGGAAAAATACTTTTTACATAGATTTACGATGCTATTTCCCCACTGGACTTCTACCACTGTAATCTCAACACGTCCTATTAATGCCAGTCTTTATGTCATTTTGTTAGTATCTGCATTACGTCGCCTCGAGTAAAAACAAACAACATTTTGACATCATACCTCAAACAAACGATTTTTTTGTTATTTACGTCATAGGCGAATTCACGTGTTTTGTGATCGAACACGAATTGATACATTATTCAAGCTTAAAAATAAATGTAGTTTGTTTCATTGTGATAATATCACAAAATCAAAAATAGTTAGTCGATAAGTATGTAACATAAAATAATCATTATTTGTATATAGGTATATAAGTATTTTAAAAACTTGCCTTGAGTAATAAAGTATATAATTTAAATTAATAAATGCAGTTTCAAGTCCTTCCATTTGGTTTTATATGAACGCGCGAAAACGACTTTAATGCAGTCATCCCAGTGAACACGTTACACTTTGACATCACACAGAAGGCATACGTGGGTCACAGCATTGTCATATACATATGACATAAAACTGACGTGTTTATTGATCTCAAAGTTATGTTATGCTCTGTGATAATGATCTAGCATCATATTGATGTAAAATATAATTTTAATGTAATGTCAGGGTAATCACCTTTATGGAACGTTCATGTGATGTAACATTAATATGATACGGTTATGTAAAATCAGAGTAATTTTTTATCGTACAACTGACATAACTATAAAATCATATCTTCAAATAACCGATAACTCACATTTTGACGTGCTTTAGACATAATAATAAAAGCAGAATTTACATCAAAGATACGTATGACTGATATAACGGTGAATCTTATCCTTACATATCTGGGAAACACTTTTTTAAACTCAAATATTTACATGGTTACTTTTTTACGATTTTGCGCTGGGTATCGTTTGGTTTTACACATTGGGTATAAGGGCTAGTTTTTATTAACAAATTATTAGTGGCTGATACAGGTAACACGTATAACATTTATTCACCTTTCAGCATTGACTGGAGGTACTTTCACATAATAGTCATTCTCGTGTGAAAGTTTGAATTTTATTTCAGCATCTTACTTCAGCAGTAATTTGAAAATTAATTTGATATAAAGTTATAACGACGATATATTGACATTATCAACCCTCTAACACAAATACTTTTTATCCAAATGATGTCAGAGTTAAGTAAATCCCATATAATTTTTATATTAAACGGATGTCAAATGTACATTACAGTTATATCATGCTTGTTGCATCAGCATATTACATAAAAAGTGTGAAATAACGAATCAAATATAACTCACGACTGATTGATTTCATACATAACCGATAATATTGCTCGATGTCCCGCGTGTCCCGTGGACTACTGTTGCCTCAGCTTCCACCCGAAACCCGACAGTCACCCGTCGGTTATTTTAAAGACAAAATGTTTATTGTGGATGATCCTTAGGAGATACAAATATGCTATTACGGAAATTTTTGTAGGTCTTTTTAAGATCTACAACTATGTAGTACATTAATTTGATATATCACTTATAGTTTACTCAGCGTAAGCCATTTAAGCACCTCAAAAGCATTTTTACTGGTTATTTCCTACGTTTCTTTATGTAATAAAATATATCCTATAACCTGGCCAGATAATATAGCTATAAAGTGGTTCTCGTGTGAAAAGAACATAAACAGTCATACAGAGACACGTTGAGTTTTATAATATGTATGGATGGATATATAAAAAAGAGAGATACTATTTATGTCGATTCGATTAACGTATTACGAAAACATAACAGGCCTTAAGTACGAGGACTGCCTGTAATATCTAATTAACTCCATCTTTCTTAATATTTGTAAGATGGCATGACAGCGGACATTATTATCGTAATTCGTTTTCGAAAGGTGTTAAATACATATATATGATATGAAATGATATATATGATGATTTCATATATATGAAATACGTATAGTGTTTTTTCCTAAAATAGACAGCCTAACAATAGAAATACCAACTAGTTGTAAGTGATATTGTCAATATATTTGTAAATGTGTTAACGAATGAATTTTCATCAGCTTTGGGAATTACTGCACTTAGTATAATTACGTTGCTTTGACGTCATACGTTAGTGAATTGAGGGCGGTGACTTAAAAGTACTCGGAATTAAATGCATTACAAAATGTCAACGACTAATTTTAGTCATCTGTATGTATGTATATTCAGTAGATATACTGCAATTACTGCATAATATTTTTACCTTGAAATATGCAATTTTTCAAATGTTTTTCTTACACCTAATTAATATATCAGCGATTTGATGACCACGGCACTTGTATGCTTCCATATTTTCCAATAAATAGTTATAGATAGTATTAAATTCAATATTAGTTTTTATTAATATTTTTCGAGAATAATATTAAATATAGCTGTGACCCGCGATTTCAACCGCGTATAATTTAAAAGAAATCGTTGATTTATGATTTATGATACTACATTATAGACAATATTTTTATCGGGCGGCCAGGGTTATGCGCCACAACTCACAGGGCTCATTTGTGCTACTACACATATAGTCATAGACCCGAGCCGAGTGCTGAATTATTTTAATTTGACATTATCTCCCAAACTATTCTTCCAAATAACATGCTATAGGGGGTAAAGTTTATCTACTTAAAATTGTAATGACGATGAAGTAACTTTCGTTCGTAAGGATTAATATGCCATGCCTAATAATAATGCTCATAAAACACTTTTCCATTTTCAATAAAACTTTGTCACAAAATATCTTATTATGGCTTATGTATAAGAGGTAGGCATATGGTATCACGGACTTTTTTAGATGTACTAAGGAGCAATATTTTTGTAGAACATTATATTTACGTATCACTAACCATTACGCCATCGCACGCGAATAAAGCAGTTAGGGTGCGATATTTCTTCCGACTCTTACTTAACAAAAACAAATATTTAAGACTAGCTGAGAAATGCAGCCTAACGCTAGATATATACTATTTCTCTTGAATCTGGCTATCATATACAAAAATAGTTTTTGTATCCGACTGGTAGTTTCAGGGACTAGCGTGTTTAAACAAACAACGAACAAAAATCTGTTCCGCTTTATTATATTAGTATAGATTTGCTGGGTACCTACACGACAATTGGCCCCAACTGGATCGTAACCACCATACATCATGTAATATTCGCCATCGCGTGATGTGTATCCAGTAACCAAGCGGTGAGTTAGCGATCTGTATACGACTAGGTCGCGAGTCATAGTGACTGATCTCTGGTTACAGTGACTTTTTTTGGTTTGTCGCGATTCCAGATTAGTTAGTACTTTGTGTATATCCACTTTCCAAGAGGCTTGCAAGCCGTTGTTTTTGTATTTTTCTGTGCTTACTAAAAAAACAATGAGCCGTCATTGTGTCGCATTACAATAAAAAAACAAATATCAATATCATAATTAAAAAATTCTTCGAACTTGATTACACTGTAGATTATGAAACCTTTTGAACGACAACTATGTTTCAATCGATTGAAATGAACTTACCACATTCAGACGGCTATGGAAGCGTGTATTGGAATTGTAGAATCTAATTCCGATCTCATCGTTCCGTTAACGTGATAATTGACATAGTGAGAGATTTCACACATAGTTATCCTACATTCCACAAACTCGCATAATATACTAATATCAAATTTGTTTACGCAATAGAATATTGAAATTTTCTTTTAGTGAGCTTTATGAAGTTGTACGGTGTTGATATGATTATTATCTTTATATTATGATGAGATTTCCCATCAGCAAATGTCAGGGATCATTCTATTTTAACACCATATTTAACATGCTTAGGGAATCCATTTTCAATAATATTTTTTACTGCTCAGCCACGTTATTAGAAGAAACTCGTGTTTTACTTCATGCTTCTAGAGCCACTGACTCTAGACACACGGTAGTGTGTTAGCCAAGTTTCGATCGGGCGGCCAATGTGTATATTTACACGAACCATTTCGAGCTACTTAAGACCCCTCTATAAGTCAAATGCACTTGAACATACTTGTACGTTTAATAAACAACGCTAGACCTGAAATCCTAAATGTCACGAATAAATCTTTTATATCTCTTGAGTTATTAGGGTTTGAAAAGTAGCATTGTTGTTTGACTGAACCTAGACCAATTCAAGATGACTCAGAAACTTGAGATTTGACATCATAAGCATATTATACATAGGATAAAAGACCAAATAAAAAAAAAAAACAAAAAGTACAATTTTCAGCGAAATAATACTTATGAACAGTGCTTCCATCCGTCCACCAATAGATGGCGTTGTGCCAAGTTATAATCGTTACGAGATCAAACTGCAACGACGTTTTCATTCACTCACCAATAAAAGTAATGATATCCCAATATAACATAAATGTGAAAAAGGGGTCAAGTTCGGTAGAAACGACGGTAGACGTTTTCACCGATAAAATAGCTGAGATCTAACGGGTGCCAAGTTCCATTGCAGTTCCGTTAATTACAGCTGTTTGAATAAATGTACGTTCCTCAATTCATTTACAAAGTAGTCTGTTACTTAATTGACATGAGCTTACTAACTTGGCGAGTCTAAATTATTAGATTAAGATATTAATGTACTATTGAATTTTTGGTCTTAAAAGGAACTACAAAGAAGTCACCATAGCATATATCTATCTTCTAAGGATCACCTAGAATAATCATATTTGAGGCAGCACAATTCGCGCGAAAGCATTCTGTTGTCCGCGCGAGCGCAGCCGTGGGTACAGTTAGTTATAATATAATACACTTATACAAAGAGAATTAGGGCACAGAGAAAATTTCATTGGAGATTTCTCTCTACTTGGGGCAGTCCGATTGGTAGAATACCTCCATCCTACAGAAGATCTCAGCCAAATAACCTAATGTTCTGTTCCTGCAGTGAGTAGGGCTTCCAGAGCTCATCAGGGTGAGGGTGCAAGGTCGGTAACTCTCTAGTGATTGATACCTACGGTATTACAAGAATCCATAGGCGACGGTATCTGCTTACCATCAGGCGGGTCTTATACTTGTTTGCTACTTTTGTTGTATTTTTTTTATATGATACAAAAATAAGGAAACAAGCCGGAGATGAAATTTTATAAAATAGGTACCTAAAAAGATAAATTATAACATTTGTCTGTATATACATAATACACTAATATTATTAAAAGGGTACAGTTTACGAGAAATCTCTGGAACTACTGATCTTATTCTAAAAATTCCCTTAGATACAAAGATTAATTTTTATTGTTATTAATTATAGTATTGTAATTAACGCGAACGAAGTCACAGGCAGTTGTTAGTATAAAATAATTTAATAAGTTTGAAATTTATTTTGTGTCCACATTAAAAGGCCACTTTTTCTTCAAATTTTTCGACTTAAGAGCTTTACGGTAATCTAATCTTTAGTAGCTATATAAAGAACATTAACATAATTATGATCTCAAGTGTACCGAGGTTTATTTGATCTCACCTGTTTATTCGAGTTGTTGTTGTAGGCATCTTTTACTGTTCACTTCATGTCGTTGCATTTGGCACAACTCCAGTCGGTTCATTTACCCGTACACGATCTTCCGGATGCATGAATACACATCTATGTTCTGCAGAACACTATTCTGATAGTTTTAAAATGATTTTAAATTTTAGAAAATAAAACATTTATGTATACTGTATCATTATAGAAGTACGATGGAAATGGTGGAATTACTGACAGTATTCTATTCTTCTCCACTGATATATTCGTATTCACATTTTTATTAATTTTGGAGAGAGGTAATCTATGATATTGTTTTTTTTTTGGTTTTAGGGCTTTCGCTTGGCTAATTACTATTTTCGAATTATCAACAAATACGTATCAGTGTGTTCTGACAGTTGACAGCAAGACACTATTTAACATTGGATACATGCTATCTTCGAACTCATTATCAAACAATATTAAGTGTGATTGTGGTTAAATGAGACCCTATAACATATCTCTGGCACCTGTAACAAGCGAACTAATGTTTTTAAAAGCTGTATAATTTATACATTCACATTAATTATGGGGTTTCATTTTTGTATTGTCTATATAAGAGTCTTGACTCATTTATGGAATAGTTCCAGTCATTGTTTCTCATTAGCTTTTACTAGCAGTCCTAGCAATATTGCAAAGGATCCATATACACATCAAGTCAAAGTCCGCTGTATTTTAATTTTAAAATTTGTAAATACCTTTATCACATTTATCTTTATTACTTAATCAAAATAATCATCTAACGCTGAATCATCATCATCTGAGGCTCTACAGCCATGGGTAGACCAATATCTGGTCCAGTATATCCTTCCACTTTGATCTATTTTTAGCTTTCTCTTTTCAGCTCTTCACACATACGTTTAGACCTGTCTCGAGATCTACGTCTATCAGGTGTTCCCTCCAGAAGTCTTAGTTATTCTAGTCACCCCTATGAAATGTCCTGCTCATCATAGGCATCTAATTTTAATGGCTTAAAAATCGTTTGGTTCCTTGTATAACACGTATAGCTAATGGTTAATTCCCATATGATAATGCATAATGTAGCTTATATTACTGCTTTGACATCAGCATATCGCCTGTTAAAAATCCAATCTAAATCGGTGTGTCTCCATTCCGATTTTTTTATATGATTGATTTGCTAACTGTCTTACTTAGGTGCTGCAGAGTTTATTTAAATTTACCGCAATGAAAACTCTTTACCACGTCATGTTCCTACTACACTAAGGGCGATTTGCGTAACATGTTTAAATATCATTAAAATAAGACTAAACGTATTTAAAGTGGTGAAACAAAATTAGCGTATTGCACAAAGTAAAATTAATTTGCTAAATATGTTTAAGGAACTGTCAAAATTAAATAGCCAAAAATGACTATTTAGCGCCGCTAAATACGTTTAAGTGATAAAAGGCGTCGCGACAGACAACAGTATCCTTTCATTTATCGCAACGGTTTTTATAGGAGTTGTCAGTGGAGCTGTTACTATTGTGTTAATTACCAAGTTTTCTTTAAGTGATATTCGTACGGTGACAAAGAAATTTTAGCATGCGTAAGCAGGTCCATAATTCGACAAGTTTTTGGCAAGTTACTAAAATTAGGTTCCCTGGTTTTTGTCACACTATTACAGTTATTTTACCGACTCGCTAATTATGTTTAACTAAATCAGCCCACTGTATGTCTCGTGCAAGATGGCCTTAAATGCGTTTACGATAAATCCATTTAAGAGGCTAATTGTAATTAACTAATTTTGTTTAGCGGTAAGTTAAATGAAATGTTAGGCAATTCCACCGAGTGAATCTACATGATAAAAAATAAAAGCAAATAAATTAAATCAAACCTAATAAACTAAATACCGATAACAATTTTAGACAACGGTCAGAGAACTCGTGAACGTTCTCTGCACTCGCAAGTGCTTGCTTATTCGAGTGTTTAGAATCGTTCGAGAGGCAATCCTGCAGCGTTATTGACCGGTGTAATTGAATGGTTTCTTGTCAAACGCATTAAACGGCATTAATTTAGTTCAAAATTGTAAGGCGTAGTTTTCATTTTACGTACCAGTCGTTCATACAGTAACGGAAAAAGTTATGCAGTGAAAATGTGTAAAGAAGAAGAGGTTGTAACCCGTGGCCTGTGGTTTCAATAAATGTAAAACTATTCGTAAGGAAAGTAGAAAATAATCACAACTGGTACGTACTAATGAGGGTGTTAACTGTTAATGCATTTAAAGGAAGCGATATATGTTTGGGTGTACACAGTGTAGATGCATTTTATTCTCATATAAGATTAGCGAGAATAAAATGCATCTACACTGTGTACACCCAAACATATATCGCTTCCTTTAAATGCATTAACAGTTAACACCCTCATTAGTACGTACCAGTTGTGATTATTTTCTACTTTCCTTACGAATAGTTTTACATTTATTGAAACCACAGGCCACGGGTTACAACCTCTTCTTCTTTACACATTTTCACTGCATAACTTTTTCCGTTACTGTATGAACGACTGGTACGTAAAATGAAAACTACGCCTTACAATTTTGAACTAAATTAATGCCGTTTAATGCGTTTGACAAGAAACCATTCAATTACACCGGTCAATAACGCTGCAGGATTGCCTCTCGAACGATTCTAAACACTCGAATAAGCAAGCACTTGCGAGTGCAGAGAACGTTCACGAGTTCTCTGACCGTTGTCTAAAATTGTTATCGGTATTTAGTTTATTAGGTTTGATTTAATTTATTTGCTTTTATTTTTTATCATGTAGATTCACTCGGTGGAATTTTTGACGAAAATAACATTTTAAAGTTGTTATGTATTTTTCATCATTGTAATTATTTAAAGATAGACTTAGGGTACGCTTTTCTTTGTTATAATATTCTCTGTGTAAAGTTATTATTAACTATGAGAGACACTGTTGAGGTGGCTAGTCTGTTTAAATCATGTACCTTATATTATTAAACTAGCTATGCTCAGCGGATTCAACTGCATTAAATTTAGATTGTAAATGCCTGTTTGATACATATGATAACTACTTAACTACATATTGCCAGGTTGGTTGATGTTAGATATGCCTTCCTTTCTAACCTTCTTCGATAAATAATATATAATATAAATAAAATACAACAAGATTCTTTTTTTCTTACTGGTAGTTCAAAAGATTAGTGCGTTGGAACAGAAAACAAAAAAAGCGATATATTGAGCTTTATTATTAGCATAAGCATTATTCATGCTACGATGAGGCTGAGTTATTATACGAACTCCATAAAAGCTTTAGCTACCGCCATTAAATTGATATGATACCAAGCACTTATCCAAATTTAGGGTAATTAAAAATCTTCAGAGTTATGCAACCTTTCGCCACATAACACTTCACATAATTTCAGCCTGTTGTCCTTCCACTGAGCAAGCTTAAAACGTATTGGCGAATTCAAACGCTGTCAAATCTTTAGATCTGTAGAGTTCCAACTACTTATACGCGGTTTCTGAGGTACTTTTAACTTTAGTTTATTTTTTCCATAGCGCTATCGGTTCGATAACTCATAAATCGCGTTTCTGAACACACCGTCAGACGATAAACGTCAGTTTATATTAGCTACCAAAATGGGCGGTTGATCTATTTGATAAGTGTTGTTTGACGTTTCTACTATCAAAACCAATCTAAAAATCTGTTTCACATACACATGGTCGGTATTAAAGCAAATTTGTATTTCATTACGCATTACATGTACTTTCGACTTGTTGGGTGTTCAGAAACACAGTGGCAGTTAACTGAAGTTTGTCTTATGCACAACTTTATCGAATAAATAACTAGTGAGAGTGTAACTGAGATGTTCAGAAAAATATGATATTTAAGTTTCCTAACAATATTCTCTTTTTTTATCGTTATATGTTTGGCGTAGTGGCCTTAATCTCATATGATGTTAAGTGACGATTGGGCCCAAGATGATAACACGCTAAACCTAGTGGAAGACTGACTCTCAAGTGCAGCTGTCGGAACACATCTATTGGTGCTTTTCGACAGATTTTCAACTTGAAGGTGGTAGCTAGCCAGGCGGGCATTACAAAAGTACGCGAAGTCGTACACGCTACCACTGAGCCATCATTGCTTCAAATTGACAAATTAGTTGGTACATGCGTCTGATCGAACCTATTGACATTAAACGTTTATTTATGAAATTGATTACGATGATTTAAGATACTAAAAAACAATCTATATTCATATTATAAAGATCAAGAGCTTGTTTGTTTGAAAGCACTAATATCTGGAACTACTAGTCAGATTACAAAAATTGTTTGTATTTTATAGACTATATAACTTTACGTTACGAATTTAAGGATCGGAGCAGTAACCGTCAACGTCAAGTGATTTAGCAAGCTGTAGGCAAGTACGGGAAATAAGTACCACGATAGGCTACAAAGGTGAAAGGTGCGACGCGGTAAAGACTTGGTAAAAAGAGTTGGTAAAATTTAACGCGGGTGAAACCGTAGGACATAAGCTTGTAGTAGTATAGAACTGTAACACGCGGCTTTAGCTAATATTAGTGCATTTACAGAGCCGCCGCGGACGTCACCCCAGCAGGACGGGGGGCTGGCGGGTGCTACGCCCCGGTCTTCCTTGGCGCCACCCGACCCTTCGCCCACATTTCCCACCGTAAGTTTATTATATACAGATCGGTATAAATGGCCAGATGTTCTTTTTCGAGTTTTTGGTGGGATTTTATTTTTAATTCATTAACTTAGGTTCTTTGACTCTATATTATGTAATATTGGTGGCATTTTGCGTGATATAGTTTGGTTATTGTGCATTCGTGAAGTGGATTATAAATATCAAATGGAAACATGCGTTTTGAGATGTCAAAAAAACTTCCTAGATAGTTTTTAACAAGGGAGCCACCATCTTGTTGGACCTACTTTGAAGACAAACACATTGATACTGGCAAGTGGTTTTTGCGGCACCAAAACAAGAAGAAGATGTTTTTTTGTTGCCTTTCAATTTTAAATTAATATAATTTTTAGTTTATGAAATATAAAGAATGATTATTTTTAGCTCTGCCTTTTTCTAACGATAGAAATTAGACAAATAGAAAACTACAAAATCGGCGTTTAAATTTTCACTTTTTTTTATAAATAAAGCCGTAAATGTTGATTATGATGACTGATCAATGCCATAATATTTCATCATCATCTACTTGATTTAATTTATAAATGACATATTAATATGTAATGGTATATATTATATAATATATAGGTACTATATATGTTATATATTCCACCAGTCGGACTACCCCAAATAGATATAAATCTACAAAGAAATTTCTCTGTGTCCTACTTCTCTTTGAAAAAACTTGCCATTATACCACTTGGTGTACAATGGTCGCGATCCGGTCAGACAGAATTTTCGTTTCCCCAGCAAAATATTAATTATCATTAATTTTACAAGTAAAATGTAAATATTTGATAAAGAAGAATAAACTTTATGAACAGTTGAAGACGTTATACTTAGTATGAACGCTTGTTAAAATTTAAAACGTAATTTTGTTCATAATTATTTCCACTCTCACAACTTTTCCAATCACTTTTAAAGTACTAACATTGCTAAATTTGCTGCAAGTTTGAAATATTACAAAATGTTTGTTGAACACAATCATAAGTTTCATTTCTCCAGCAATAATTATCATTCCAAGAAATAATTTAATACTGAAAATCTTTATCCCGAAAATCACAGAAAAAAAATAGCAAGTGAAAATTTTATGTAAAACTCTTGATATTTGCTTTATTAAAAAATAAGTGAGTATCTTTATCAATAATATATTAATTTTAATTTCATAGATTAATTTTAATTATTCTTCATACATGACGCGGTGAGTGTATAACCGGAGTAGTTAAGTATCAAGGGTTGAAGACCTCTTTAGCATCCGAAGCTTGGTTGACAAGAGAGAATATCTTTAGCGATGTGATTAGTACGAAGATTCTAGTGCCTGGATTATTTATTTTTGTTAATTTCTACCACATATTGTCAATGTCAAAAAAATAAGACGCTTAAATTTGATTCCAAATATTAAATATGGAGATATACTCGTATTTAGGAACACATTTTCACATATGTCCATTTTATTTTAATCTAACCACAGCTTGTATTTTGGTAACTAAAGAGGTGTTATTATACCATACATAATCTCTTTTACAAAAAAACGAGCCCCCAAGCAAAGAACCAAGTTTGTTGTTACTATAGTTTGTATGATAACTTTAGGTAGTCTTATCCTCAGAAGTTTGTTAATTAATAAGCAAAGGAATAGTTTTCATCAGTTTTATCATGATATTCTGATGAAATTAACGAGAAATAATGTTAAAGTTCGAAGCGCTAGTAGTGTACCTGCTCGCTAAGTAAAAATGAAACAAGTTTTTTTATTGATTTTTCTTTAATAATGTAAAAGCAGATAAATGTTTAGTATGGAGTGTGACCACCTCTTGCTGAAATCACAACCGGCATTCCCACTCCGCCGTAATCACATTCTTTAACTCTTCGATGGTCTGCGGAGCCGGCTACACTGATCTCACTCGTCGTTTCGGAACATCCCTTAAATACTCTATGGGATTGAGGTCGGGACTTCAAGCTAACCAATCCAAACAATGAATTCCGACCTCTAGCATACGCGTCCACATAGTCAGATCGGTGGGCGCGAGCGTTGTTGTCCACAAAAATTCCGTTCTGAATCGGTGTCTAACCAGTGTGCGGTTTTGTTAAACAATAAAAACAAAATTCACCTCCAATATAAGCGTATCCTTTCTATATTTTATTAATATACAATGGAGAAGTCCAGAAAATGCTGATTAGGTCGTATTCTTCGGATTGGAACGAGTTAACTAAGTCTATTCAGAGCCGAAATTATTATTTCAAATGTTTTTATGTACGGTCAAATATTTCTTAAGATTTAAGGCTTCCAATTCAGCTCAAATTCACTTTATCAAGTCAATTTTTTTCATATAGTTTACTTTTTATATTAAATAGCATTTATGAATCAAAGTCGTATTATAGGATGTGAGTTAGGAAGAATCATGGTCGGAATTAAGGTTTCCTTCTAGAGTTTTCATGTAATTCGAGTAATTATACTATAACAATATACTTCTTGAGAACAATAATATAAGTGCAAATACTTTATTTCACATAGCTTGGTTTTCTTGATTAATGTTACGTAAATAATTGAAAGACAAAAAATAATATTAAGTAAAATTTTGTGTATAACAGTTCGGCTTAGTGATTAAACTGAATAATGGAATGTGTATTTGGAGCCTTTTTTTTGTTTTTTAATGATTAATAAATGCTGATAAAAGATATCATTAAAGAAATACATATGTATTTTTATAAAAATTGGCTAAGTGCTAAAATCATCGGGTTACGTGTTCCGAAGTTGCCTATCACAATATGCGAGGGCTTTTTGTTTGTACATTGTTTAACGGTTAGTAACATTCAAAAATGAGCCCATAAATGACTATGGTTAGTTTTGATAATATTCCTTTTAACTTATATATTCCTTAACTTATATGTACTACTGCCATGATTTTTTTTAAATATCCAGAAACAACTATTTAGCTGGAGGAGGGTACACTTGACTTTAACAAAAACTAGCACTTTAAAGCTTAATATTTCGCAAACGAATCCCTGAATCAACAATTTAAACCCCACTTTACGTGTAAGAAGGTACCCTAAAAAGTTGTCTTTCTAGTTTTTATTTTACAACTTTGTCGGCATGAATAATATGTATACCAATGCCAAATTACAGCTTTCTAGTACTAAGAACTTCTGAGCTAAGCTGCGGTCAGATAGAGAGACGCACATAAGAAACTACAAGGACGGACTACGTAAACTCTAAGGGTTCCTTGTTGGCTATGGGACCGTAATAAAAATTAGTTCAGTATTCATTAAAATAAAAAAATGTAAAACCTACTAACTCTCCTGTCTCCGCTGACATGTTGACATACTTTATTTTGATACAATGTCCTTTTTCTTATCTGTAACAACCAGTATATTTTATTTGGTGAAATAAAAAGTGGCAACCCTATTCCATGATCTTTACGATATCGATATTAAAGATTTGTAAGATTCATTATACCGATTAATGGGATTTTCTATCTCTATTTGTTTTTCCGATAACTTAAATAAAAAATAAATAAAAATATGGCTAAAATACACCGCATACGCTTATTCGGGATTGGTCTTTAATAAAGATTGAAAAGGAATATTTGGTAACAAAGGATCGAATGCTCTGTAATTAAAATACTTAAAAATAATTTGCGTTTTTTTTACTACAGTACCTTTGTCATCAGTTGTATTACATCCGATAGTTAAATTAAACGGCAATTACGTGTCCTTTGTTTTACCTTTTGAGTTTTACTTCTTTTGGCGTTTTTAGTAGAGTGTAAAATTGAGAACCGTGCTCATAATGTGACAGAAGTGCGACATAAAGCCATAGCTGTGCAAAAAATAAAAGTCAGTTAAATGAATTCATATTATTATCATAGCTATATAAAAATAAAACTCAGTATAATAAATTTACTGTAAAAATCAAAGGCAGTAAAATGAGATATGGCAAACTCAAGTAAAGCATAATTCCGGTGATTTTGTAAAAATACATGTAGTGGTTAATTATAATCTTTGGAATAAAAAATGGTTTATATGAATGTACCCAACTTAGAAATCGAACTCCATTTTAAAGCGTCACATTTATTATTATTATTTTTAATTATAAAATTAGTATGTTCAAACCGTATATTTATTATTTTATAAGGTTTGTATGATAGAATGGCATTTTTTGTTTTCTTGAAAATCCGTAGCCAAGCTCCGGTAGGTGTGTTCCGGTAGCTACACTTGAGAGGCAGTTCTCCACTAGGTTTAGCGTGTTATATTCTTGGGCCTAATCTTCACTTAAAGAATAAAAACGGTCTTACATTTATTTTCACATATTATAACTTTCTATTTATCCAGATACGCGGCGTGGAAATTGGAATAGTCGTGTTGGTTCTCATAGTGTGGATCGCGGCGATAGCACTATTTTTCAATAGATGGGGGAAGATCAGAATGCTGCTTCCATATCAGCCGGACTACAAACAGGAGCAGTTAAAGGTAAGTTTTGTATGAAAAGGTACACCTACTGTAAAACAAAAATGATTTAATATAAACAATAAATTGGAAACTTAAAACCCCCGACACAAGTAACCCATTTTTGAGATCATTCCAATGAACCCAAACACGATATCTCTGCTGTAAGTTGGTGAAGAGTTAGGTATCTTAAAAATTCCAGATGATGCTGCAGCATCAGCTCAACGTTGCCATGTTCTTCTAATATCATTGAAGTAATAGAATACAAAATTTGGACTCGATCAGAACTGTAGAAGATGCTCACATCCATTTATCAACTAAAAAAGAGCTGATAATCTTCAATAGCTGAACAGATTTAACTGTTTGAAATTACCTTTCTAACAAAAAAAAAAACTAGTTCAAACCGGTTCAGCCATATAGGAGCTAGATGCCACAGACAGACACGCAGATACACATGTTAAACTTATAAAACCCCTCTTCTTGCTTTGGGTGTTAAAAAAGGTGTGATGTATTTATTGTAAAATAACAATTATTGTGTGGTTTTATGAAATCTCAATGAAAGTGAAACTTTTTAAAATTTAAGAGATTACAGTTTTTCATTTAATTACTCAAAATCTCGCAAGATATCTTGGCAGGGTTAATGGCAGTTTCCTTCGCCTCTCCTTAATAGATAAAAGAAATAATACAACGAATAATATAATGTATTATTCCTAAGCAAAAAATACAAATTGTTGAAGACATGTGACATACATTCTTTAATAACACACATTAACATATACAATGTTCCGAATTTACGATTATAATCCTTGACTGGACGGCATAAATTTCAGTTTTATTTGCGACAATGAAATGTAATTCGACATGCGATAGATGAAGGCAAATTTTTGTGGCTATTGAATAAAAGTTTCACTTTTTTAAAATAATTGAATATAAACAAACTGAAACAGTAGATATTGTCACAAGTATTAGTGAGAAAACTCAATGAGATTATGGAAAGGTACAATTAAAAGAACAACTGGATTCGTGTACTTACTCGTATGTACTCGCGTTAGAAGTTATATTTTTTTGGATAATTAAATAATATCAAGTGTGGCTGTCATCACCAAAATAGAACAAGTTGTTTAATAAGCAACTTCTTAGGGTAGACTTTTGTGTTACAATTATCGCGTACATTCTAAAAATTAAAATTTATATTTTTTTCATAAGGCGCTTAAAAAGTATAATTTCAATAAAAAATATATTTACAAAAATATTGCATTTCTAAAGATAATAAAATAATGTTTAAAATGATTTTCATCTTTGTACAAGAATTCTTATTTAATTCAATTTGTCATCGTTAAAATAAAGGACTTCATAATAATTTAAATGTAATACTATAAGTATTAGTAGATTTTCTGCTTGTTAAATTGAATTAATTAGCATCGTTTGTATAGATTTCGATAATAGATGTATTCAACAGGTGAGACAACGTATTTCTCAAGCACCGACGTCGCTTTAAAACCCTAAATCGGTTTGTTATTTCTATGTTATACTCTATACTCTAAATCATATTGTAGAACATAAGTAGTTAAATATATGTAGAATATAGTATTGTAAAAACATTTTTATTTGTTGACAATGAAACCTGTTATATTTATCTACACCTACTTCTTCATAAACCCAGTATACTACTCTTTCAAAAAAGTACCAGGAAGAGATCAATAATACAAAAAATGTTAGTTATTCATCCAAATTCATTTTATCGCCTTCAGAGTTTGCTCCTTGAGAAACGACTCACTTACGCCAACGAATAATTCAATCATCAAAACATTTTTTAAATGTTTTTTTAAATTGTGGTTATTTCTCATCGCGTATTCTCCTTTATGTCTTCTACCGAATGGAAACGGGTGCCACAAAGTGGTGATTTAAGTTTAGGAAAAAGAAAAAAGTCGGCTGGAGCCATATCTCGTGAATAAGGTGGTTACTCGATGCTATTTATTAAGTTTTTGGTCAAAAATTCGTTCACAATGATTCGTTTGCATGTCAAACTCGTAAACCTACGTCTCGTCACTAGTAACAATGCGTTTTATGAATGTTGGATCGGAATTCACTCGTTTTAGCATGTCCTCAGCGGCTCTTATGCGATTTAGTTTTTGGAAAAAATTCAGGTCTTTTGGGACTAGCCGAGCGGCAACATGTTTCATACCCAGGTGATTATTTAAAATGATCGGAAAGTTTAGCGGCTATCTCTCTCTAAAACTTGAATGAGGATTTTCAGTCACTATTTCGTTCACTTTTGCATGATTATCTTCAGTTGAAGAAGTCGATAGCCTACCAGGGCGAAGCCAATCTTCTAGAATATCTCTACTGCTTTTGAACGCTTTGTACTACTCATAAGCCCGTGTTTTTGATAAATTGGATACACCGTAAGCCTTCTGTAACATTTTCAGTGTCTTCGAACACGAAATTTCATTGGCTATGCAAACTTTAAGACAAACTCTTTGTCCACAATTTAATTCGCAATACACACTAGATATGATCTGACTAAAAACAACACTGTATTTAATCTAGATGACCGCAACTCGAAACTGTGCGCCAAAATTAAAAACGGTTGTGCCAATCTAACAACAAAAAAAATTCGTTACCATAAACCAAACATCCATTCCCGATACTTTTTTGATTCAATGTATAAAGCCGATAGTGACTAATCATTTGATTATAAATAAATGCTATGTTAATTCTATATCATGTACTAAGTATATCGTTTTTTCTTTCTTCTATTAATAATTATTTATAGTGTTAGTATAGATTTAAGGTTTTATTCTTATACCATAAAATACTTAGAGATTACTGTAAAAACCGATAAGCTATTCAATTAATATTAGCTTAAAAAAACCATGGTCTTGTTTATCATTATTATCCTTGAAATAATCTATATCTTTACTACTAATCAAACTAAAATGGTAAAGTTTGAGTTTGTAGAAGTTAATCTCCAGAACTAACGTTTGGATTCCAAAAAATCTTTCACTAATAGGAAGCTGCATTATTCCTGAGTGACATACTATTTTTTACCTACGACATATTATTTTTTGTCCTCACTAAATTAAGTCGGTTGTTATTAAACAATAAATAGCGAAAAATATTTTATTGCATAATTCAGATAAATAAATGAACATTGCTTACATTCTGTAATGTGCGAAATGTCTGTACGGGTCATCTAGTTTATTCTAATTTTCTTGTATAATCTTAGGTGCCAGGAAGCAGTGCGTTGGCTGCAGCCACGGCGGGCGCGAGTTGCGGAGCACATTCAGCACCTTCCGCCTGTTCGGTAATTATGTCTACTTTGAAATTAATTGTTATTGTCACGTCATAAGATATTGTTTTTAAAGCAGGAGTTACGTGTTTGGTATACTTTTTATGACAATTTAAATTGTGTATTTGCGAATCCGTATAAAATAGTTTATTTTCTTTTGTGTTAGTATTTCTTTTCACTTTGACGTAAACATAGATATTTAAACTCAAATGAAACTATAATAAATCTATACTTTCTTGTTGTATGAATATAACCATGAATATATATATATGCTTTTAGCGATAATGTATATCATATTATTCGATGTGGATTTTAGCATTAACTGAAAAAAAAGTAATGGGTCCAGCAGATCACACGTGTCAGAAGTGAAAACTTCAGAAAAAAATATGTTCTTTAAATATGTTTTTATATTAAATATCCTAAATCAGCGGGATTCGAACTATCGACGACTTGTGCGTACTGCGTATGAAGTCTGGTCCTCTCACACCACTAGGTCAATCCGACGGCGATCACAATCATGAAAATCAAGACTTGCATTAACCGTTCATAATGTAATAATTTATAATAATTAATATATTCTATCTCTTTTTATCGTCGCTTTTTCGTTTCATCGCGTTTCAAATCCAAAGGTACTAAAGACGTTTACACTAAAAAAAAAAGTTTGGAGTTGGGCTTACCAAAGACTACAAAGAACAATTGATCTATAATTTCATGAAAGTATTTTATCAATGTAAGATATGTGGCCATCATTCTAATGGTGAAAATGTTATAAACGATCACTTCAGAATATCGCGTTTCTCTATCAGCCAGTACTTATTCAACTATTAAAAATTATCTCTTAGCTATGTACCTATGCTTGTTTTTAAGCTTCAATTAAAGTGTTAGTATTAATCTTTACTTCGTCCAGTGTAATTTATTTGAACTAAGCTTTATAAATACAGATGGATAAAACTGATATGATATATCAAGTTCTATCTAAATATATGAAGCCCGAAGGTTCAAGGCAAATCCACTTGGAATTGCAGTAAATATAGCGTAGCGTGATTCCTACTGTAACCGCATTGCAGCATTGCTTTCATTCGAAGGTTGCGAAATATCCTGATACTTTAAGGAGACTATATTTAGACCACAATAGATTTAATGACTTGCTTAAAAGTAAGTTTTGTTTTCAAATATAATTTGAAATCGAATCGTTTGTTTTTTAACAATGTCGACAGCATCATGTTTGTCTAAAAACCGTCTAGATTATAGTTTAATATACATTGATTAGTCCTTTTTTATAGTTCACGGTAAAATTACAGCACTGCGTCTGATGAAGCATTGTACAATTAAAAAATGACAACGGAGAGAACGGCAGTCCATCACCGGTCGTCGTTTTTATACTTTCCTGCATAAATATCTCTTAACTTTACGCTTGAAGGATCCGATGTTGGAAGAAGGAGGAAACGCACTGGCCGGGAGACGTTTCCACAGTTTCACTGTACGGCAAAGATAAAATAAAAATCAAAGTTCCATTGCAGTCATTATGATGGGTTCCTATTATTATATTCTAGCTCAGCAAAATGAGCATACATCACTTGATGGTAAATAGGTACGGTACAGTGTTAAAGAAACAGCGGCTGTCACAGGCGGGTTTAACAATCTTAACCTGAGCGCCACTTGCTGGGTGGCAGACCACGACTTTTTGTCCGACTAGTTTGCGACCACCTTACAACAACCGCCACTGAGCCGGTTTATATCGAGAAATTAAGAGTGGTGGTAGAAATTTGATCCGGATTAGGTCACGGATATCATTATATATCCGTCACAATGACAAAGGCCTCACCGGTCTGCTAAAACGCCTGTTTCAAAATTTAAAATGTGTTTTATTTTTTATCAAAGTTATCATGAATAAACATGCCAAAGGAAAATTTCAAATTAGTGTAGCAGATTACTTAGCAGATTACTGGGAATACAAATTTTACGAAACAATTTTATGGTGTCTGAAATGTACGACCGTTTTTACGGATCGTAAGTAAATACGATAGGTTCTCACAATCATACAAATGCCTCTGAAAGGGCATCTATTTTACCGTTTTACTGATGCGATAAAATGAGTAGTAAAACGCGTTTTATTTGACTTTATATTGCACCACAAATTTTAAGGTTACGAATAAGATGTCCCAGATGCTTGTTAGGACGTGATTTCTGCAATATTTATCGTATTAGACTTATTTCGTCATGTTACTTAATATTTATAAAGCTCATTCTTGCAGTTTTGCTTACATTTTTTTAAAATAATTACTTATTGACTTAAAATTTCATTTTAAAACTATTGGACACATAGTAGAGAAGACGGGTAAGATCTACCTTCACCCATCTGATAACCACATAAGACATTTTTTTATCAAATTTTATTGATTTATAAACACACCTATGCTAACTTATGCCTATCGAAAAGTGCTCATGACTATTTTTAACCTTAATCGTATGTATATAAGGTTGACATTTATTTCACTCCTTTTCGTCTACTGCGAAAGCCGCCAGACGCGAATCGACCGTTGAAATAAGCGGAAACGCCGTGTGGAGGCAAACTTATTTATTGCATTCATTCTATGTCCTAGGAGATTCCTTTATTTACTCTTCTTGCCAATTGTATATTTTCTAAATTCCAAGAAAGTTCTTAAGGAGTAAACTCCAGTCGCGCGTCGGTGCTGAAACACGCACTTTTTTGTTACGGATAGTCTGGGCGCTACATGGAAGAAGTCTGGACAAACATAAAGAAAAAAGTTTTTCTGTAGCTACACCGATTAAGGTACCCTACCCAACTTAGGCATTTCAAAAATCCAGCCTCTATAAATCAAGATAATATACAAGTAAATCCAAACTGTAATAATATAAGCCTCAATTAAAAGTTTACCAAAGTTGGAAAACCTGTATTCTCCCACGATGTAATTACCTATAATATACTTATAGATAGTATAAGTATATAATATACTTATAGATATCATTATGATATATCGATTTACTGAGTTTTGAAGCTTTTAAAGAGTTACTTTATGTAGTTGTTTAGAAACGATTAACTGCTTTGGTTAAAACGTTTGTTTAATTTTATAAGTTCAACTGTAACTAAGCCAATACAACACTTTATTCTTATTTTTTATCACTTTATATCAATTTTCAATAGTATAACATAATTATATTATTTGTAAGTATAAACAAAATTAAAAAGCACTTATACCGGGTTTCCACGGATAAGACTAATTAAGATAACCATTAATGCTCGTACATTATATGGAATTCATAAACTCTGTTTAATTTTGACGGCACGCTTAGATATTTATACAAAAGTTTTGATGAGAATAGAGACATAAGATATTTGAAATTTTTTGTACACTCTTTCAAAAGATTTTCGAAAGAAAATATTATTAGTAAAGTACAGTTTCAATAAAAAATATACAAACATAATATACAAGTATTTTAGAAAACAAATAATATTCGGTCATTATAATTATACAAATATATATAATAACAACATTAAACAGTTTCATAAAACAAAAAAATATACTAACTCTACACAAAAATCGACGTGTGACTATGTCGGAGACACGGCTGTATATTTTACGTGAATACGTTCTTGCTGAGACGCTTTTTTACTTTACAGGCACCAAATCACTCTATCATATAGTGTTTTAAGTGTATCACTGAATTGCTGTTAAGAAGCCCTATGTAACCGTGTACGATTTATATAATTTAGATTTGGTTTTTTAACAAGTATAGTCCGACATTGTATTAAGTTTTCTAAATTTTTCAGTTTTGTATACGTTATCGATAAATCTTGACGAGAGCTTTCAACTGAAACTACAATAAGTGTCGTAACTTCTTCTGTCATAATATGGAAATTATGTGATGCGGCGAAACGACCTGAAAATGCTAACACGTAACCATCCCACGCGCGCAATGCTTCACAATCCTCATTCTATGTAAAGAATGCTGAGATCCTTTAACTATCGAGCGGTTAAATATATTTTGGATATAGATGATAGATATGTAGATGGAATTCAATTCTGAACTGTATCCCCCGATTTTGTAATCAGTTTTTCGAATTGCCTTCCACTATGAAAGCAAATTTAAAGATGTATTCACTTCAAAATTTACAATCATTTAAATAAGAAACGCTCTTTAAAATATAAATGAGTGCCCGATCTAAAAGCAAGTCCGCTGTTAACACAGCTACGTTAAAACACCCTTGAAACCAAGACATTTTTCATTTGTATACACTATTGTTCCACCAGTTATGTCAACATATTTTAATTTTGCCCATAATTACTATGAACGTTTGAATTCGTGCACATTTATTATATTTTTTAATATTTTAATCATTTTCAAAGTGGTCTCAGGTCAGAAATGGTCTCAGGTGAGCTATAACCACGTTTACAATAATTGTTCTTTGACGTCAACAAACTTTTTAAAATGTCACCCTCGATGACCCTATATATCGAATTAGCATCAGTGACTTTATATATTTATTGTAATATAGAAGAAAACTTCAAAATAAATTTCAAGGGCATAACGTAACGTACTATTATCATATTAATGACTAACTTTGCCCCGTGATTTCACATGCGTATAATTTAAAAGAAATTCATTGATTGATGATTTATAATACTTCAGTATAGACAATATCGACATATTATTTTGATCGGGCGGCCAGGGTTATGCGTTACACGGGTCGTTCGCGCCACTACTTCTGTACCGTTGTTTTCCACCTATAATATCGCTTTTAATTGTTGAGTTGTGTGTTCGCCCGATCAGCCTTTTAAACACACTAGGAAAACTTTACGAGCGGCTCCTTCTGAACCGTCTCAAAACCGTTATAGATATTAAAAACCTATACCCTCCCGAACAGTTCGGTTTTCGCGCCCGACACTCGTGTACACATCAAGTGCACCGCCTCACGGAGCACATCACGAGCAACTTTGCCAAAAGTAGTATCGCCCCCGCCCGTACGCTTGCGGTCTTTTTCGACGTAGCTAAGGCCTTCGATAAGGTCTGGCATGCCGGACTAGTCCACAAGCTACATAAACTAGAAATCCCGGATAGGTTAGTTCACCTAGTTCATGATTTTCTACGCGACCGCACCTTTCACTACCGAGTGGAAGGAGTACTATCTACCGCCCACCCTATACGCTCAGGAGTCCCGCAAGGTTCCATTCTGGCGCCTTGCCTTTTCAATCTGTACGTCAGCGACCTCCCGAAGCCCCCCGGGGTCGAGGTAGGGCTCTACGCTGACGACACAGTCATATACGCGTCAAACAGACACAGAAAAAATCTCGCCTGCGCAGTCCAACGTGCCGTAACCACTCTCGGGGAGTGGTTTCGAACGTGGCGAATAGCTATTAATCCGGTAAAGAGCGCCGCGATTATGTTCGAACCGCATACATGTAAACTACCACGCACGGTAGGACCCCTCTCATTATTCGGTAGGAATATCCCTTGGGCCACCAAGACTAAATATCTAGGTGTCACCCTCGACTCGAAGCTTAACTTCAACGCACACGTTACTATAGTCCGGAATAGGGCCGTCTGGATCCTTTCCCGCTTGCGACCCTTGCTCAGTTCGGTAAGCAAAATGTCCTTAAGACATAAGCTTACACTATACAAGATGTGCGTCCGTCCGATCTTGACATATAGCTGCGCAGCGTTCGCACATATGTCCAAACATAACTTTGTCCGCATGCAAAGAGTCCAAAATCGGTTTCTCCGTCGCCTGCTTGACCCTCCAGCCTTCGTTAGGAACATGGACCTCCACAGGGACATGAGGCTTCCCTCGATAGAAGCCTATGTGAAATATCTCACCAGGAGATACTTCGATAGCGCTTCGAATCACCCCAACCCACTCGTAAAATCCACCGTGAACTACGTCCCAGACAACTCGATCCCCGTTGCCAAACGTTATAAACGCCGTCCGCGAAATCTCCTTGTCGATCCCGACGACGACATCGAGAAAGCTAATAATTACTACGCGTCCGCTCCCGCAACATATGCGTGCTCGCGCCCACGCCCGCGAAACCACCGTTCCCTCCGCAGGGGACATACGGTTAACTTCGCTCCCGCACACCCGCCACGACCGCCCTCCTCTGCGGCAACTCAAGCCTAGGTCCGATCCATCGGCATGGAGCCCTTGAGACAAGCAGCCACTCGCGCGATACAAGTGACTCTACAATCACTAGCTTTCACAGCCATACATGACACTGCATTATACATACATGCACAACACACATAGGTACATAGGTTCTGTAAGGGACCTTTTTTTTTTCTTTTTTTGCCTAGTTAGAGTAGACAAAAATTTCAGACCACTAAATACACATACACATGTTGCTTCCCTCCTCCCAGGGGGCAGAAACATGTATATATGTATTGTTAGTTTAGATCGAATTACGGATAGGGAATTAGTCAGATCGCGACTTAATTGCATACGCGCAACAGTCCGAGCCGAGGTCCGGCCACTTTGGCGCCCTCGGATGTTGTTGCTTAGCTTTCGTGGCTGAGTGCCCTAAGTGCTCGCCCCAAGCCCGGTAAAGCTGTAAAAGCCGTAAAGGCTCCAGGGCCCCTCAGGCTAACAGTGTAGTCAGTTCAAAAAAAAAAAAAAAAAAAAAATGTTGAGTTGTTGCTTTTAATAAATTTCCTACAGACGGACAGAGAGACGTTGAGTTTTATAATATGTATAACATTTATTGAATGAGCTCTCATAGTTGTTTAATCGTTGTTTGACATTACCGCTTGTTAATATTTTTTACTTTGAATGGGATGTAAAGGTCCTATTGATTTATATTTACTATTCCAAATAGACGTGAATAATAATCATTAATTAACTCTATATAACTACTATTACAGTCTGTTAATTATTTATTTCCAGTTTTATGAGCAACGAGGTTTAATAAAGAATCGCAGAGTCTTATAATTTTAATCATATATGAATACCACAAATTAATTATTACTGATTAATTTTTCAATGATATTAAACTTTTTCAAGTAATAATGACTTAGTGGTAGCCTTTACGGATACCGTGTCTTTCTACGTGTATTCGATCGATTTCGAATCCCTGTAATGAGCCTGATCTATCGGTGAAGGAAAACATTGGGATGAAACCATAGCATGGTGGTAGGTTATTTTCTAAATGCAAGTTGAAAATCTATCCCAAACACCTATAGATGTGTTCCGTCCGGCAGCTGCTGCATTTAAGAGCTAGTTTTCCACGTATCATTATTTTGAGCCAAATCGTCACTTAACATCAGGTGAGAATATGGCCATAACACTAAAAATATAAATGATTAAAAAAACCTTTTCGAAAGTCCATCTAAGTGTTCATTAAATTTCCTTATCTTAAACTAACAAGTTTATTTTTATAGGATTCCGAATTAAGCCGGATCACCATAGCGCAGAAGAGAATTTTCTAATGAATCTTAAGTAGAATATTAAAGTTAATGCTATGATGAATACTGCGCAAATTGAAATGTCAGTCAACGGTAGCTGATCTGTGATGCTCGCTTCACTTACGTGAACCATTAATTATTCAGGCACCCTCGGCAATAAATGTACTGTTTGATAGACCTGTACTAATTACTGTTAGCAATTATGTTGTTAACTTTGGTATTGTTTGTCTCTTATATTATTTCTCTGTACTACCTACTAGGTGGTGGGACATGAATATTGTGTCTGACTAGATCGCGATCACCTTACACTAGGTACACCTCACAGTAATCAAGCAAGGTGGTAGGACCACCATTATTTTGCCATTTGCCATTATATAAGCCAGACTGAGTGACTATTTTTTTAACCGAATTCAAAAAATGGAGGTTGTCAATTGAACACGTATGTATGTAATATTGTTGGAATTGCAATATATTCATTCACATATGATAATCTAATAGGGGTTACTAACAAATATACAAAATTTTATAGATGTATGTATGTATGTTTTGCACGCATTTCTCTGAAACTATTAATCAGATTGTGATTGGCTTACATTTACTTCAACTTAGGGAACAGAGGAAGTTTTCTTGCTGCAGCCACAAAGTAATCTTTCAGGTACCGGTTTTGCACCGAATTGATGATAGATTTTTGTTCACTGTTGCTACGCATGGGCACCCTTGCGAGGTAGTTAATATGGTCTTGGAGATTTTGATTCCAACGTGATTACCGACTTTAGAGATGATCAAAAATAAGTTATCGGAATTAGTTATAGGAACGTCTTTAACCTCTATATTATTTAGTGTAGATCTTTGATCACTTTAGCGAATTGCAAATTCTAATTGCTTGATACGTTGTTGTAGCTATGCGACGTGTTCTTTACTTTTATAAAGATAATTAATTTCCTGCTCAATTTCGCAAACCTTATTTGAGAGGGTCTCAAATGCACCGTGGTTAAAATTCACGGTCAGTTTCACCTCAGAGGTCTCTGATTTCAATGACTTTAGGTCTGCAAGCTCCTGTTGAACTGACTTCACGTCCTGGATCAAGGTCGTTAGTAATAATATTTGGGTCAAAAATTTTTTTAGCGCCAGAAATATTTGTTCGACGTCTGCAGCTGAGGTGGTGAGCGCTTTATTTGAGCTTACTTTACTAACGGTAGAATGAAGTGGACCAGTATTACCTAAAATTTTCATTTACTATTACTAATTAATTTTAAAAACGTATTCATTAAAAACATCTTCACGTCCAAAGTATCGCAAGAAAGTCTTTGAACAGTGAGGTTTGCTAGTCACGATTTAGGTACTGAGATATGGTTGCTCAAGATGGGCTTCATAAGAAAGCTCAAGCAAAAGGGCTATGTTCGAAGTTTCTATGCATAATCGAAACAAAAATGAGAAAATCCGCAGAGGAATCAAAGACAATGATATAGTTTTCAGAATTGCTAGGCTTAAATGATATTGGGTGAAGCACATTGATCGTAAAATGGATGAGAGTGGTTCTGAAGAGGCGGCTGCGTACCGGAAAACGCAGCGAGGATAGACCCGCTATAACGTGGACTGACGACCTGGTAAAGATTGCGGGAACCCGATGGATACGAACACCGCAGAACCTATCGTTGTGGTGATATTTAGAGAAGCCTATATCTAGCAGTGAACGTCTTTCGGCTGAATGTATAGTTGGATGTAGGTTAAACATTATTGTTAGTATCTTAAATAGTGATATCTGGTGGTGATATCAGTTGGTTACAAATACATTTCTACAAATCATAAAACTGTATATAAGTCGCAAGCCGTTTAAATTCAGTGCGGTCAGTAAAATCGAAACGTATTCCTCTGAAATTCCGTTTATCGTCGGTCGTTTGCACATCCACGCTTATCTCTGACGATCTAAATAAAATGACGGAGCAACATATTGGAAAACCATATCCTATTTCGAAGTTTATGACTCGGGGCGATCTCTCTTTGGGGAATAAATTATTTGCATTTGTCACTGTAGTGTTCCTGTTATTTTGAATTCTTTCATGTATCTATATTCAGCATTATATAGCAACTTAAAAATTGTTCTCTTTCTTTAAATAACCTATACGGCTTGTACTGTATGTAATTCACCGAGCAACTTTTTACGGTATTTTGACAACTATCGTCTTTACCAATTTTTTTAAAATTAAACTTTATATATATTAACTTTATCCTCGTAGCATAAATCCTACATTCATTAAATTCACATTAACCTTAACTATTAAAGTTAGATCAATAATTTACTTAAAACGAGCTTCGTATTCAGAAATCCACCATACGAACGTATAAAATTGTAACAAGGCAAAAACTTTAAATACTTCCATTATGACTTTTGAAACTTAGATGCCATTAGTCATTTGATTTAAAAAAAAATGAATATCTTGAATTAATTTTGACTTTTCTATATAAAAAAGCCGTTTTTATACACTTCAACGAAACCATTAGTTCTGTTTTATTTGTATCATATAAGGATCCCTCTTAAGGTAGCTATTAACTCAATATGGCTAACTTTATGTGCTTGGGTAACATTATTCATTAAAGGTGGATTAATTTATGTATTACTTGGCATTTGGTTTAACTTGACCTCTGGTTGTAGAGCGATAACATTGATATACGTAGCTTAGTCCCAATGTTGTCCCTTGTGTTTTAAGGGTCGTAAAGCAAGATCAAGAGTCTAACTGTAATAAGGCGTATTATCTATCTAGAGTCAATTTATGATCACGTAACTTCACTTAGTCTTTAATGTTACAATGGGATTTATCTAATGAATATCTTAGTACACGTAAATTATCAGTTCATTTAGTTTCTCTTTTTATATTTGCATAAAAGTTCCCTTGGGTTGTTCAAAATTTAATAAGTCAAGATTTACCTAACTGATTAACCTTAATCATATCCAATATGCAGTAAATTTGCTATAAGAATTATGTGAAATCTTGTCTAAATATGACAATAAAATTAACACAAGATGCAAAAAGTTGGGAAAATATGCAAATGGGTTGACATATTTTTAGAATAAAAAGCTGTCTTCACCAACGCTATCTCACATTTACTTCACATATTATATTATTTTCAAATAGAAATTATGAATAATAAGTTATTTGTCAGTGTGAATGGGAATTTCGCTTCGAATGAAATCTAGAGTCAAGTTCATTATATAAATATTATCAAAAATATGTAAATTAACTATTATACATATTATTTCTATTTACATACATACATAAATCACGCCTCTTTCTTAACGGGGTAGGCAGAGACCACGTCCTTCCACTTGCTACGGTCCTGACATACACTTCGCTTCTTCAACATTCATCAATCTTTTCATGCATGCTTTCAATTTAATTTATTATTTTTTATAATGTTGTGTATTTCACATGATTACACTTTATACAGGTTACTTTAGTTTACTTACATTCCTTTTTGTATGGCTTCTAAGGAAACAAACACAAGTGGCATTAAAATTGATACCACGAGATCTACAATGTCTTTTAAATAGGTACTTTAAATAAGATCACAATTTTTAATAAGACCATTGTGGTCAATATTGTTTTCTTTTCATGTACATTTAAACGCCATTAATATTTTTATTTCTAGTTAATCGGGCATAAATATCAATTGACCTGAAAATAAAAGGGGAGCAATCTAGCCTGAGGCCGTAGATAGAATGAATTATAATCGAACATCATTTGCAGGCACAAACGATACTGATATAATATCAATATAATGTTTTATAAAAATTAAATTGTGTTACTAATGTACACAAGAAAGGAGTTAAACCTCATAGGCGTAACAAAAAATAAATAAACTCAATAACATTTTGTGCCACCTGCCAAGAACATGATGAAGTTAGCCAGCCCTCAATGATAATAACGTGGATTAATTTTACTGACTGTTTTTATTGTTAAAAAATATTTTAAATCAAATTAAAATAATGTTTTCCTATACAACACTCCATTATATTTACACAATTAAAAAAATACAGTAATATGAATTTAAATTATTATTATTGATGGCTAACTTCATCATGACGCACTTACGTCATGTAATGTGCTCGTAGATCTTTATTTTACTCTCTATTGAATATACCAAAAAATAATATAACTTCAAATAACATTTTCATTCCTTAATAGAACTCTAATTTTATATAGGTATCACATTTTCAATGTTTCGTAGTAGCAAAATCTATAGTCCATCTATATTAAATGGTCATTAAATGGACAATAGTCAGCAATAGACTACCTAGGACAGTCAGTGAGTAATTATTATATTGCTATTGTTAAGAACTGAGTTGGAACAACCTATAACCCGGTGCTTGTTGACCACGACGCAAACAGTGCTACTTTATGGCAGAAATAGGTGTAACTGTGGTAGTTAATTCCGCAATGGAACCTTGTACAGATTATAGATGAATTGTTTTAATATTAGCCTTATTATACTCCTTTGCATGTTTAGTTCGCCATAATTGAAGACAGAGAAACTTTAAAAATTCATCTATTAAAATAATTTTAAAATTTTCCGTTCTAGTATATATATATATATATACTTACTTATACTAAATAACTTTGCTATCGATTTATATGATAAGAGAAGACGGCAATCACAGCCGGTTTATATGTAAAATACCTATTTGTATTTCCTTGCATATAAGAAGAAACCCCGTTTGTAGTTAGAATATTCAGTGAAGCTTTTGCGTATATATTTCCATATAAACGTATGGAAATTTCTACTATACTAAAGTTTATTTAAAATAAAAATACTACATTACTCTAATCTTAATATACTATTACGCTTATTATTAATTACTCAAGATTACTTTAAGTGCTATATCATACTTATTTCTAGTAAAAATAAAAGAAATATATAATAAATTTTTTAATAAAAAAAAATATGCTCAGGCCAAACTTAAAACATGTATAATATAGATAATTAATTTGTAATCAAACTATAATTTTTGTCTTTTAATTTTTATTTACTTTGAAGTGGCGCCCTCCACGTTACACTGATTTTCAATTTCAAAAGACAGATTGAAAACAATTTGACTGAAAACCTTTATATGGTCTTCGAACTTTATGATAAAATGTCCTATATACCGTTCAATCTAAAATTAACTATCCAATTTTCAACCCAAGAACCCCAATTGATCATGAAATCTATCTCAGTCCGCCCAACAATTGGCTAAGAAAGAATAGATGGCAAGATGTAAGCTTGATTGAGACCAAAAAAGATATTGAACTTATTAAATCTTTTGAAGAAAGCCATTTCGCTTTTTAGATCTTATCACATTATCTAATGAAATCACAAGAAAACTGATTTTTTTGCATTAAATCCAATTAGAACTAAGATTAAACAGAGCTAGAGAAAATTAGAGCTATTTTGTAACCATTGTTACCTAAAAGGAGACTTTTAAGTGTTATCTTATGCGCAATATATTGGTTATCAGCAATAAAATATTCTTATACATATTCCTTAATATTTTAGATATTTTTTGTATGTGTGTTCTACAATATTATTTAGTTTCCTATATAAGAGATTACTAATGAATGAAGTAATAAGGTCTATTATGTCTATTAAAGGTCCAAGTCACAATTAACAGTGACTTACTTGTGATAAAGAATTTCCGCTTACCGACAACTTATATTTTACACTAGAGTTTCTGCTACGAACTAAAAATGGGTCCAAACATAAAATAGTACGTACGTGCGTAGTATTGTACGTAAATATAAGATATTATCATATCTGACCTGATGTTAATTGATGATATCGCCCTAGATGGTAACACGCTAAACGTACTGAGCGTAGCTTTCGCAGTACACCTATAGGATCTTGGTGACAGATTTTCCAATTAAGGGCGATAGCTAGTCAGGCGGTCATTATAAAATTTTCCACTATTATACTATGGTATCATCACGATATTTTGCTTCACCGAAAGGCCGGGCTTTTGACGCGATATTCCTACAAGCTACCACTGAGTACTCATTGCTTCAAAATTTAAAATTGCTTTTGTTCTAAATCACCATCATCTTATCATCAGTTTTTTATGTTTTGAACTTTGTTTTAGATTACTAATTGATTTCGTATATTTTATTTTTATACTACAAAGGTGACATACATGCATACGTCCCGCCTGATGGTAAGAGGCTACCGTAGCCTATGAACGCCTGCAATACCATAGGTATCACAAGCGCGTTACATATTTATCATAAAAAATCACATTATTTTATCTATATCCCATTTGAAATTATGCCTGCGCTAATAACTATTGTCGCTAATTACGCTACATTATGACTTCCGTAACCCGCACTTAAACTAGGGTAATTTTTATAGCAAAGTTTTTGTTTCGAATTGCTAATGTAATGTACTGTGATTATGCTACTATGTGTATTGCTAAATGTACACTAATGGTGTACATGCACCATGTACATTGTGCATATATTTTTAAAATAGCAGGGAAGAGTGATGAGTAGATAGGTGCCTAGTGATGTGCAGTACAATCTAGAAACCACCGAGAGATAGATAGGCAATCTATCGCCAATCATCGTTGTCTGTCTGCAAGCCTTTTGGCAGTTGTATACACTTGTTGATCCCAAAACGAGACAAAAGAAAAGAGAGTCACTGTAACGGATTTATTACCGTGTGAGTGGTGGTCGCGATCCAGTTGGATACAGATCCCTGCCAACGCGTTTGATTACAAGATATATACCGACTGCTCCCGAGACACGATATGCCTAAACGTGTAGTACGTGTGGCGTGCGTTGATCGCAATCCAGCCTGACATAACTATTGTTTCTACCACCTTTAATTACTAAAGCAATTATACAACTTGTAATTTTCCACAATGTTTTCTATTATGCAATAATATATTGGCTACCTCAATAGTTATATGTCTCTGTGGCTTACTGCTATATAAAAAAAAGAAAAAAAAATCCCATCAAGACTAAAAATTAAGATGTTGTTAATCCAGCGGATGTAAGAGCTTGAACGACATTAACGTTGTGCCTTGCAGTAAGTAATATTAAAACGAGCTGTTTGTAACATTAATTTATGAAATCATAAATTTAAGTCATATTTTTCAGTGGAAACGACAAACTATATTAGCGTAATAATAGACCATTACTGAGGGCGTCTCTTTTTACAAGGGATTCCAAAGGCTTTGCCTCGTAATCGAGTTGCTTACAAATTGCCCATAAACGTTGTTTTTAATTCCTTGTTTGCTTTTTAAGCTGAAATGTTTTATGTCGTTGTAAAATAGTCGTGTTATGTAAGGCTTAATATTGTACGGTACCTTGTAATGGGCCTTAAATTGTATAGGTATTATTGAATTAGGTCGTTCAATTATATCAGACTGGCTTTACAAAAAGAAAATAGTATCGTGAGGATGTAAGTACTATAGGTTTAATTTTTTAACACATTAGCTTTCACCCAAAATTCCCTTCCGGTTTGTCTTCGAAATTAATAGACCTTCGCGCCACTTAGTGTTTTTATTTTAAAATAACTAAACAACTTATTTGTTTTATTACAAAATGATTATAATTTCTTTAACAAAAAGTACAATACAAATGTCAAACCAAATTTACAACATTTTCTGCTGAATTGTAACCGCATGACATGTAATTGAAAACAGATAAATTTATTTTCAGTTAAACAGTAACTTTGTTATTGTCCGTCCATAATATTGGACTATATCCAAATAGTTATATCGATGCCAGCAGATTTAAATGCAAATGAGTCTATAGCTGTCATTGTTTATTTACGGTGGTTAAACATAACGTTTACATCGGAGACAGGAATAGAATATTCAAAGCTCGATTCCGTGATGCGGAAACATTTCTTACGCTATGATTTTGTTTTGCTTTCATGCCTAACATTTCATCATTCTTTATATCACCCAGCTGAAAGCCAAGCTCAGTTTATATTTATGGTATATAATATATCATTATTATTATCCAAGAGTTTACATTCAAATTTCATAACAATTTCTAAAATTGTAACATTAATTACTAGCTTTCCGCCATCGCCTTCGCTAACGTGACTATAAGATTGTTATAGTTTTTTTTTGTAATTGAATTTATATGTTGTTAATTTATAAATGTAAACTGAGAAATATTATTTCGCATATAATGTTTTCCATAACTTTTAATCACCTTATGTGTTGGATTTCGAGAAAGCCTTTCTTAAACGATGCCTACAATATAAAGTCAACACACTCCCGAAATTTCAAATGTTCATCCTTATTGCTTTTGGCTGGGCGATAATGAGCCTCTGAGGATATTTATTTATAATGTATATAATATAACATATAATTAATGTAAAAACTTTTGCTTCAATTTCTAGATAAATTTAACGGTTTTAGTTAAAAAGTGTTAATCAATTTTATCTCTTAGCTACTTGATTACGGTATATTATGTATGTCTTATATGATATAAGAATACAGGCTTTAGATTCTAACCAAGCTGACTTTGATTAGAGATACGTACAGGCTTCAAAATATTACTTATCCCGTACACATTTCATATAAAATATGACGTCTAAAGCCAATATTTTTATGTCACAGTAAAACCTTTCCTTTAACGTAATACATAAACTTACTTTTTGGAGTATCCATTAAATCTAGACACGTTAAGTGCATTAAGAATTGATTGTTAATAAAATTCTCTCATTTTTCCATATTTATAGTATGCATATTCACAGAACTAAATAATATAAATATTAAATAAATAATATTGAAGACAATTAGGTATGTGTTCTAAAGAACAATCAAATAAGTAGCATTATCGTTTTGACTTCACTTCCAAGATAAAAATATCTGGAAAGGAAAAGGATAAATGCTTGTAACAAATGGTCACTCGAATATAAGAAAATGTTGAGCTCACTGTTACCACCCAGTTACGATAAGCTTTTAAAATAGAAGACGCGAAGAATTCATTTATTTTAGAAAATTTACGATGACTTTCTTATTAAAAATGTCCATAGTTAAGATTTTAAAAGCATCCAAAAGTACACAATGTATCTTTAGTTTTCTTGGCTAATTTTGTATTTTTCACGCATACCTACCTACAATTAATTTGTTTCCTTTACATATAAATGAGTAATTACGAAGCTTCATGATTAATTTTACGTCAATTTTATAACCATTTAGTGTATAATTCGTCGATTTCACAAGAGCTTATATATTAAATAATATTTTATGTGTAATTAAATTTGTATGGAATTTATTATATACAATATTTTAGGTATAATTAAAATTGTTTCATGCAATGTTAAACCAACTAGGATCAAGAACCAAATGTTTTATAAATTAAATGCTTTCTTTATTCACATTACAATTTAGTTAAAATTTCACAGTTGTTTATTCTTAAGAAAAACTTTTCCTTTCAGTGCCTTCAAACCGCTAGTAACAGTCTCTATCGACTCTTTGATTTTCATTCATTAGCATCCTTTAGATAAAATGCACACGGATCATTGATTTAAAAAGATAAGATACGATGGTACGAAGCTTCGCCTGACGCATTTACAGTTTAAAAATCCTAGCGCCATCTCATAGAACTACTCTTAACTACAATGTGATCTGTGTGAGTTGACAAACAGACATAACCTTGCAAGAGCGTGGTATTTTTCTATTATATTAAGAAACAAATACGTTTATATTCCAGAAGCTATGTTTATAGTATACATATACATATAGATTTCCTAACCAGTACGTCAAAATATTTTAATTTGCTTTTAATAAATTATTACAAATTTGTGTGTATTTTTTTGAATTTTGGCTCGTTTAGTAGAGGTTAAAATTGTAAACTATTAAATGATAATAATGTGAATTCATTTTATTGGCCTTTTTTAATTGTGTAAAAAAATTATCATTTTTATAAGTAAACATTATTTTAATTTGGTTATCATTGATGGATAATTTCTTCATGTTGTTGGCACACAGGATAAAATATTTGTTTTTATTTTTATTTTTTACGCCTGAGAAGTATGACTTCTTACGTGCGTTAATAAGACACACTTTGTTAAAAAAAAATAATGTAATTAATTCTTTTAACTATATCAACTACATTCTTATAGCGACCGGGCCGCGCGGCAGTGCGATGTACGTGCGCCGCTAGAAAGTTATATCGCACAGCCAAGCGCTGTTCATACCCATAATTCATGTTTGCCACACGTTGAGAAAATTGAGAAACAAAATTATGTTAGTTAACAAGTTTGTTTTATTAGAAATTTTTGACTTATTGGTGATATGAAATTTTATGATATTTTATTTTGCTTCTTTTCTCAGTTCGCGTAATCCTTCACGACAAAACTTGGTATTTTTGTTATTAAAACGTATGACCGCTCCCGTCTACAGTCAACCGCGCGACTAGTTCACTTCTCTCCAAGTAGGACCAATTTAGGACCGATTACTAGGCGACATTTTCCGCCTGGTCCTTACTATATAATTGAATGACATGGATATTTAATATTAAGCAGTAAAGATCACTTAACTTAAGCTATTACCATGCACAGATGTATATACATCATCACGCTATGCTCTTACCTTACCTTACCAGTCTCAGTTTGAGAAAATAATGAATCATTATTTCCCCCCATTCACTGACGCGAAAATATCTAGAAACCAAATTACTATCGCCCATAGGTTGCGTTCTGGGTACAAGGGGCCTAGAATAAGTTTTATTTCACAAAAATTTACTATGCATAATTATGGAAAAAGCAGTGATGGAATGTTTTCGGTACAAAACAGAGAGAGAAAGTCCTCTAAGTCACTTTGGTTTCCATTTGTGGAATCAGGGTGCTTACAAGGTATAGGCAAACTACGGATTTATTAATGTGGATTAGACTGGAATAAAGACCACAATTTTAACAATTGTGATATAATAGTTACATAGTTTACTATGATATTATAATCTCGCAAAAAAGTATGATTCTGATCTTAAATTCTTATAAAAATCTTATATTCGTGTTCTTTAATTTATTTACACTGACATCATGTTAAGTCATTAGGATTGTACAAAAAATCCTTTCATTTTCCAAGCAAATATTCAATGCGCGCCGCTACAATTCCCACAATACCCCATTTTGAAAACAATTGAAATGTTTGAGCATTGTAGCACGCTATATATTCATTAACCACGTAATCACTGTCAGGCTTTTAGAATTATCTGCATACTCAACCGGTAGTCAACTCTGTTACTACGAAATTTTTGAACTTTACTGTTAGACTTTAATTATTTGTTGGGTTATTTAGTTTAACTGGCCCAGCTGACGCTGTTCTGCCTTCTCCGGTAGTTAGTAACTCGACCACAGTGTCACATATCGAAGCCTATTGGCCATAAATCATCGTCTCGATAAAACAAATATATTACGTGAAAATGAGCTCAATCAGAAATTATAAATATATACCTGACACACAGAAGATTTTTGCTTGCCTATAAAATAATATTCCTTATGATGTTGTGATGCTATATTATAATAATGATTTTATATCGTCTTGAATGTAGTAAGTGTCTGTAAGAGGTGCGCATATCTGAATTATATTTACAATAAATATTAAAATAAATAAATTAGCTCTATAAGGTTTAAAAAATATTCTAAATAAAGTGTTTCAGACTTACATAAAAGTATAGATAGGATATAATGTTATAAATAACTATATTATTTAACATTAACTTTGTAAATGCAATTACTGTATAATGAATAATAAAATGTTAAATGTACAAAACGCTTGAAATAATAGTAACTACTATTAAAATACCAAAATCTTTGGTAAATATACACGTTGCACAACAGAATCGATTTCCAACATTTGCCATCATCGTTCCTGATCATTAATATTTAATCCTAGACATATAAAAAATAGGAATGGCGCGCCAAACTAACTACTCAATTTCCAGTTTTTCACATAAATTGGTCAAATATCCCATGTCCAATCTAATAGATTGTCGAACGATATTATAACCAAACACTACCAATTACGGCACGTACTAAAAAGTACTCTATGTCTTTGCAGTACCATGATACTACGGTCAGTATGATCCCTCCTTCTTATGACATCAGGTCCTTCAAAGGTAAGGTGAAGAGATATTTATTTAGGCCGGTATGACGCCATAACCTCCGATGGAAAGCTGATCTCTTGGCGATCACCGTTAATTTACCGACCATCTATAAATAAATAAAACTATCAATATCCCCAATAGTATTTAGTTCGTATAAAAGCCGACAGAATAAAATAAAAAATAACGGAAGCGTTTCCTAATGGCTTTTAGCTTAACATTAACGCCGCCGCCAAAACTGTAATCCATTAATCTGCTTAAAAGGTTTTATTTGTTTTACCTGAACATAAGGTTTTTACAAGATTACATATATAGACAAATAGTGGTGGCCGACTATGTAAGTCCAATGTTTTCGCCTTCGGCATAAATGGGTCATTCAAATAATATTGGGTATATTAGAAGACGTTAGTTTTTTTTTTTTAAAGAAAAAATAATGCTTTTCGTTTATTCTGATCAAATAGTGCCGTCGCACCCATGCGGATGTGTGTAGGCAAACAGAATGGAAGTTATTTAATTATTATTATTTTCTTCGTTTTAGGACTTTTATTCTACCGAATATATTAGTCACATTGTACCCCATCCTTTTTAAGTTACTTACGACGAAAAAACGCATCTATGTGTTTCATTTTTGAAGGTAACTCAGTATGCGCATTCTTGTAAGGGACACAGAAGATTTTTTTTTATTATTTATTTTGTATTAAACACAATAAACTATATTATGCCGCCGTGGCAAGTAAAAACTCATTTATAATGAAAATTCATAAGTAAATGTGGCCTTCTGGCACGAACGTTTTGTATGGAACAGATATTTCGTATCCTGAGTTACAATGAAATTTCATAGAAATAAAATATGTTTGAGAACGTTATCAAGTTTCCCGATGCGAGTAATTCTTAGATTGGTTAATCTTAGACTGTGATCAATTAGGTAGTAGATACATAATTATAATAAAATGTCAGGGACAGTAAATTATGAGTAAAATAGTTGATTGACCCACACACCATTGCAGTTTTTAGTAATCGCATGCATTTAATTGTTGGATTAATTAATTAGTAACATGATGAAGAGGATTGGCTGATAGTAAAAGAAACTTCAGATGGCTTCCCCGTGGGTTTCTTCAGCAGTTAATAACTGTTCTTGTAAATATCTTCTTCCTGCAAAATAACTTAGATGTCACAATGGCACAGTGGAAGCGTTCGTTAAGGAAAACATCTTGATAAAACCATAGTTGAGGTTGAAAATTTGTGCCCAAATACCAATATGTTCCGGCAGTTACACTTGAGTTATTACGTTACGTTATATTATTCCCGACGAGCTGGTAAAGGTTGCGGGAAGCCGCTGGATGCGGGCAGCACTGCAGCACAGGACCAAAACTGTAGCACTATAAGATAACGGGAAATTAGTACTGAATTATTTCCCCATTAATCAGAAATAAATGTATTATCGAATAAAGCTCTTTAGATTTGTTTTGGATGCGACACGATGCTAGGAGATGACTAGAAGACTTCAGTAGGTTACTAGGGACCAAAAAAAAGTTTATGTCGTAGTATTTTTCAATTTCATGTTGACGTTGGCACCCTTGCCAACACATTATTCTTTATTATTGTACACAGAAACTGTATATCATGATCAACATCGTTTCATGGATGTTCGCATAAGTTTCGAACTGTATACTTCGTTACTAGAAATAATTTAAATATTTCCTTTCTTCGACGAACAGCAAGGTAGAACGCATTGAATATGTTAGTCTTGTAATTTTTATTTATTCACATTTTATTATTTCTGAAATTGCAATTGATAATTTCTATAAGCTATCTCGAAATAACACATATAATATATACTATCTTTATCTAAAATGTAGTAAAAATCGGTTGATATAGAAATTTAATTAAATGTAATTTTTTGTATTTTTATATGCTACCAATTTTGGAACTACATAATTCTTCTTTTATACAAAATTGCATAAGGATTGGTCAACCCGTTTCGGAGTTAAATCTAGAAAGACAAAACATTCGATGATTTTTAATATAGATTGTAGCAATTAGATTTAAAATATATATAAAAAAATACATATATTGTGTGTTATGTTTTTTGTAGTTAAACCCAAACAATAAAGTATGAGACTTTATAATGCATTAATCTAAAAATATTTTGTGATATTAATTGCTATGTGACATAATTATATCGAGTCTTTCCTAATTACATTCAATACCCTCATATTCGAATAGATAATCCAATTCTTTATTAAAATCGTGTTATTATGTACTTATATTTAGAAACACTCTGTGAACAAATTCATAGATGATGAAGTGTATGTTTGTTCACTACATTGATTTATTTATAGAGTTTAAAATAATATGTTAAAATCGTCTTGTATTCTAAACTAAACCTTTGTAATTTTAAACTAAGCTCAGAATACGAAATGCTATTTTTAAGAATTGGTTTTTATACGTTTACATGTAATACTAAATCATCTTTGTTTATTACGATTAGTTAGTAAGAGAAGCTAAAATATTCATGAACTGTTTCTAAATATTAAAATGACAGGACAAGAGAGGTAGGGCACAGAATAATTTCATTAGAGATTTCTCTATTTGGGGTATTTCGACTGATGTAATATCCCATCCTATAGAAGATTGCAGCTAAATCTTTGTGTTCTGTTCATGCGGTGAGTAGGGTTTCCCGAGCTCCTTGGGGAAAAGGGGTTCAATCGGCGACTCGCTAGTGATTCCTATAGTGCTACAAGTATATATATGTACACTTGCTTGCCAGCTTAGTTGTATTAAAAAATATGTTTTATTTGCCTAATTTAATAACATACCTATCTTATTATTTTTATTACAGCAGTATGATTATTATTTTTATAATTCTGAGGCTAAAATGACATACAATGATTCTCCTTAAAATGTTTATTTAACGAGAAAATATTCCAGCTATTCTTCCCAGGATTAGGGTCTTATACTTGATATTCATAGAAATTGTAAAGAAAATCTCTGAGATTACACGAGACGTGTGGATACAAAGACAACGAGGACAATAGAGTTTTAAAGTTATCTATCGCCTGCTTGACTTGGTTTTCAAGCTGGGAAATTAATATGAGACCGCCTTTATTTTTGATTAGCTACGGACTAAGTAATGTCTAATTTAATCATAGCTTACGTAGGTATATATGTGGGATATTGGCGAGTGAAATGATTTGAAACTTATTGATATTTCTTTATTTAAAACGGCAAAAAAAGACACGTCTTACATCGTTAAGGTTAGATGACAGCCTATCTCAGTGTTGCTAATTTAATAAAACTCAATAATCCGTCCTTCAAAAGGTAAGCGTAAAAAATATAACGAATAAAAAAAAACTAAACAACTTCAATATTATGTGTGTATTAAGTAAGACTACGTATATTTTGCTGGCAGTTATTACAGTTATGACAATTGGGCTTTTGAAATTTTTTTGTATGTTAATTGGCAACATCATACTCGTATATAAGTTCTATAGCAAACTATTATTATTTTATTTGTTTTCGAAATATTTCAGAAGTTATTTAAAAATAAAAAATAATTTTTGAATTCAGTACCGAAAACGCGCCGATCGTTCCCGAATAAAACTGATAGCGAGTGACGTCACAATGTTAATTTCTACTCATTGTAGCACTCAGGTGATACAGTGCTTTGAATCTTAATCGATGAAATTCCTTTAACATTATGACGTCAAAACCTGGCGATCAATCGTCGCGCGTTCGTAATCATGTGATTCTTTTTAAAATATTACAGTTTTCAATTGTTTGTTATTAATAAAAAAAATGTTTTAAGAGTTTTTCCAATACCCAATTGTGTTCGACTGATCCCCAAACGGTTTAAACAGAAACAGAGTCACTGTATAGGTTTTATAACTACCACCTCGCTTGATACTGGATAAACGTACACTGGCCGATCCTAAAATGTTACCACCCTGAGCGATCGTGACGCCCGAGAGAAGCTTGTTCAATTCCTCGTCGTTTCTGATCGCCAACTGTAGATGTCTAGGTATAATCCTAGTCTTCTTGTTGTCTCTCGCGGCGTTGCCGGCCAACTCGAGCACTTCAGCGGCGAGATACTCCATGACGGCCGCCAAGTAAACCGGAGCACCGGCACCGACTACCAGCCTAAGCGTGCCACTATGTTGGGTATTATATACTAGTGTATGGTGGTCGCGATCCAGTTGGACACAACTATCGTATCTTATCTCCTAGCGAAAGCGTAAGAGTTGTTTGGTTCCGTATTTTATTGATCGAACATTCTTTTGTGTACGTTATTTTTTCGATACAAGTTTACCTACCCGCCTCATCCACCCTCTCCTGTTGCCACTCAAGCCAATGTTCGTTCCTTCGGCAAGGAGCCCTTGAGCCAAGCAGCCGCTCGCGCGATACAGTGACCTGTGAGCTACCAACATACAATCTGCATCTCTACATTCATACACCACTCAGGTACTTACATAGGTTCTGTAAGGGACTTTTTTTTTCTTTTTTTGGCTAGTTAGTTTGGGCCCAAACAGACAGATTACTAAAAACATACACACATGTTTCTTCCCCCTAGGAGGAGAGAAGTTAGTTTAGATCGAATAACGGATAGGGAATTAGTCAGATCGCGGCTTCATTGCATACGCGGCAACAGTCCAAGCAGAGGTTTGGTTACTTTGGCACCCTTGGAACTTGTAGCCTTGCTTTCGCGGTTAAGTGCTTTAAGCGCTCGCCCTCAAGCCCGGTGAAGCTGTAAAAGCCGTAAGGCTCCAGGGCCCCTAAGACTAACAGTAGGGTCAGATCGAAAAGATGAGAACACAGAGTAGAAAAGGATTATCTGTTAAATGCGGCTGTTAGAACACACCAATACGTTTTCGGCGATAGCTTTACAATTTCAGTGTTATATCTAGTTATATATATGAACAATAAGTATGCTATGTTCTCATTAGGGCCCATCTTTGAAGGTTTCAGCTCATTATAGAATTCGAAGTCATTATAGAATCTGTTTATTTATTTAAATGAATGGCCAATGACCAATACAGCAGTTTGCATATATATATGCATATAAGTAAAAGACAATATGAGAAGTTGAAAATGGTAAGAGTAAATACCTATATGTGTTTCGTCTTTTTTTAATACATAATACTATTATAATAAAAAATTAAAAATGAATACTGTTTCATTTTGTGAATCATATAATTAATTATCTTTCGTTTTAGGATAACACTATTGTATTTACTTTTTATTAAAACACTTGATGTTTAAAAAAAAAGTAGAATGCTCAAGTACAAAAGAAGACTTAATTACCTAACTATAAATTATTGCTATCTACGCAAAAAAGATCTGTGATATAATTTATACCAAGCTTCATAAATATGACCAGAATGTTGTAAGAATTTATTATAACATTTCAACTAGTCATAAAAGTTATTTTATTATGTGATATTCACTTAATGTTAAATTTAAGTACACAACACGTGTATTAAGAAAATCTGCACATGTAATTTTATTATTATTATGTAAAATAATGAACCCTATTATCGTTGGCGAAGATGGCGTCTACATTGACGCGCGATGATACTGTTTTCTTCTATGAACAGTTTTATGAATATTTTATATTTATTTATTACTAGCAAGTCTTCGGCTTCGCACGGTAGCAGAGTAATACATATAACTGGATACGCGGCGCACGCCAGTAAAACTCCGGTCGGCATGATTTTTTGCGAAATTTTTAGCCAATCTACACAAAACTTTAATGAATTATACACATAAATATTTCTTAAATTACTCCGTCCATTGATGTAAATAGTATGAATACATCATACAAACAGACGCGGCACTTAGTTTTATAATACGTAATAAATGAGATTACTAACTTGGCATGTAAGATTTGGGATTCTAGATTTTTAATGGAGGTTTATTAAACGTACAAACTTTCAAGTTTTTCAAGTGGTTTAATAGTATTTCACTTATAGATGGATCTAAAGTAGTTCGAAATGGTACTGGCCGGTGTCGCCTGTTCCGAACTTGGCTGACATAATACAGTGTGTCTAGATTTACAGGATTTCCAACAAGTAAATAAAATATAACTTTTAAGATTCCTAGGTTTATACAAATTTGTGTGCTTCCTCAATTTTAGTATATCATAGCGTGTGATAATAATGTCCAAATATAACAACTTAAATAACTTCTTAGTTAGCATCTTCAATATCTATAATTACATATTTATGTGTTACCTATATATGTAAAATATAATTTAGTGAATTATAAGTTATATAACAGTTAAAATTATATTAATTAGTTTATTATTTTATTGTTTAAAAATAAATATAAAAGATTATTTAAATATAATAGCAGTTAATTATTAAGTGGATTGCAAGTACTTCGTTTAGAGATCAATTTTATTGCACCTACAAACTCTCAAGTTATTTAGCAGCTTCGTTGTAATCAATTTTATATTTTTTAGCAAATTGACGACAGCGAATTTAAAGTGATCGTTATTTCTTAAATTGTATGGTACAGTACATCATTTTGAACAGTCCCGTCATTTATTGAGTTGGTACAATTACTTAAAAAAAGTTTTATCGTATTTTTATACACTTTTCTTAAAGTTACAATCCCAAATGTTTCATTTATACAAAGACGTTATTACTGTGTATTCCATATAAAAAAAATATTAATCGAATGTGAAATGTTCTATTTTATTTTATTTATTGTAGCATTTAATTAACAATTAAATAGATAACCTACCTACATGTAAAAAATCTGCTTTGACAGCAATTTTATAATTGTATCAGGGCGATGTTTGACCTCTACGATTGATCTGGCTGTGTAATAGTTACCTGAGTATCATCTATAAAAATTAAGACTCATACGATAAGTAGGATGACGTTATATGTTTGCGAGTTTTAAAGCGTCTGGCTGAAGCGCCGACGGGCTGTGTCTGACAGTATTGACCATTAGTTATTGATAATATTCTGTAAAACATACAATAAAATGAGCACGTAGACTTTAAGGACAGTGAATAAATAATATTTTTCTATGTACCTTGGTTCCTGATATCTATAAATTGACTATTAGCCCAAGCTAGCAGTTAAGCGTACTCTAGCCTATCCCACATATTTTGTTAATCAGAAAATAAGTGACGTCTTATCGGGGGGCTCTTGGCTCTCAATCTATAAGCAAAACCGCATATTTTTTGTCAAGCAAGTACGAATAATTGACAATATGCACCGCGCAATTACGATATTGTCCTTTATGCTGCAAATATTACTGTTGGTAGTAGTTTGATTTCTTTGGTATTATAACATAGACCGCTTTATTACAGTATATTAGTTTTGTGGTTCCAATTAATAAAATTATTATAATAATTATAAAAAACAACGATTCAAAATTATGAAAAGAGAACTAGTTTATTTTCAATTATCTTAGGTATCTACAATCTACATGTTCACTTAAGCCTTCATATCAGAACTTTAGCTTTGTATTAAGCTAGGGCCCATTCGAAACTATAATTCATATTTGATCAAACAAAATCTGTCTAATATATTTACTAATCGTAAGAACTAAATGTGTCGATGAATATTTAAATTTTTATTAAGTTTTTTTTTCTAGGTATTTGGTTTCAATAAATACGTCACATACTTTTAATAATTTACTTTTTTACTATGTGTTTATTATTTCATAATACATGTCTTACGTAACACGTTGAACAGTACAAATGAAAAGAAACATTTCGGTATACCGCGTGTAAATTACACTTAGATGTAGGTCTTAAAAACCTGCTGTAAATGTAATAGCTGCTTTTATTTGTGCGTTACGCTTAATTAGTATCGTGCGCAGGACGTATGCTGCCTTCTCGACCGTTGCTTCCAATACCCGCGGCGGAGCGCCCGCGACTGTGGCTGTCAGTTTGCATTGCTGCACGCAGCTCCGGACGAACAAAATCATGGTAGCTAGCGGAGCCGAGCCCGCGATAGACCGCGGGCTTGCCCCCACTGCCAATGCCGGTGTGCCGGTTACGACCATCAAGTAAGCTGTAGCACGCTTACCAGTGTGTTACGTACCGCGTTATCACGTATTTGCTAACGCACGCTGCCTCACGATTTGCACCGGTTTAAGCGGGATTACAGGCAACATGATAGCTTATTTACCTGTTTGCCTACATATCATATTTTAAGAATAAAATCACGTATTAAGCTTACATTCACGCTGATGCTAATAAAGATCTCCCCACAACCTTAATATTAGCTTTTTATATTTTTTATTATAAAAAATAAGAATTTTAAAAATTAAACCCTGTGACTTCGATCACAAACTTTTGCCATATTGATATATAATAAATTTTCTTTTGCTCTAACAAAAAAAAAATACGCACGAAATATTTCACATTTATGACATAGAATACAGGACACTGCATTTCGTTTGAATCTCGCACTTTGATAAAAAATAATTTAATGAACAATAATTTCAAAGAGCACAGTATTTATTAGATGAAAAGCACCGTGTTATAAGTATATCGTTAAGTTACAACTAGTTCAAAAGAAAAAAAAATCTATTTAATATAAAATTAAATATAACACCCATTCCCTACGGAGAAACGACTAAGTAATAAGTTAAGCCAAAAATATTTTATATTATTATTGGTACTAATAATCATAAGGGTAATAATGACATATGGACGACAAAGCTTAACTGGGTGAGTTGCAAAAAAAACACTTATCCTGGTAAACTTGGAAAGTAAAATATTGACCAAATTCAAATTTTTTCTGAATCGTTATAGCCAGTTAATAATATTAGATTATGTACATTTTATGCACCGAAAATTAACTTCGAGTATTAGCAATTCTCTACTGCAACATAATATGATTGTAATGTACTTTATAATCCTGCAGTATCACTGATTTTTAGGTCAGTCGATAGTAAAAATAAGATTCTAATACAATGAAAACATGTATATTTTCAACCCATCTCATAGAGCAATATCATGTTTCAACCTCGGAGTTTCCAACTTTATGACTAGAAGTACTACGCTGATGTTATAGTTAAGAAGAGATTTTATCACACAATATTTTATCAAGCCCTGACTTTTTGTTGTTTATTTACTCTTAAAACTGTTAAACATTTCTCAATATTATTTTACACTTATATACAACATATATAAAAAATCTGTAAGAAATTATACTTCTATGTCGTAATAAAACTAAAATAACTCGAAAAATTGTATCCCGCGTGTAAATGTCATGCCATCAGTGATAATAATATAAATACATTTAACTTTTTTTTTATTGTCTAAAATTATTTTAACGGTGTATAAATAAACATAAATTTAATCAAATTCACTTTATTATCATTGATAGCTAACTTTATCATGTCGTATTTACATCACATGATGTACACAACAAACACACATAGAAGTATAAGTAAAGAAAACAAAGAGACACGAGAAATGGGGTCGGATATGTCTCTGTTTCAGCATGAGGCTGTAAGCTTAAAAGGTTGCAAGCCTTGTAAGGCCTGTAGGTTTCTATAACGTTATGGGTTACTTACTTTTCATTTAACATTAAAATAACATATTAAATAAAACCGACACAATGTAGAAACGTTGCTTCGTAATTTCATAGTTTCTAATAAAGTCAATGATAATTTAAGTTAAAAGGTAATGTGTATTTTACATTATACAGGCTGGCATGTAACATTAAGAACGGTCAGAATTGGGAACTCTGAAATTAGAGTTGGATACATTAACATAACATTTCAAAAGAAAGTAATTAAATACCGAATTTTGTTTTCATTGCACATACACCCGGTTTCACAGCTAAATTTATTTCTTACAACTTACACTATCCAATTGCGTAATAATATACGTTTTTTTTATGGTTGTTTCAATTCCCGGGTTTTAAATAAGCTTTTTTTAATGTCTGTATACAGTTTTACTTAGCTTCAAAGTAGACTTATAATTTTAGAGTTCCTTGTACTGACTTTTTTCTATGTTACACCATTTATGATTTTATTGTGTATACATATTTAGTTATATATTACTTTGAATTTAGTTTAATTTACATCCAGCAAGCAATAGCTAGTGTAAATAAATTATTAATAATTTTCTTTCTTCTTCGAGAAGATCTATCAAAAGAGATAGGGCACATAAAAAATTCTTTAAGAATTTCTCTCTACTTGGGGCAGTCCTAATAGTGAAATACATTGACCCTACAGAAGATCGCATCCAAATAACCTAGTGTTGTGTTCCTGTGTTGAGTAGGGTTTCCAGAATTCTTTATGGTAGGGGGTTCAAAGAGAGGTAGGGCACAAGGAAATTTCTTTGAAGACTTCTCTCTACTTGGAGCAGTCCGACTGATGGAATACCTCTACCCTACAGAAGATCGCAGTCAAATGAGTTATGTTGTGTTCGTGGGGTGTGTAGGGTTTCTAGAGCTCCTTGGGGAAGGAGGGTTCAAATGAGGTAGGTCACAGAGAAATTTCTTTGGAGATTACTCTGTATTTGATAAGGTTGGTATTCTGACTAAAAATAGACCTTGCTTTGCTAGACACACTTGTCATAAGTATCTTTCACATAAAAAAGAGACGTAGATGGATCATGATGTGATCTTAACACTCACCTACGAATATGTGATTTTACCACATAAACTATCAATAATTTGACAATAACGGTTATAGCACAAAATCCTCTTATTGCTTCAAAGTTCCCCAAACACAATAGATCACAATTACTTGAGCATTTACCGCACGTCAACCGCACATTGCATTTTCCTTGGAGTTTCTCACGGAACCTAACTAACAACTGCCAAAAACAAAACAAGTTGTAAACCAATTGTTGTAAATTTAGTATATGAAGTTCGTAATGAGCTTGATAGAACGCCTTTCTAACAAAATTAGTTATTTTCTTACCTGTCTTAACTCCCGTATGTTGTTTTTTAATTAACAACGTGTCTGGATACACATTCTAGCATAACTTTTTACCATTTTAATGATATTTAAACATGGTTCAGAATCAAATATATTTTATTCATTTTAGGCCCTAAGAAGGCATTTATGAATGTCAACACACTACCACCGGTTCGAAAAGTATCCCAGTCATCGAGAGTAACAGCAAGACATTAGATTGCAAAATAATAATAATAATAATAATTGTTTTTTAAACTATATAATTATATGGTTTATAGTTATTATCATTGTTAGTGGATATATACAGAGATGGAGTCGCTTTCAGACATCACCGTCATTAACGTAATGATCCATTTTATAAGACTCTTTTGACAAAAAGACTTACATAACATGATTCTTGAACTTAATACCCAACATATCGGTAATATGCTTAGAAAGATTATCGTTTGTACTTATTATTTATAATTCATTTTACTATATATTCAAACTAGGTACCTTAGGATATACACTTTAAAAATAATTTATCAAAAAAAGATCAACAAAAAAGGTGACATTTGGTAAAGCGTCCAAAACGCTGGCAGAATTTCCACGTTCAATAGCGATACTAATACGTAGCGCGAAATATGTGCCAGCATTTTGGTCACCTGATTCATCTACTAAGCGACTTTATAAGTCCTTATAAATTTTGTGTGCTGCCGGTCCCCACGTACCCAACGTTTCCATTCATTTCACTCATGCATATGCAAATTTCACTAATATTACTTACATAATATAGATAATTTTATGATTTAAAATAAAAACTATCAAATGACAGATAAAGGTCCCGTAAAAAAGTCTTGCAAACTTTTATTTTATGCAATGCACTCGTTGTCTAAATCCGTTATCTAAGTTTCTACTGCAATCTGTTAGTATAGTGAACTTCTGAAGTTGGAGGGAGGTAAAGGAGCTTGGCTTACTCGACGTATGTTATGTGAAATTAAATTTGAAACTTTCTTTATCTAAAGACTTTGGAAAACGTTCTAGTGTTATTGTAAATTAGTCATTTGGTTAATATATCAGGTGACTTTATTCTATGAAAAGAATAAGTATCAAAAAAAGTTTTTGATTGGTTTAATTGGCACATTAACTGAAATTAAGATTTTATTATTTAGGTTTGCACTAAATTTTATTTCAGAAACCGTTTATTTTAAAAAACATGGTTAACTTTTATTCGATTTGGAAACATTATGTAATTAAGCTTCATGAAAAATTATAAATTAAAATGTTATTAAAAATAGTATTATTAATTCCAACTTTTTTATTATATGAAAAGTGAAGAGTTTGAAGAATATTGAACATAGAAATTAATTGCTATTAACTATTAAAAGAAAAGGTTTCAAGGTAACCGTGACTTTACAAAAACCGGACAAACCTTTTATCATTAACTACGTGATAAAGGTAAGCCCAATGCGGTACAAAATTTGTGTTAAAATAACAAAAATAAGTACTTTATTTCTTATTTGTATTGTGTCATTACTAAAAGGGACATCAGAAGTTGCTTATATGCCTCAGGATTCCATATATGAGCGTTCTTTATTTAATATTTGACTACCTGTGCCCGCGGCTCCGCTCGCGTGCTATCCCCGCTCAAAAGACGGAAGACAAAAATGCTTTTTGTAGGTCTTTTTAAGGTCTATAATTATGTACATTACATTAATTTGATATATCTTTTATGGTTTACTCAGCGTAAGCCATTTAAGCGCCCCAAATGCGTCTTTTTTCTGAATTTATTCACTATTATCTTCACTGCTTATTTCGTATGTTACTTTATCTAACAAAATAAATCCTATAACCTGGCCAGATAACATAGCTATAAATTATTTAAAAAAGTGTAAATCAGATAAGTGGTTTTCGCGTGAAAAGAACATAAACGAACAGACACACCTTGAGTTTTCTAATATGTATAGATGTTATACAAGATATATCATTAATTGTTGTCCTTACTAGTATCGCCTACATTTCCAGGGTTTTGAATTCTGTTGATATAACTTTGTTGAATGAAAATGAAAAATTCATAAAAACGTGATAGTCACTGTTCTTTTAACCTTATATTTAAGAGGCTTTTGTGGAATTCTCACAATATGTCATCGCTATAACAGCATACGTTTCATCAGAGGACGGTATCCTTTAATATCTATACTACTATTAAGTATAAATTGAAGATTTTTTTTTGTTTTTTTAGTTTAAACACTCTAATCTCTAGAACTACCATCAGATTAGGGTTATATAACTTCAAGCAAGTTATATAACTCTATACTACCACGTCTGTGTACTAAGTCTGTGGAATTTGAACACGGATATTTGTAATATAAAACATTATACATAATATCATTCAGTAGGTCATAATTGTAATAAATATTGTTGTATTAAAAATATAGAGCGTTGTGCTACATTTATAGTCTGCGTTCTACGCACGCGACGAGACGACGCGACCCTTGTAAAGTAATAAAAAATGTAAAACTTTCAAGTAATAAAGTTTTTCACGAAACGGTTGTACGAGGCATAAGTGGTACGAATAGACTTTGTACTCTGGTGATATAATAAATTGGTATTTTATTTATGTGGTTTGTAATATGTATTTATAATTAAAATCTATACTAATATAATAAAGCGGAAGAGTTTTTTTGTTTGTTTAAACACGCTAATTTCTGATAGTACCGTTCGGATTTGAAAAAATTTTTTTATATGTTTTAGTTAGATTCACGAGGAATAGTAAAGGTTATATAGCATTAGGCTACACCTCTCACCTAGCCTTAAATTTTGATTTTTGTTAAGTCGAAATAATGTATTATAAATCATCAATCAGCGAATTCTTTTAATTTATACATGGGTGAAACCGTGGGGCACAGCTAGTTCAGTTATAATTTGAATAAGTTAAATGTGTCGAAATTTAAGGGTTGTCGATTTAAGATAAAGCTTATCCAATGTTATTTTCTCCATTTTGCTAATTTAGTAGTTATCTCCGAAGAATTTGAACAAAAGTCTTTACCTGTATAGAGTTTTTTTGCGATCTTATTTTCAACATAACTATCTACCAAACTATCTTGCAGGTTATTTACATTATTTCAGGTTAAAATTATTTCCACATTCTACACGCTACATACTACACATATTATGTTTAATGACTTTATAATTCAAGCATACACGGAGTGTCTTATCTGTATTATATATTACTATTTTAAATATCACTATAATCTAAACTGATGATCGAAAAAAAAACCTAATTGTTTTGTAAATTTGAGTAACCTTGAAAATATAATTTCAAATAATCATCATACACAAATAATCATATATCATTATGGTTTGTAATATACCTATAAATTTTCGTCAGAAGACCGTTTCATTATTATGTTTGCTATTACGAGGTGTGTCCCAAAAGTATCCGACCTGTAAGTGCTATTCTGTAAGAACGTTATAAGATCTCGATAGCTGAATCCGCGCTGCGGTATCAAATTTGTATTCTCTAAAACTCGATAATGCTAGTGGCGCCACATCAACTACTTCGACTACTTTGAGCCGGATGACGAAAAATAATGCCAGTGCGAAGTTAGAGGTACAAGTCGGATACTTTTGGGACACACTATGTACATCTGTTGACCACAGTTTAATTGCTTCGAAGCTATAAACACTGGGTATAAAGTGATCAAGACGAAGAAAGTAATTCCGTTGGTTTGTCATTACTAGTTACAATGTAAGCCTTCAACTTAAAGCCTAGCACTTGTTTTACTCACTGTATACTGTAATACTAAAAGTGAGAAGCATAGCTCTTATCTCAATGAAACTTATCGGATTTATTCAATTTTTTTACTGTAATAAATAAATATGAAAACAATTTCTCCCTCGGCAATTTAATTCCAAAATACAAGCTTTGCTTAGTTTGAAATTAAATGACCGTTTGTGAAATTGTATCTCCATATTATTAAAAAATATATATATATTTCTCTAAGGGAGTTTATAGGTTTTAACGTTTGGCCACAATCTCAGCTGCTGCTAAAAGATAATGTGACTTGTAAGATGCTAAAATGCTGAGCCTAGTGCAGCTGCTAGAAAAATCTATAGGTGCTTGGCGACAGATTTTCAACCTGACGGTGGTAGATTTAGAGATTAGAAAATATTCTACCACTATAAACCTCTCGGCTCTCAATGTCACAAGAAAATGCGCGTAAAATTGGAGTTAATGACATGCATGGCAGTTAAGCTGTTAATAATAAAATAAAAAAGAAATAAATACACAGTGAAATTACAATTTTATTCTATCATTGATTTAATATATAATAATATATGGATACTATATTGTTACTTTTCAATTTTATTATAAAATATAGGTACTAGACTCTCTTAAAAGTCTATTTTTACATAGCGAATTAAGTAGACGCAAGGAAATTTTGATTGTGGAGATAATTTTTTTGATACCTTAGCGTAACTTTGTATTAAATTCTTCTGTTCAAACTGTTTGATGGACTGTATTATTATATACGGATATATTTTACAGCATATGCGTTGGTCTCACACACACACCCAGAGCTTGGAGTGCGAGGAACGACTGTTAGCGCGATGCAGCCGACCTCGCGTGAACTCTGCTATTTTTGTATCGGCTGAACCGACCGTCTTCGCCGGGTTTGATCCTAGCGAGTTTCTCAGACGGCACGGTTCGCAATCCAAACTATGCCGTAAAGCTAGGTAAGAAAACTTTGAACTTTTAAAGGGTATTATGGTATTAGAGGTTAACATTAAAATCAAAGTTTCAGAAATTTCAGAGTAAGGTAGCTACTAACAATATTACTCAGGTTATTGGTTATTTTAGATAAAAAACTCTAAAAATTCTAAACGTACAAACGAAAATATTCACTCTAAGAAACAAAGATCAAATATAACAAAAAAAAAGTATTCAACCAACAAAGTTCCAAACTTAACGGTTCATTGAACATTTACTATTTCCAATTGTTTCTTTACTTTACTAAGGTCGTATTATGATTTTGTTATGATTAATGGCCGTGTGTTTATCAAATATGTGGAACTATCAGTTCCATGACGGAATTCTGTATATGAAATCTGGAACTGAAAATAAAATGTAGGAAATTTCAATTTTTATAAATGAATAGCAAAAATGTATACACAAGCACCACTCTCTGAAATACACATGCAAATATTTTCTTACTTCTCTGGGTTTGAAATATTTTTTCTTTCTGTAGGGTTGTCATTTAGTTTTTTCGACTCAGTTAATATATTTAATTTAACTAGTTGTTAAATACATAAAATTATGTCATTAGGTCTGCAGACAATATCCCGTTGACTACGATGAGTGATTCGTCAGAACGCCTATGCAAGGCCAAAGCTCCTAGAGAAGAAACAATCAACGAGGAGGCCAAATCTGATGACAGCCACTGCAGTATTGAAACTGTGAAACATTTCGGCCTACCGATTCTTTCGGTTTCAGGCCCGTCGCCACCTGACGAGGATTACGATCAGATTGATGAGTATCTGTAGCATTTTCACACCAGTTTCCAGCTCAAATATGTGCTGGAAAAGATGCGGCCCCCTTGGCCGAGTCCTGCACAAAGCCCTTAATTATATTAGACTTTAGCGTCTTCGCACTGCACCGAAATATGTAAACTTTTGTTTAGTGATATAACTAGTGTAATATTTTTTATGAGTGTTATAAGTGATTCTATATCAGAACTTTCGACACCGCAATGGATTTCACAGACTTTCCGCTGGAATTCTTGTCTGTCTTCAAAAGTGTGTCTTGTTTGAGGGACCATAGTTTGTAGAAGTGTGTGTATGTGTTTTTTTTAGGTATGTAATTATACACTCTTGTACGTGTGTGTAAAATATTGACTATAAGATATTTAAACTTATTCAATTAATTTTAAGGGCAGCACGATCATATTATATTGATATTGACAGTGCCATTTCTAACATAATCAATTACGTCTAATACATATATTATAACCGTACAAGAAGGCGTGACTAGATTGACAAATTGACTTGCATCAAATTTAAAAATTATACAAAACTGACATCTGTATTACCAAATTTATTTGGATAATAACTGAATAAGTCGCGAGGCTTACTTATTTTTGGTATACCACACTTGTGACTTCTTTATTTTTAAATATGACTTATCATTATAATATAAAGTTTTAAATGACCGCGTTTTAAGTTTTAAAAGTATGCATTTTTTATTCGTCAGTGTATTCACGCATTGTACGGAATATTAATCTGAGCGAAAGAAAATATAAGTAGGTAATAATATTTAAATATTTAATAAAATTTTACCTAATATTGAGAATATCCATTTTCTTACTTATAGATAATAATAGTCCACTGAGTGTTATTATAACATGATAGTATGAATTTTATATTACATATGAATATACTAATTAGAGCATGTAATTTATTAAGTAGTTTAGTATAATAATAGACATGTGAAATGATTCGACGGTTGAACTTTGGTCCAATGAATTGTATTATGTGCTGCACACGATGACTTAGGATGTAAGGGATAGGGATGACATTGATGGAGAACCACTTTGTATGAAAATTGTAAAATAAATTTTTAATTATCAAAAGAAATTCGTGTGTATGTATTCTTAATAGTAGTTCTTTAATTATATAGAATTCTGCCCACAATATTTCATTTCCAACTTCTTATTAAAAAATAATGATTGAATAATACCAAAAGAAAACGTTCTTCTTACAATAGTTGTTACATTTTTAAACATTCTAAAATATTTCTAAAAATGTGTCAATTAGAAAGTAAAATGTTATCAACTAAAAGATGACTAGCTATTTGTGCGAATATTTTGCACATTGTCGATATAGAATATAAACAGTCTAACAGTTAGTTAAATAGATTGTTAATAGATAATGCCTACTACATGTAATTGAATATATTTTCATTAGAAATGCCATCATTCTGAACTTTTTGGTTTAATTTTCGTCAATAGCGGATAAGATAAACTTTAAAATGATGTCTGAATCATTAATTTTTATGAAGAATTAAGAGAGATATGGCGTGGACACAAAAAACCACTTTGAGAAAATATAGAGATGTTTCATTAGAAATCTATATTAGAACACTGTTTTGGATGTTTATCAATGGTTGCAGTATTAATATACAAAAAGTAACCAAATGTTGTGTACATACATTCTAAATTTATATCTATGGCACTAAATATTAGACTTAATGATATATCTATTGATTTTTCAATGTGTACGAAATTCAACTGGTGATCGGGGACCAGACGGACAGGACATGTCATATGTAGGCCTTATCTAATTCACGGAGTATTTCTACTAATACCTACTAATACTAATATTTCAGCAGATTCTTATTGTATCGCTGTTTGAACATTTAGAATTAGCAAGAAATTTAATATAGATTTAAGATAATATTTCTTTTTAGCATTTCTAATCCTTATCAATCCGCTTGGAATATTTTCATGGGCGGTCTTATAAAAAATGTAGTAAATTATCAGATTTACATAATTAAATTGTTTTAATTGGAATCGTTGATTTGAAAATAATTTATTTCAAATCTAAGACTATGATATTCCCTCCACTATATTGTAGACTATATCCTTCAACTGCATATATAAATATATATTACATATACAAAGAAAATGTGTTGTGACACATACCTTAAATTAATATTGTCTGTATTTTGTAGTAATAAATAGGTTTATTATTATAACCTTCCTAAGAATTGTCAATATCTTTATTAGGTTAAACAGAATTTAATAAATCACAAACACGTGAACTATGTAGATAGTTTTTTAAAGTAACATTAAGTAGTTCATATTCATTCTAATTTCTCTTATACATAGATAAAATACAGGATTCTGTTTAAAATCATTAGACAATGAATATATATATAAATTTTATATTTTGTTTTTGTTTGGTTATATTGTGTCAGTTTTGATCATTTTGATCGTGTGAAATAGGATAATGAAAATTGTAAAGTATATTTCAAGTCTGTTGTCACGTTTTGAAAAGCTGCTCCGTCATTCTCATCATTGTAGCATCATTTTCTGTCAATGGAAGAATATCTTACGCAGAATCACGGTATCGCATCTTCTGGTAACTGCATGTAATGCGACAATGACAACGGTCACATTGGCTGCAACTAGGGAATGCAATCCCGCAAGATAATTTTAATCCAGGTTTTGCGTGATCCAGCAAGGTGGACTTAAACCTCAAATTAATCGTAATAAAGACCTAAAAGACCTCGTTTTCATGCTTTTCATTTTAACCCAAATTAAAGCCAACCCAAAAAAAAACCATTTTAAATCGTTTATTAATATTTTTAATTGTAAAGATTAGGACATAAATTGACGTACTTTCATACAGAAATACCACAAAAGTCCTTATATACTGTTTCCGACATTATTGTTACTCATTAAACAATATAAAAACCCAGAAAGTTCAGTTTAATTTGGATTAATCTAAAACAATCAATATTCAATGAAATTACATCATAATTACAAGTTTTAACTGGCAAAATTTAATAACAAAAAACGGGCCCGGGAGGTGAGTTATCTCTCCCGCGCCCTCACATCGTTTCCCTAGGCGACTTGAACCTTACGCATAGTCTGCCAGTCCACGCGCTGTTACCAGTATACCTATATAATGTACTCTGTGCGTGCTGACCTGCTCGTTCAACCGAGATTTAGTTCCGCAAAATGTGATGCGGGATCCCGGTATTCCGGGATTGCATTCCCTAGCTACAACGGTATAGCGCTTGCAGCGTGCTGTTACCTTAAAACGCGTTTTTGTGAGTTTCTCAATTCAGTCAGTCTACTTTAATCCCGTGGGCTTTTAAACTGTCCAAATCAACAAAATTCAAAAATAAATAATTATTTCTGTGTTTACCATGCTTACAACTTTCCTGTGTTTAATTTAAATAGCATTTGAAAATAATTTGTGAATAGTGGCTAGTTTAAATAATCCGATTGTATATTTAAATATATAGATACTTATTCTAAACTTACGTAGATAATACCTATATTCGTCAGAATTAACTATTTTATTATGTATGATCGAAGTTGTCTTGTGCCAACTATATTGAATGTACCTTTTTGTTCAATTTAAAAACCTTGTTAAAACATAAAAGTTATAATCATAATATTCACTTATTGTAGGATAAGATTTTTAGATTAACTACAAGAATATTTATTACTCTCTATGTGCAATGTGCATATTACTTATTATTTGAGTTACACTTTTTTTGTAAAGTAGGTACATATATTATTGTTTTCTTTTTGTTTCTTTTCCATTATTTAGTATTTATTAATTAGCCGTAGTTTTTTTCTAATGTGTGTGTACTTGTAAATTTTAATGGATGCTGTACATATCTATAGAGATCACAATTATTATATTATGATATAATGCTCATAATTTTAATCTTAAATATAAAATTAATTTAGTATATTGTACAATTACTATTTACATCCTTACATCTATTTACTATCACGAATTAAATAATAATAAAATCATATAATTTGTTTTATTCAAAACTGTCCGTAAATTTTGTCGCTGATCGGTATCTAAACATTACTACATTTATTAAACCCACCTAAAAGGTGGACTTCCGAGGCACCGCGTCAATGACGCCGCGGCAATGCGACAGATTAATGTGTGCAAATGTAATGAACGTCATTCGAGTGCAGCGTCACTGAAGCTGCCGCCCACGTGTTGTTTGAACTTTTTGTCAATTAATTTAATTGCGTCTATTTAGAGAGTGTATTAAGAGGATATGTAGTTTTAATTAGACTGGTGTGTCAACACCCGTTCTTTTATAATTTAAGCAAGAAAGTTTACAAGAATATAAGTAATAAGGGCTCTTTCTGAACTTAAGTAGTATGTTGCTCTTCTTTAAGCAATTCAAGTAGGTCCATAGAAATTACAATTTCACAAGGAAAAATCAAGCCAGTATGTCGAAGGCGATACGACTGTACGAGTACGTCTGACGGGGATATCCAAAGTCAACAAAGCGTGAATAGACGCCGCGTTTGTGACGCTCGACTCCAAACTCCACCATAATACATACTCCCAAGAAACACAAATCTCGCTATCCGTAATAGATAGCTATCGTATCCACTGCAAATCAATGGATTGTTTTTTTGCTGTTGAGAAATTAGAGTACTTTATTTAGGTGTGAGCCCGTTTGGATATTCAAATAAAAGTATATATCAAGCTAATTACTGTTTTTATTAAAATATTCACATTCAAGTTACACGTTAAACATAATATTTCATTAATATCTAGTACTAGGTACAGACACAGACCTTATTACAATATACATGCATTTGTACAGACGTCTACAACAAGACTGTATAACGTATAACATTATAGTGGAACGGTAAACGATGAGTGAGTGACACATGACGTCTGCATATTCATAAAGTGCACTTTATAGATATGCATGTGTATATCCCTACACT